>JAQQRF010000307.1:0-149515 GCA_030523145.1 Trissolcus brochymenae | reverse complement strand
AACAAAAAATAATTTTTGTATATTTTAATAATACACTAAATTAACCACTACAATCGAATTTGTTTAACAAGATAAATAAAAAGAAATGTATTCTTTTTTTACCAAAATTGTGTCCGAAAATATGAAAAAAAAAAAACAAACAAACAAACAAAAACACTTAATCAAACCGTTTTTGCAGGTTACGATGATTTGAACCAATCAATCGCAAGCAACCATGAAGCTTCTTATTTTGTTCATCCTCTGCACCCAACTAGTCAATATCAACGGGATTCGTCATTACAACAAAAAAGATTTGATATCACTAAGGGAGGAAGTCCGGTCGATGTTCAACCATGCCTACTCGAGTTATCTGCAATACGCTTATCCCTACGACGAGTTGCGCTCGCTCAGCTGTGACGGTTTCGACACCTGGGGTAGTTTCTCCCTGACCCTTATCGACGCCCTTGACACTCTCGCAGTCATGCAAAACTACACGGAATTCCGTCGCGTTGCGGAGCTCATCAGTAACAAAGCCAACTTCGAGACGAACATCAACGTGTCCGTCTTCGAGACGAATATTCGCGTGGTTGGAGGGCTTCTCAGTGCTCACCTGCTCTCGAAGAAGGCCGGGATGAAACTGGAGCCCGGCTGGCCTTGTAACGGACCTCTCTTAAGACTCGCCGAAGATCTTGCAAAACGTCTGATCGTGGCTTTTGATACACCAACGGGAATGCCTTACGGCACGGTGAACCTCAAATACGGAGTTCCTGAGGGTGAAACGAGTATCACTTGCACAGCGGGTATCGGAACCTTTCTTCTGGAGTTTGGCACGTTGTCCAGGTTGACAGGGGATCCCCTCTATGAGGAAGTGGCGATGAACGCCATCAAGGCCTTGCATTATTACAGGTCTAATTATTTCTGATGTAACAAAACAGGCCAACTCTAAATTCCAGTTTTATAATCTTAATTTTTATGTATACAATTTGTAACATGAAATTCTTATTTTTATAAGCACAAACTTACCAACACATGTACTCTGACTGAATATTCGGTAAAACACCAATAAGTAATATCTAAATGTTGAATTAACAATGGTAATAATAAATGGTAATATTATTACAGGTCTAACATTGGACTCGTTGGGAACCACGTGGATGTACTGACGGGCCACTGGACTGCGCAAGATTCAGGTATCGGTGCAGGGGTGGACTCCTATTTCGAGTACCTGGCCAAAGGGACTTTGCTCTTCCAGGATCCTGTTCTGGCAACGATGTTCCACGAGCATAAGGCGGCCATTGAGAAGTATATTAGAAAAGAGGACTGGCACCTTTGGGTCTCCATGACCAAGGGCCAGGTCACCCTGGCGGTTTTCCAGTCACTGGATGCCTACTGGCCCGGGGTGCTGAGCCTTTTCGGTGAGATCGAGGACGCGATGAAGTCGCTGCACAATTACCACAACGTCTGGAAGCAGTTCGGCTTCACTCCAGAGTTCTACAACATCCCCCAAGCTGAGGCTGGGACCAATAGGGAAGGCTACCCTCTGAGGCCTGAGCTCATAGAGTCTGTGATGTACCTCTACAGGGCAACGAGAGATCCTTACCTCATCGAGGTGGGAGTTGACGTGCTCCGCAGTTTGCAGCACAGTGCAAAAACCACTTGCGGTTACGCAACCATCAACGACGTGAGGGACCACAGAAAAGCCGACAGGATGGAATCGTTCTTCCTCGCCGAAACGACCAAGTACCTTTACCTTCTGTTTGATACAAATAATTTTATACACAACGACGGCGAGGAGGGCGAGGTCGTCAAAACTCAGTGGGGAGAATGCGTCGTTGACGCTGGGGGATACGTCTTCAACACCGAAGCTCATCCCATTGACCCTGGAGCACTGAGGTGCTGCAATCGACACCCTAGTGTTTTTCCGGAAAAGAAATCGACTATTCGGAAATTCGTCCCTGTAGATAACCAAGAGAAGGACGATGAGAATCATAAGATCTTTGAGGACGACAAGGATGCCAGGCAGGACAGGAGTTTCGACCACGTTATTATGACGAAGTTGTCGGATTTCAAAAACGGAATGAAAATTGAAAAAAATGCATCAGAGCTTGAGAGGAGGACGAATGTAACTTTGGAGAGTCCGGTGGGGCACAATTTGAGTGAGAAAGTTGAGCAGTCGCAAGAACCGAGCAGTGCATCGTTCAAGGCTAATGACCTAGTTCACAGTGCTCCGCCTTTCGAGTCAGTTATCCCGGACAATCAAAATAAAAGCAGCCGGTTTGGAAACAGTTCGGCCAATGTCTCGGATTACACGACACAGAAGCGAACAAAATTCGAGCCGCAAATCATGCTTGAAAACATCAGGAGAAATGATGTCTACTTTAAAAATGTATCGATTCTTGGATACCAGTATCTTTCTTGTCAATCACAGTCGTTTTTACAAAGGATATCAATAATTGGAGAATTTTTTTAGATGTTAAATAAAAGTATATGTTTGACGATGGTCATCATTCATTTTATTCGAAAACCAGAGACTTATCACATTTTCGTACTTATGGAACTATTTCAATAGAGGATCACAAGGGTGAATAAAACAAAGTTTTTAATTTACTATACAAAACATTTTATTTAAATTTCCATCATCACATTAATTGCACACACATCCGATGTATCAAAGATTTGTTTACAACAAAAGTTTCACATAATTGATGCAGATGAATATACAATCAAATCTCCACCTCTGTTATCAATCTGTTTATATTAGATAATCTCTTCTTATAATATGAATGCAAAATAAAAAAAAAGAGTGGAAATTCTGTAGCTATTTTAAACAGCTTTCTTAAGATATTCGTCGAACATGAACAGCGCCAAGGAAGCGTCTCTGCTGCCAAGGAGGTTCTTGAGGTCAGAAGTGTGGCCAGCAAGAGCTCGGATGGTATCGGCATGAGACTCCATGAATTCTTCCTCCAAATAATGTCCGATCGCGGCGTCTTGTTTAGGATGGTGCAGCGATTGCGAGTGGATGCGAAGAGCTTCTTCTGCAAGTTGTTTCTCAACGTCGAGAGCGCGAGCCAAACTGTTGACCTCGTTGAGTTCCAGGACACGTGATTCTTTGATCTGTTTGAAAAAACACAAGAAAATATTTTCAAATAACCAAAAGTTTGATTGAAAAATGTTAAACAAAAATTGACTACAAATTAGATAATAAGAATATATCTAACGTTTCTCTTAAAATGTGGTTGTTGGTTCAAGTCCATCCTGCCTCCACGCTTAGTGATAAATTTGATAATATCAATAGCCTTTCCCCAAGCCTCGTCAGCCAACTTCCGGTACAAAGATTTGAATCCATCTCGGTTGGCTTCGTAGTTTCCGAAATGTGAAGACATCAACAGAAAATCAAAATTGGCCTCGATGTGGGCATTTGCGTAAGCTTGCAAATCGGCCTGCATGTTATCGATGCTGCCATACTTTGCATTACAGTTAGCTAGGATTGGTGTATCTGCAAAAAAATGATCAATTCATAAAGTTTACACACTCTTTTCAGTTTACATAAAACAGCTATTTAACATTTTCATGATGGCATTTTTTTTCATCTGCCTCAGTACGGCGATTAAGAATCAACATGACTCATCGAAACTGGACTCATATCTTTATCATTAATATTAAAAAAAAAATTGTTAACAAAAACAAAGTTAAGGGTGAGTGTATGTCTTTGCGATTGAATCTTGAATGTGTCATTTCAAATTTTCCCGTTAGAAAATTGTTTTATAACCCGAATCACAATATCAATAAACACATATCTCATAGGTCATTACTATCTTATCTGCGGACATAATAAGAATCTTATAAAAACAAAACTAATTGAGGTAACCGATTGACATCATATCAAGTTTGGCATCAAAGTTTAGTTATGAAACAATTCAGTTAGAATTCAAATTTCATTATTCACCAGTGCTGCTCGGTCGCGAGCTGCAGGCTGCTTCCACATCGTTATAACAAACGTCACTCGCTGACACCGCCAGCAACAATGTGCTCAACAATGCTACTGAAAACATGATTGCTGAAACAAAAAACAAACAATAGCAATTTAAAATTCTGATTATAAATAATACTAAGTCAAAATAAAAAAAAATCATTTGTTCAAAATAAACTTTCCACAGATTAAGTTAAAAATCTAAACATAAATAAAAATAAAAATAAAAAGAGTGCAAGCAAAACAAAACATTTCATTTTTTTAAACCAAAAGAAAATATATGATGAAAAAGGACATCAAAGTTACACAGTACGGTTTGACAATTACGCCGCAATAAACGGAAGCCGAATCGTAACAGTTTGCTTTCGTATCGGGGTTTAATCGCCCCCTCCCCTCCAGCCCGCGAACTATCGGGTTAAAAATCACGCGAACAAAAAAGTGGATCTTACCTCTCGGAAAGAAAATGTTGCGTTTAGCAGATAGCGTGAATACTCTCGCTTCGACGCTGTGCTAAACAATGGGGAACTTCGGGTTCCTAAGTCATGCGATCAGCTGCGGATTGACAAGTGCGCATGCGCGTTGCACACGGGATCGAATATTCGAGCGTGCGACGCAATTTGTGCGGCGCGCCCCGCGGACTCTCCACCCGTTCTAGAGTGCGCTCGTGTTTTTGTACTTTGACTTATCGTGGCCAATGGCCGAGTGTCGCCGTTAGTTGTGCATATTGTGAGCAACTGTCAACGGACATCGGAGCCTTCTATACCAGTGTGTATAAAGGTTGCCACACCGCAATACGTCGTTCTATTCAGCCAATTATCAGTTATTTTGATTTTTCGTGAGAGATAAATAAAAAAACAAGATGAAGCTACTCGCCGCACTTTTCGTCAGCCTTCTTTGCTTCGGCGCTGTCTTTTCCGATGGCCTCAAATGTGAGTCATCCAACGAAATTGTTCACCTTTTTCTCAGTCTAAAGATGATTTTGCAATTTTGTTGTTTTTTGGATATTGTTTATGATTTTCTTTTTGTTTTTCTTTTTGGCAAAAGAATGCCCTTTTTCGGTTGGTCCATTGTTTATATCTGGCAACTCATTGTTGTTACTTATTTTGTTGATGTTTATTGTAATTGTTGTATATTTGTGTCAACTCAATAATTCTCATTGATTATTTTTAATTTTAACTCATTAAAGATGCAAAAGGAATTTATTGGCAAGTTGTTTATTGATTGAGGTTAGTTGCGCAGTCGATGCAAAAACAAGATAAACATTTCCATGAAAACAAATTGACCGACAAGTATGTTGAATAAAAAAATAGAATATTTTATTAAGATAAACTGATAAAAATGGATAATTTACAAAAGCTCTTCCATTGCAACCTTGTGCCGTTTGTTATGAAAGATCACATGGTAAAGAAGGAAAAGAATTTCAATATTTGATTTTGTTTAAAATGGTGATTTTAAATGAAACTAAAAACAAATAATAAAATTTTAAAAAATGATGACAAAATCCAGTTCTTTTTGATTGTTCGAAAATTAGATAACATTTTTATTCATATATAATGCAAAAAGTATCTTACAATGAATAAAATAGTACATTTTGGTTTATTATGAAATTAAATTTGGCACTCAATTTTTTCCTCTATTTTCGAACCAAGTGCGTATTTGATTTTGAATGTCTGTATACAAATAACATTATTTCACATCCAAAGTGTGACATTACTTTTTGTATTTGAATCTCTTCAACTGCTTTAATATTCTATCTTGAATTTTTAATTGAACGAGCAATAATATTTCATTTCTGGAAAAGATGGATTTGGTACAAAATACTTAACGTTAACATTATTATAAAATAAGATGAATGTAAATTTTATAAAAAGTGTAGCCGTTTTATCTGCCTTTCTAGGATAACACAGATGATATCAAAAGCGTTCCATGAATCAGTGCAAAAAAGGCTGACTAGTTATCAAACGTGATAAACAGAAAACAAATTAATTTAAATCTCAGATTATTCTAAAAACAGCATTAAAAAGAAAAAATTAAAATAAAAAATCCATAAAATGCAAATATCTAAATCTGAAGACCTCTACAAAAATGCATCAATTTTTGTTTGATTTTTTTTATTGCAAATTTTGAAGATTGTTAAATCGTAACGAATTGAAAATCAACCTCTAATGATGACGATAACAATTTTGTTTTGCAATCATGGTGACGTAGCCTATCAATTTTTAACTAAATCGATAAATCGATCACGTACATATTAATCTATCGATTTATATCAGTACGTGTGAAATTATATCTACGATTTGATTTTTCATTGTCCATCAAACGAGACTCTGTCACATGCTTATAGAACTCAATTTTTCTCTTGATCTAATATGATTCAATCACAATTATGATTTGCTCAATGCGTTATATTATTTATAAACTGTCGCTCAGTCTTTCTTGATAATGAACAAAGAACGCACAATGAGCGCAACTTCCTGATGAATAATTTTCCCAAGCTAACAACAATCTAGATTTCATTTTTAAATAAAACTATTTCAATCATTTTTATTTCATTTTCATAACAATTGTCATTGTCATAACAATTATTTTAATTCCTTAAAAAATTTGAAGAGTATTTTATACAATTGAATAATTATATAATTAATTTAATATTCAACTAATTAAGTAAGATAAAGAGATTTGAAGTTTCAATTGATGGATAGGAAAAGTATTACAGATGGACAAAAGGGGAATTTGAAATATGGAAATAGGAAATTAATCTTTACTTTAGTCTGTAATTATTGTGCAGGTACTCTTACACCAACCGACATTCCCAACCAGTGGCTGGACATGGTGAGCCCTTGCATCAAAGCAATGGAAGATCAAGTCAAGACCGAAATCACGGCTGCTATGACTTACCTCGCTATGGTAATGATGAATAATTTAAGTCCTTAAATTATGTACATTCAGAAAGTCTTTTGAATGAAAATGACGAGTGAACAAATAATTAAATGGTAATTTCTTTTTAGGGTGCACATTTTGCACGTGATAGCATAAATCGGCCAGGGTTCAGCAAGATGTTCATTGAGAGTGCAACTGAAGAAAGAGAGCATGCAATAAAAGTGATCGAATATCTGCTGATGCGTGGTCAATTGACCAGCGGTGTTAGCAAGCTTATTAAATATCCTATTGTGAGTTTCGATTTTTCATTGTCAACTTGATCATTTAACAATTTGGGAACAAAAAGTTTAGAAACAAAAAATTGAGAACAATCAACTTAGGAACAAAAAATTGATAAGCACCAGTTATGTTCAATGCTGTTTACTTGAAAAACAAATCATACTTCTTAGAATAAGATTTCCAAGAGGAAAAAATCTTCAATGAAATTCTTTTTATTGGCAAACATATTGATAAAGTTTTAATTGTGTGATATACTGTTATTTTTCTCAGTAAATATAGAATAAGATTTCCAGATTTGATTTGTTATCAAAGTATGAAATGTTCGAATAACAAAGAATAAGATGAGATTATAATATTTTTAATTACAGAGACCTTTGAGGGAAGAATGGAACAGTGGACTTGATGCTTTGAGTCATGCGCTTGAATTAGAAGCTCAGGTTACTAACAGCATCAAGGAAATCATCAAAACTTGCGAGTCACCTGTTAATGCCAATGATTATCATGTAAGATTTTTATTTTTAAAAAAATTCAAAGAATTTGGAGATATTTTATTGAATTTTATGATATGGATGAATTCAATTTTGTTTTGCAGCTGGTAGACTATCTCACATCAGATTTTCTGGATGAGCAGTATAAGGGACAGCGAGACCTTGCTGGAAAAGTTTCGACCCTTGGAAAGATGATGATGACGCACGGCGCTCTTGGCGAATTTTTGTACGATAAGAAACTCTTAAACGGCGAATTGTAAATTTGTGCGTTGTGTAAAATAGATTTTGAATGAAAACAAAACTTCTTTTATATGTATAGAAATTTATTAAAACATCGTTATCTGTGCACTGCTCAGCACATTTTTATAATTCCAATGTTCTCATTGTCAGATTAATCGATTGGAGATGAATAGATTTATCGGCTGAAAGATTAATTTGTATGTGAAAATAGATTTTTTCTTGTATATTAATTTTTTTCGATTCACTTGATTATAAATTAGATAATATATGAAAATACTGTAAAAATATTCCTTTTGCAAATAAAAATTTCTTTATAAAAAGTACAAAGGTGTTTGATGATTAAACTCAAGATTACCTGTATAACATGCATAATTTTTATTACTTTGAATTCAATGATGATTTGAGGTTTGTTTACAAAACATATTCACATCCATTCTATATATAATATATATTATAATACATTTTCATCACATTTTCTTTTAATTCCATGATTATACGCATCTTTTATTTGTTAAATCAGAAATATAACCAAAACCAATCACAATCATGATTCATTATATATCGTTGAACGAAAATAACAAGATAAGAAAACAAGGAAAGAAAATGAAAACAGAAATGCTCAAAGGAAATGCAATTCTGAGACGGTTATTGTAAAATTCAGTCCATGATAATTTTTTAATGATGATTGAAATTTTCATCGTTTTGAAATATTGTTTGAATTTTTCATTGTCGATTTTTGACAAATTAAGGTTTAGCATTGAACTTTAGCGATATCGCATTTTATACATTTACAGGTGATGTATAACATTTTGTTTATACTTTTTGTAGTTCAATTGAAATTAATTGTAAATGTTGTTTTATCAAATTGTATAATTGTATATTTGCGATCATAAGGATAAACGTCCGTACAAATCATATGTAAAGTTATAAAAGGTTTACAAAAATGCTCATCGGTTAGTAATTGGTTGACGAAATCATGAGTTGCGTTTTCATCTTGTTTTTTTTTTTTTTTTTTGTAGTTACATTTTTGTACAATCGGTTCGTCGTGCAATATTTTTCAACAAGTATGTTCAATGGAAAATGGCAAATTAATTTCTGGACAAACAATTGTCGAAACGTAAATATGTACAATTAGAATCTTTATAATACCTAAGAATCAACAGTAATATACTTATAACAACGGTAGTTACAAATTTTGTTATTACTTGTTTCAATGATTCAATAAACTGTTTTACACTGGAAAAGTTTCATATAAAATTGCAGTGGAATGCTTTTGAGTTTAACACTTCTGAACTTAAATTTATCTGACACTGCAATGATTCGATACTTTTTTTTTCAGTGTACATTTTCAACTCAAATAGACGGCTTATGAACTTTGTCAATGGAGTTGTTTTTCTTCAGAATAGTAAATACAACAGGATTTATTGTTTGTGTTACTTTCCATAAATGAAGGTTCTTTTGCATAGAAAAATTGATCTCGAAGTATCAAAACGTTGTCTTTGTTATACATTGATTTGCTTTGAAATCAAGATGGAAAATAAAACATCAGTCAAAGTCAACTGGCAAAATTCATTATTTCTTTTGTTTTCAATTATAAAATATGTTTTACTCATGATGTTTGATAGCATGGAAGTTCTCTATTAAATTCATCAAATTAATTCATAACAAACATTTCACGTCTACCGACAGCATTCTGACATCATTGTGGTGTAAAGAGAGAGAAAGTGAGAGACATTTTAATCATACTAATACTTCACTGAACAGAAAAATAATAGAATAAAAATCATTTGAGATTATTTTTGTCCCTTTTAAACATTTCAGAAATGCTTAAATCATGAAAAATATCTTTTTCTCGCACGATACTAAACTATTTCAACATAAAAATGGTAATTTTACTGTTAAATAGTTTCGAGTTTGGGCGATTCTTTGCCGTTCAAACTGGAATCTGTTTCAGAACCGTTAGTGCCTTCAGGTATTGGTGGAGTCTTAATCCCGTCTGTTTTGGGTACAAATGTAGTCCATTCGTTGGAGTTCAAGTCCAAGTATTCTATAGAGTTCAAGAAAGTTTTCCCAGAAAATCCACCAACAGCGTATAATCTGAAAAACAAACAATACAGTTTAATCAGGATTCAAAACAGCAAATAAATAACCAGACTAATGAAAACAAATAAATAATCATGATTTTTTACCTATTACTGACGACAGCCACGGCAACATTAGCACGAGGAGTGGACATGCTAGGTCCAGGCACCCAGACTTGTTCCTCAGGGTCGAAAACCTCAGTGCTAGTAAGACTGTGAGTTCCGCTCGAACCGCCAACTGCATACAGTCGGTTTTGAAAAACTGCCAGTCCGCAACCGCGACGCGCAGTGATAAGCGGTGGACCATTAACCCAAGTGTTTGTTTCCGGGTCGTATATTTCCACAGAATTTAAGCAGTTCCAGGAGTCACAGCCCCCGACAGCAAAAACTTTGTCCTGATACGCGCAAACACCCGCTTGATATCTACCAGTGTTCAACGGCTCAATACTGGACCAAGACCCTGTCACAGGATCAAAAATATCACACTGCCTAATTCCAGCCTGAAATAAACGAAATAAATTTTATATCCAATTTCTTTTTCACGTTTTCAATATTCAACACTTGAACAAACAAAAAAGAAACTGCAACAATTAAATCACAATTAGTTTTAATTACTTGTCCGTTCCAACCGCCTACGCAGTAAATTTTGCTATTCAGCGCACAGATGCCGGAATTAGATCTAGCCAAAGGGAGGCTAGCGACTCTGGACCACTTCCAGCCGTTCTGAGGGTCGAGCACCTCGACTGTCGCAAGCTCTGTGGTTCCATTGGAGCCGCCTATCGCGTAGACCTTTCCTTGGACCACTGCGATACCAAAACGCCCTCTGGCTTCCTTCATTGCTGAAAGAACTTCCCAAGTATTTGTCTCTGGCAGGTACTGGTCGACGGTTTTCAGACACTCAACTCGATCGTAACCGCCGCAAACGAGGAGTTTTCCATTCAGATCAGCGCAGCCCACGGCGCACTTGCCAGCTTTCATTATGGGTAGAGCGCAATACAGTTCCGGCTCTCTAGGTTGGCCTTCTTTCGAGCCGTTGATGCGGTCCACTTCCTGACATGGTGGGGTTGTTGGGGCGTTCAAACGTAGGGTCACAGAAAGAGAAGCCAGGCGACCGTTCAAGGTGACGATTGCAAGGAAAGTGTGTTCTGTAAAATGAAATTTACATTTTAATATCAATCATAATTACATAATTCCGATCAGTTTTTTTATTGCAATAAAAATAGACGTTGAAGTCCACTTAAGTCGTACCTCCAACTTTGTCAACTCCTACGACGTTCCAGTCGGGTTCCAACTGTTGTTGCAAACTGTCCTCGATGTCCTTTGAATAAATTAGAACCCTGGGTTTGGCTGGCTGCATGTTTCCTTTCCTTCTCAATTTGGAAAGCGCGTGATTTTTTAGCGAGAGTTTCTTGTAATCCTGCACAAGATCTGTGTCGCTCACGTCGCCAGATGGCAGGTCGGTGCAATCCTGCAGACTGTTGTCTAGCGCAAGGTACAGTAGATATGTTTTTTCCGTCAACCGCTCGACGCTCGATTTGTCAGAGTCCGAGAGGAAACGTTTCACCCAGTCGAGAACAAGGCAGCTGAGACTGGTGCCTGTGACGAGAGACATTTCTTGTGTCGTCTGGTACAACACTTCGATTCGAATGCAGGGCAACGATGACAGCGCTGAAGAACTGCATACCGCGCTGAACTAAAACAATAAATAAAATGTATCAAATTGAGATGGATTAAGAAAATAGATCAACAAATAATAAAAGACAAATTCGAAGACAAATTAAACAAACGTTTGAAGAAAAAATGTTTCTTTTTTTTTAGTTAATCATTGATATTGATCGAGGATTATGAGTTTAGAATCGCATGAAATCTGTTTGATTGTTATGTAATAAGCTATTGAAAGAAATTAAGTTTGAAATTTTTGTTTGATATAGAAAAGCATCAATCTCAGTAGCGTGCATAAGCTTCAAGGTCAGGCCGGTTCGAACTGGAAACTCACATTCTGTCGGATGTAAGCCTCGACTTGTTTGATGAAACTTTCGTTCTGGGCGATGCCAGGCAGAGCGCGAATGTCAAGGCAATTGTCACTAGTGAGGGAGTCCAACAGATAAGTCGCACACTGCGCTACCACTCTGTCCATCTTGAGTCGACATGCAACCACGTAAACGGATTTCACTTCTTGGGGTAGGATCTCCAGTCTGAAATAAATCGTTGAGTTATTATCATTACTTGATCCAATAATCCGATTGAGGGAACAGAAATAGAAAAAAGAAGAAATAACTACTTGGACGTGTATGCATAATCGACCAATTTTTGCAGCGCTAATTTATCTATGCCGCTATTCAGCTTGTACGTTATTTTCTGCTCTTTATTCTGATTATCCGAACTGAATAACTCGAACAAATAAGGGGAAGCGGAGGCGAGCACTGCACGGTGGCCATGAATCTCGGCGTTGTCCACCTGAAATCCATTATCACTTTGCATTATTCATCGAGTTTTTTTTTGGTCTCTCACATAATTTTAAGACTAATTTTAACTAGAATTTTAATATTAACAAACAAAAAATAATTAAGTTTCTTCTTGCTTTTAAAATCGTTCACGCACACAGAATAAACATTTCTCAATGACGTAGGACGATTTTATCTTCCATTTATTGAAAAAATTTGATTAGTTTTTATTTTAATGTAAATTTTGATTGATTGGTCTGGTAACGTACATGTAAAATTACGTCACAAAAATGTCGATTTTTCCTCATCATGTTCAATGAGGACAGAATTATGCTGGAATGTCCCTCGTCTTGTAATTCCAGAATGGGACCATTCATCCCATCACCTTCCCCGTTTGTTACCATCGAAGACACCATCTTGAGTCTGGTAGGTTCCAAAAGATTTTATCTCTGCTAAAGTAAATTCATTATCTAGCTAGATTCGACCTTCTGAAAAAATAAAAAATATATTTCATTAATTACTCATCAATTTCAGTCTCGAAAAAGTTATTCATTAGAATATGAAAATGGAATATAAAATATACATTTAAAAAAGTATATTTCAACATTCTTAAAACGAATCCTAATTAATTATTAAATTTATAATATTACAATACTTTCACAACGTTCAATTTTATAATTTATTTTCATTTTGTTTTATATATTCTTTTAATTATGGTAAAAGTAAATTATTGTTGTACGTTTTCATTTATTAAAATTTTCACCAACATTATATAAATATATAATAATTAAATAATAACACTGAGAATTAAATTCAATATTTTTAATAAAAATTTTATTGTATCCAGATGAAAAATGTATAGCGAAATAATAATATCAAATGAAAAATTGACCGTGCATATCATTAAAAACATATAACAAATAACTCTATCGTGTTTTCAAACTGGCCGCGCATTATAAAACAATTTATGTAATGCATTGTTAAAGTTAACGTTGCATCACTCATAACTCATTATCCTTGTTTCATGAACTTTTCATTAAAATTGTCAAATCATATATTTTACTTTTCATCGATTCAAATCATTTATTATTTACAAGAACAAACTCGTTTCCTTATCCCTGCGACTTTGATATCATTGAAATATATTGATATCGTATATCTTTTAGTTTCTTGTTCCAACTTCTAAAAAATCGTGCTTATTTCACCAAGGCGTTGGAAAAAACGCTCAAGTGGTCTAATTGTAACAATTGTTGAATAAATATCTCTCATATAACCTTGATTTATTTATGAGCCATAAAAAAAATTGGAACATAAAAAAATGAAAACAATCGTGGAAACCTTTTTTCTATTCATTCTTTTTTTGAAGAACGTCATAACTTGAATTAGTTTTTAATTGAAACCAGAATTGAAACTGGATCGTAAATTTTAATCGCGTGATGCGACGCTTTCAAACTGAACGTTATAGTCCGTCGAATTTTCTCGATTTGTTCATGGTGTTTGGAAACTTCCCGTCGTTGATCATACAAAACACAACGCATGGAAATTTTCAACTCAAAAACGTGTTACAAATTGTAATTTCAACATGGGTACAGTTATAATGATTCCTTTGCAAGTCCATTTCAAGTAGCTGGAAGATAAAAAAAATTAAACCTAGTTTTAACTGAAATGATTTTTAATTTAATCTAAAAATTTTATTATTTAACTTTCAAAAAGAACGACAAAATAACAAAAAGTTGGCAATTCAATGGGGAAAGAGAAAAACGTGTTACTCACGTTCCGACTCCTCATCAGCTGTGAATCAAGATCACGTTTTATTTGCCTCCCTTGTAATTCGGTCACTGCGTACCATCCAATTTATTTATATTTTTTAGCACACAACCGTGTCTCGTTTAACAACAGGAAAATGACAAAACAGAGGGGACCAAACAGAAAAATCAAAAAGTTTGACCCGCGAGATTCAGGAGCCGCGTCTCACTGTTTGGATCGTGAGAGTTCGTGCACTCGGCTTAGAACTGACGAAACGAGCGGAGAGAATCATAATAACACGATGCGCGGATTTTACGTCTGCCAGATAGTGCCAACGAGGATGTCAGCAAGTACACGGCGCAACGCTTCACCACCGTATAGACAATCACGCGTTATTGGATCGCAACGGCTTATTCAATTTAAATCATAATCCTGTTTATTCGGACTCGGCATCAAACGTGCCCGCACGACTTGTCTCCCGTCTACGTGCACGAGCGCGAATGAGAGCCTCCAAGCATGGCGGTGTTCCAGCACCGAGCAGCCATTCAGGTCGCTACTTTACCGCCACCGTTCGAATCAACATGTCTTTGTTTACGTCTTGTGTGCGACTAAAAAACGTAAACAATCATAAACGAAATGACACTTGAAAAATCAAACTGAAAAATTTACCTTGAAATGACACTGAAACAAATAAACAAACAATTTGATTTGGTTCTGTGTCTTTGTAAACAAACTGATATCTTTAATCTGACAGTTTCTTATGCTATTTGTTTGCTTGTTTGTTATTTGCTGATTGTTACGCGAGAGATTAAATTGAATCAAAAAAGAAAGTTGTAAACTTGTTTTGATTTTTAAATTTTCGCGCCAAAATGTACCGCGAAATAGCGCGCGCAAATGTCACGTGACCGAGAGAGGTAACCTCGAACAGATTTAAAAGAAACCGGTTGTTTTCTCTTTAAACTCTAACCTTACTTCTTCGTTCTTATTATTGTTGATTGGAAGGCAAATTGTATTATTTTATGATTACTGATTTGCGAATTTGGAAAAATGGATCGCTCGGGCATTGGTAACCTGTTGGGAAAAAGCGTTAATTCGCCGAGGAAGCGAATGTCAATTGCACAGTCACTGAAACGTAGTAGCTCGTAAGTCATGCTTTTGTTTTTAATTGTTGTTCAGCAAGTAAACTTTCTGTTGTGATTTTGAATGTCAAAAACTGAACATTTAATTGTTCCTTGCAACAACATTTCAGTCCATTGAAACAGTAAACTATTTTTCTAAAATTTCTAATTGTTAGAAAAATTAATGAAATTAATAGTTATTTTCAAAATTATTTGAATTCTTGATTGTATTTTTTTTCTCTTATTTAGTTAATTATTTATTAAAAATTTTGTATTCTTTTAGAACCATCAGCATTTCTGGTCGTTCAAACCAGTCTGTCCAAGTAATATGCAAGAGCGCAAATCACATGGTGGAAAGTTTCGGATCCTCCTTACCTGTTCTCGTCACCGAAGCATTAACGTTTGTGGATAAGAACACAGTTGTGAGTGCAAGTGTTTGTCCGAATGGCTGGGCCTGGGTCGTTTGCGGACGCAGACTGCTCATCTGGCAGTGCAAAACTACTCTTCATGATCCCAGACAGAGACGAATGTTCAACAGCCAATGTAGAGAGCTGCTTTTGCCTCAAAGTGACCTTGCTCACAAGGCCGATTGTATTGCACTTTGGGTTCCCCCAAGACAACAAGTATTTAATTTTATTTTATTTTAGCTTCAGTTGGTTGATTTTGTTCCTCTTAACTGAATAATACAAACAAGATTCGGATGTTTGACGAATAAAAAAAACTGTTTTCAATGAAATTATAATTATTCAATCAAATCCTAGGTTCCAAGTTGTATGGCAGTTTCACCAGAAGGCATTGTGCGATACTGGGCAAGTATTGCTCACGAAGAATCCTCAGTGGAGATAAGCGTGGAGCTCGCAGGGCAAGAAGTTTATTGTCTCACACACGTGCCAGGCCAAGGATGCATTTTAGCAACAACAACCTGCACGATTGCTCTGCTACAACCACAATTCGTCAATGGGAGGAACAGCTTGACCAGTAGAGTTTTGAAAACTAGCCAAGGCTGGCTCGGAGGACTTGGTCGGCGCATGTCTATGATTTTTGGAGTCATTCCTCAAAATCCTACCATGGAAACTGTAATTTTTGGCTTGCGTTATCGATTTATAAATTGATACGTGATCATTTATGAAAATTGATAATTTGTTAATTTCAGTTTTTCAACTTTGATTTTTCATTGAAATTTTGCAGAAACTGGTAAAAGTGCATTGCATCGAAACAAATGAGAAAGGCTCGAAAGTTTTGATTCTGGCTGGTTCGTCTCTACAACTCTGGCATTTTCCAGTCAATGAAAATGAAAAGATGATCTTTGATGAGGATATCAGTAACATGGTATCGCAAGCTTTTCAGAAAAGAATTAACGTGAGTTATTTGTTATAAATAAATAATAAGGATTTATAAACTGTGGATGTGATTTTTGTATATACTTCTTTGCTTGCAGAACTTCAATATGGCTACACAAAATAAAGATTTTGATTCATTTAATAATACGAACACTTCGCTGTTGGATATGCAGTCCTGTGAAGAAGGAATTGTTGTTTTGACTACTGTTGATAATGGAAATTATTCTACCCAATTTGTTGATCTTGCCTTAGGTACATTTGTAATTCCTTTTTAAATTAATTTAATTGGGTACAACAAATTTATCTTCATTTTATTTTAGGTTTGATTCCTCTTACACCCGACGGACAACTGTCCCACCAGTTCAAGTGGTTCAATTTGGTTCAAAACTGTAGCTGGGCTTGTCAATTTAGCCCTGTCATTCAGTTTGAAGATCCCTACCGTTTCATTTTGTCTGGATGGGAAGCTATCATTTATAACAAACGAAACATAGTTGTCTGCAACAGTAAGTTTTTTCTGCGAATATAAAAAAAGTACAGCTTTTATTTATTTGTTTATTTTTTCAACAACAATTTAAAAATGCGTTTCTTTTGTTTAGTTAATCATTCGGCAACGGCTGATTATGACGAGATCGATCTAACATCCAACAAAGACGACAGCATCTTGGGAGGAGCGCTGTGTTCAGGGACGCCAGTACTTTTTACAAAAAATTTAGGTTTTGTTACAATCGTCGCGGTTGACTTCGCCGGACAGGAATTCAATGCGTCAGTAATTTAGATTTTTGTCTTTTGATTAAAAAGTAATTAAGTGTTGTTATATAGTTTGATCATTTTTTATTCTTCAGGAGCTACTTGGACACAACTCCAAACGTAGATTACAACATGAGCTACAATAGTCGTAACCAAGACAACTTTTCAATTTCGGTGACGAACGATGAAATACGAGAGATGCACCACAGTACAGATGGAACTATGCAATTGCGAGCAGCTTTCCTTATGAGTCTTCGTCAGAATAGAGTACTTATCAATTAAACAATTTTTTTTTCTTGAAATTATAAATCCCTCATTTTCCTTCTTCATATTTATTTATTTCAATTTATTATCTCTAATTCATTTGCATTTTTTCAGGCTCAGTCTGAAGAAATCTTAGCTGAATTGTTTCCTCCTCAAGAAGAATCAGTTATGGATATTGACGCTACTTTAGATACTTTAGTATTAAAAGTTGCTAGAGATCTGATTGATGATTATCCTGCGAACGATCCGAGATGGACAAACTATCGAGACCTAAGTAATTAAAGTTTATTCAATTTTTTTATTTGTGAAAAATAGGATTGACGTTTCAATTTACTTATCAAATTTTAGCTGTCACGATGAGCATTGTAATCGCCATGCAGATCTCCCTGCAATTAGAAGGGAAGCAAAATGCCCTGGACTTGTTTGTCAATTTTTTGAAGGAACATAATTTGTGGAATAGAGTATGTCTTGAAAATTACGTTTATCAGATATATTTTATTTTGTTTTTTGTTGTTATTTCGTAACTAATTAGGCTCTCCATTTTTTATAGTTCTGTGCAGTTACGTACAGGGATGTTGTGATGGCAACTTCTCATGTTTTGGGAGAATTTTCGGAAAAAATTGTTGCTGCTATTGCGATTCATGCTTGCCAGCAGAGGTGACGAAAGAAATTTTTTGAAGATAATTTGATTTCTTATTCATTTTTAATTTAATTTTAAATTAAGTTTTGATTAAATTGTTTCGAAAATAGATACCCCGAAATCATAGAGGAGGCGATCAAAAAAACTTTAAGTCCCGACAGTTATATATCCGATGAACTAACACCGCAGGACATCTTTTATCGAGAAGTTAGCAAGGTTCATTTACTTTTACCAAACTTAGTGCAACTAGCAGCGGAAATGACTCAATCTGACAGACAAACTCATGAAGTCTCGCAATATATTATGCAAGTGAACTCAATCTTACTGGTAAGTCATTAAAAATTAAAAAAAAGACAAACAATTTTATAGTCTGCGTGCTGTAAATGATTTATTGATTTTCAGAGCGTTCTTCAAGATGTTGTCAAGTATCGCCAATTTACAGCTGAGGCGTATGTTCCAACAAGGTGCTCTAACGGAATAACTGAATATTTACCCTGGACCGCTGCTACAGGAAAACACGGTTTGCGAAACAGTTTGATCCAAATGGTAAGGAGTGGGTGGTTTATGTCAGGAATTCAAATGTCAAATTCAAATCTCAGATTCAAGTTTTGGCTAATACAAAAAATTAAAATTTGTATTTCAGGAAAAAATTACACTCAAACACGGAATCACAGGTACAAACGATAGTACGATTCGAAATGAATTATTCGAGCAGCTTGTGAGTCTGATTGATCTTTTATTGGACGGAAGAAAGTGCCATTTGGAAAGCATCAGGGGAACAGAAAAATTTGAGCTTTATCTGAAGCAGTATGAAGCTGAGAGAACAAGTTTAATTCAACCTTTATGTATGTTGGGTTCAAAATTCGAAATATTTTCATAAAAATTGTTTAATAATAATAAATAAACAAATAAAATATTAACTGTTTCTTTTTTAATGTTATAGTAAAAGAAGAACAGTATGAAAACGCTGCCATGCTAGCTGAAAAGTACTGCGATTTTGCTTCTCTCATTCAGATTTGCGAATTGACGAACAACAAAAAACGCCTGGACAATTATATGGAACGCTTTGCGTCGCAGGATTTTGCAGGATTTTTATTTTCTTGGTAATAAAGAAATATTCTTGTGAATCGTTTAAATGTATTCTTTAAATGAAAAAAAAAAATTATACCTTAATTTGCTTGTTTGTTGATTTCAGGCAAGTCAAGCACGGCAGACAAGGTCAGTTGGTTGAACGTTGTAGACGAGGAGGCGCCGCAGAATTGTCAGAAAAGTTGGCTGAGCATCCACATTTATCTTGGATTCACTCAATTCAGAATGACGAATTCAGGTCCGCTGCCAATACTTTACATACGCTTTCAATGCAAGAAGAGGAACTTCTTGCTCGCAAAAAGGTAATATTTTTTAACGTATAAAGTAAAATACCAAGTATTAATGGAAATCAATTTTTTAATTTTTTTCAGACTCAGTTGTCACTGGCTAAATTAGCTTTGATCGCATCCGACGATCCCAAATCGAGTATTAAGGAATACACATCTGCAATTGACAACGAATTAACATTAATTGCGCACCAAGAAGATTTGCCAATAGCGGTTCTTGAAGCCTACGGTTACAGTGTGGAAAAAATGAAAGTTCTCTCTCCTGCTGAACTAATTAATGTAACCTTTTTCTTTCAATTTATTGAAATGTAAAATTTTTTTATTGTAAAGTAAAAAGAAATAATTTTGTTCATCTTTCTTCATTTTCAGCTCTATACTTGCGAGGAAAATGAGTTACTGAACGAGTTTGATTTCAAAAAAGCACTCGACTTGCTTGCCTACATTGAAAATGATGATGAAAAGACTGCGCTGAAACTTCGAATCTGGGCACGTGCTGCTCGACGTGACAAGTGGGATGCTTTGACAAATAATCCTGAAGCGCAAGTTCAAACGACAGTTTTCTTTAAACTTATGGATCTTCTTCATTCAGTCGGAGAAGAAAAAATAGAAGACTTCATGGTTCCTGTGAACAATTTACTTTCAGAATCCGAACTCGGAGAACTCGCTGTGTCCACAAATTTCCAGTATCTAATTAAGCTCATTTACGAGTACGCTTATCATAATAATTGAAAATCATCGTGATTAGGTATTTTTTTTAACCAGGAGTACTTTTGTATTGACAATTCAACGATTACTGTATAAAGAAGCTCATTACTAATGAAAAACTCAACATATTTGATCTTGATTCATGTATATTTTTTACTGCAGTAGTACATTTACAATTTCTCGCTATAAATAAGGTTGAACAAAAATCATCATAATGTTTTTTTTTATAAAAGTAAATACAATAAATTATACAAAAAGAAAAGAGTTGGATGTTTGGGATCATTTTGTAATTTCGCAACTGTTTAACAGTCACAGTTTTAAAATGAAGGAGCTTAAATATTAAAATCATAAAACTAAAGGAAATCAAATGACAGCGGACTGAGAATGAAAACTAAAAGAATCAAACTGTTTATCATGTGACAACAATTACATAATAGTGAAAGTTTTTATTTACATACATATATATGTATATACATATATGTATACTCGTGAAACGGTAACTGTGTAAACTCGATTAACTGGTGATAGCGGCGCAACAGATAAACTAACATACACGTCAATGATACTTCGCAAACGACATTCGAATAACTTTACGACATATTAACGCGAGCATCTAGATAAAAAAACAAATCGAACCTGTGTCTGCGAACTAAGCGTGTATCTCGCAAAATCACTTTTCACTCTAAGTCTTAGTCTACAATCACGAGTTTCTTTCTGTTGTTTTTTGTTTTAATAAAACTAAACACTTAGTTCGCAAAGAAATTGCATTTACACGATATCCGCAGCGTTAACCGCTGCGTGCACCTAAATCGATCTACTATAGTTGTTTCACATGCAGGTATCATCCGAATTTGGATCTTTCGTCTGACAGTAACTCATCATAATACCACATCCGGTCGCGAAAATTCAATCTTTTTAAGATTACATTTGTGTGTTTTTGTTTTGTGTATATTATTTATCCGATTAACATGTATGTACGCGGCGTGATTCTACCGATATACACGGGTTACAATAGTTATACCGCCGTCCTGAGCGAAGCGACTTACCCCGTCCGTAAATTAAAAAATAAGAATCATTCTAACTGAGTCCGATCGAGAGAACAAATTATACGTCTCAAAACATTTTGAATAAAACAAATGTTAGCAATTCCTCTGTTGGACGACAAGTCTTTTCGCGCAAGATAACACTGAACAGTAATGATTCAGTATAATATCAGTTAAATATCAGCTTTGGAACTGATAAATATGTAAAAACTATCTCAGTTGAATTTGCCAGCCTTTTCTTTTTACAAGGATTAAAATCAACGTTAAAAACAATGTTCAATTTTAATCTAACAGTTCTTGTTAGTTTTCGTTAAATAGGTAAAATGTATACATCTTTTTTCACTCTAGTCTTTTGCGTTGGAAACACTTAATAAATAACAGGAATGTGTGTACAGGAAACAGAAAACAACATCCTGACGCTGACAAAGTAAAGTCGTAAAAAAGAAAACGGAACACACGATCGACCGTAAAAAAAAGACAAAGAGTCATGCATGAAAATAAAACACGCAATTGGCACAATCGTTCAACGAAATTTGCTTCTGCGATTCTGATGATAATAAGTACAGAGATTCTTTGGGGGAGGACTGCACCGCGATGGCAAGCTGACTTCGAAATTGTGATATGTCGATTCTCATGATGTGTTGTACAGAAGAAAAGTTTGTTGACGAAAACTGCGACGGCCCAATTACTGTGACTAGAAAGAAATCGGGGGACTTGATGGAAACAATTGGAAGAACGTCCTCATTACGCGATCAATTTTCAATTCACTGAAAAACTCGATCTCAAACTTTGATTTCACAATTTCAACTGATTCTTTCGCTTCGCCATCTGCTTTCATGGGACACCATTCAGTATCATTCGTATTTTAAATGTTCAGATACAACATGTTCACATTCGGTGTTTTGGAGACGTTTTTACAGGAAGAATCTTTTGTTTCGTTTGTTCAGAGATCTTCAGAGTGTTGTACCATTATAGTATTACAATGTTCAGTTGTAATCGAAATCTTGGAGTGGAACGCATTTTTTTTACAGGAAGAAAATAGTCTGATCAGTTGTAATTGCATCGCGCGATGCAAGGAGCTGAACCGATGAAATTCGTCGTGCTAATTTGTTCAAACGTTGCTATCAGGTGGACTGGAGACGCCGATTGGCTGGACATTTTCAACTAACGTCGATTTAGAGTTTGTCGCGTTTTGAGCAGTCGCTGCTGTTCTCATCGCGTCTAATGGTGCCCTGGAAGATAAACAATCGATTAGAATAAGTTCATCGTATCAGTTAAAAAATGTACGTTAATAGATCTGAAAGAACAAGTAATAGCACATGTGTGTATACATGTAAGCTTAGAAATTATTTTGCTGATTAAGTTTCCATGCATTAAAACAATCAAAAGCCGTATAACTTCGAGTTGCTAGATGGGATTAATTAATTAAATTAGAACCACAGCATTAGATGGCTAATAGCAACCTGCAATAACCACTAACTCGTACAAAATGAACAATGATTTTCATGCAAACTTATTTTTTAATACAAAACACTATTTTTCTTCAAATAGTGAACATGCACTTGTTACGAGATTTGCATATGTTTACAATTACTAAATAAGCTACGAGATCTAATTGAAGGTAAAATCGAATTGTCATTGAATCATTCTAATCGATTCAAAATTGATCTACAATTGTAGTAACGAAAATTTGAACAACTGTAACAATTGCACCAGTAAACAGATTTAATTTTTTGGATATACTAAAAATAATAGATAAACGATAAGAATATTGTCTGGTGCATGAGTAATGTTTTTTCGTACATGGTTATTGCCTGGTTAGTGAAGTATTAATAATTGATGATTTATGTAGGCCTCCAAACATCTGGATCTTCCATGAGGGTGGTATGGTGATCTGTTGCAGGCGGTGCCATTCCCTGTGGCGAACCGACTTGCGACGATGGCATTCCCGCCGGCGCGGGACTGAGGCCTCTGTTAGTCGGCGCAAACATATGGTTTTTGATTAATCAAAAGCACACTTCAAAAACAAATATCAAACACAATAATATTTTTTATGAAAATTGTGAAACGTGAAATGTCAAATCACCCGATGAAACTTAAACCTATAAATTATTTAAGCCACGTCAAACTTGTTCGTGTAAATTTAACATTCAAACTCAGGGTATGCAAATTTTTTCATTTTCTTTGATTATGAAAATGCTTATGTTATCCTTTTCATAGGTTGTTTTGGTTTGTTGTTTTTTGATTACGTACTTTTTCCCGACAGCCATCATTCCATAAATAACGCCGGTACCGAAAATCAATCCACATCCCAATAAACTGCTGAGACCGATGCAAAGGAAGACAGGTGGAATAGCAATTCTGTGGGAAAAAATTGTTATCGTTTAAAATGGCTGTGAAAAATTGGTAAGATAAAAGTTGTCTATTGCAACTTGTCAGTTGAAAAATTATTTACAGGCAGTAAGCAGCAGCTCTGTTCCAGTAAGGCCTTTGATCCACATAATTGCTTAATGTTTGTACGTATTCGATGAACATGCAACAACAGGGAGCTTCAATTGCAACGACCAGAAAACCGGCGAGCATCTGCCAAATTCCGCTCAGGAAACAGTCTATGCTGGCAAAAAATATCATCACTACATTCCATGCCCCAAGGAAGATAGCAACTGAAAAGAAAAATAGATCGTTTAATTTTATAATTGGTGTTGATTTAAAAAACTAAGTGAAATAATAAAATAGACATGAATTTCGTATCTAAACGTATCATTTTCATTATTATAATATAATTATTGAGTCTTTAATTTATCAATTACTAATCAGTTTTACTTTCTTCATTTTTCTTTAATCTGTAATTAATGTTTTGCTCACAGAACAATTAATATTGATTTAAAACATTAAATTTCGTACTAATTTTTCAGAGAAATGTAAATTTAGTCTCTATATTTTTTCCTTAATAAAACAAAAAAAACTTTCCACTTTTCGTCATTCAATCGTCTCAGTATTGTCCACTTTTAGTTGGGTCAGAATTAAAATTTATCACAACAAAATTTGACAGCTGATAAGAAAATGAATTTTCAAGAGCAAAACAGTCTACAAAATGAAAGCTGATTGTTACATTGTTAATTATATAATTGTGAACAGTGCAAAAGTATTGAGAAGTCAGCCAAGGTATCACATATCAATTGAGCTTCGTTATGAAAGTCTCTGACAAGATAAATAATACGATACAAAACTACGGCACTGTTGTTAATTACAATCTTGCAAAAATAATTTACATTTTTTTTAAATTAAAACAGCTCGCAATGTCAAATTGCTTTGACAATGTATTAACAACAAGTTTCAATGACGAAACAAAAATTGTCAATGAAAAAAAAAACAAAAAATCATTATTGAAAATTAATATAAAAAATAAAAAACTAAAACAAAAGTAATAAAATTTTTTATACAAAACAAACAACAATACAAAACAGTGAAAGAAAAGTGATAAACGACATAAAAATTCAAAATTGCTATAAACAAGTCGTAAAACTGTTACAGATCTTCAAAACTCCAATTTTTATTGTTGTAAATGACCAAAAAAAGAGCGTGACCCATTGTTGAACCGTCTCCAAAGCAAGTTCCGCTAAGGCTTCATTGTCTTTTTGTTCAAAATTAATCTCAACGAAAATGCGCTGCCTTTATCACAAGTTATAAATAATAAAATTAAGTTTCAAACAATCAGTATTTATAACAATTGAAAGCAACAATGAATTAAATATGTTTTTAATGAAATAAAAAACGAGGCAATCGAAAATGTTGAAACAAATATTGAACAAATGATATGTAAAACCAACAGACTTTGTAAGAACGTTGATCTGACAACAGGAACTTAATTAAAATGGAGCAAGAGATAAGAGCAATAGTCGGACTTACTGACACTGCCGACGGTACCCAGACCGCGGCCAGCGTACTTCATCCACCAAGGGACATCTTCTTTATTGACAATGTCCTGGCCAGGCCTCTCCATCAGTGCGGCGATTTTCTCCCCGAGTGACTAAAAGAACGAAATAAAACTGAAGCATTGTAGCGAACGACAATGTTTATTTAAATACTAAAAGAGTGTGTGCAATTAATGATTACCATTTTGATGGTGGAGGCTTCGTTGGACAATAGCCTTTATAATGTAAGGAGAAAGATTAGCAGCTGACAGGAGCAGCAGCGCTCAACCTCTGGAAATCTGTTGACGTGCAACGACGAAAAATTGACCCAGTTGTTTCGCAAGTGCGCCGACAGGAGCGCTCTCGCTCCTCCACATTCGATCTCCCCAATCAATATATCAAACTTTTTCTCTCTTAATTTTTTTAACTCAGTTCAAGATTTTTCTGTACATTGAGGGTATTCTATCAAACTTTTTGTTCTATTTGATACGAGATAAACTGCATTTCTCTGCATTATTTTTTATCAACATAAATGTTTTTTATGTAACTGATTATTATGTAAATGTTCTTTTTATTTATACTCTGTATATTTTAAAACTACCATAAATAAGAGGGAAGAAGAAGAAAATTGGTCAATCCTCTTTGTAAATATATTTTCATTCTAACATATTTAATTATCAATCACCATTGAAAAGTCGCTGAGAAAAACAAAATTTTTAACACATGTTTATTGAAAAAAAAAGAAAAACATTCAAGCGTATAAATTATTTGTCAGCTGTCACAATGTTTTTTATATCTATAACTTTGAAAACTCATTTTACTGTCAACAGTAAACGCAACTATAGTTGAACAATTAGACATTCAAAAAATATTACTTTTAAAACCACTTGACACATCGACAATTATACTCTGATATGCATATCCAAAATCGAGAAACAATTTGTTTACTTTTACATTAATTTAATAATGCGCAGACAATTCATTGAACATCTGGAATGTACTAAATTAAATACAAAGTTCAGATTGTAGGGATTCCCTTGGTAATCAGAATGCGTCTTTGATATTCTGGAATTGTCTTACAGCCAAATCGACAGGCAGATCGAACTTGTGACTTGTCAGCCGTTCCAAGGTGTGAAAAGCATCTTGAAATCCTACAAGATTTTGAAACAAACATGAAATTAATGAAATCTCTGTAATTCTCTAATAGGTATTCATTAATTTCAATATACCTGTTTTGACAACGTAACTCCAAGACGTGTAATGATTTTCTAACAAGTACTGGCACTGTAAAATTAACTTCAGCCAGACTACCAATTTATTTGCACTGTAAAATTAAGAGGGAAAACAAAATGAGTCTTTACCATATACACCCGATGAACATATTAATTTTTTTTTCTTCATTTCAAATTTATAGTTTTACTCACTTCAAAGCTGCACATATAAATGCTTTGAAATGTGAATCAAATCCTCGTCTGTAGGGCGAATGTGAGGTAATGATGTTTCCAATAGTAACTAGCAATGCCTGTAAAAAAACATTAACAATCATATATGGAATTCAGTTTTTTACCATCTTTCAATTAACAATATAATTCTAAAAAGTCGTCGCACCTGCTTGGACGAAACTCCTCTTTCAGGATTCAAATCCAAATTAAAGCTCTGTGACAACTTTTGTGCAGGTGTACAGTTATATCTCTGGCCGTTTTTTACTTCGTAATATTTAAGTACGAGCTCCCAGGCGTGCATGTTTTGAACCGCCACGTGACTTCTTTGAGGGAAGCAGCCAACAAAGGGGACTACGCTGTTCGTTCTGACGTCATGCATGAGCCCATGCTGGACGAGATCTCTGATGCAGACTGCGAGATGTTTCCTTACAGCCGTTGTTACTTTTGTGTTTTGATTAAAACTAGGAAGTTCGGAATCCGAGGCGTATTCCACGTCCAACTGGCCATTCTCAAGGTCCTCAGTTTCCGCAACGGTCGTCAGAACGTGCTCCACGGCTATATCCAGCCTGGTTCTCAAGTCTCGCCAGTTGTGCAGCGAATTTTTCTTCATGCCTCTACGCGCCTTCTGACTGCTACAACCGAGCTGCGAGATCACGTACAGGTGCAGCACGGTGATTAATTTACGAACAGTGTTAAGATTATTTGCCTGCTTCTCGTCTTCTAAGGATCTTCGAGAGGTGCGTTTCGAATAAGAAGAGGCAGCGGAACCCGTGTGCACCGGACAAGCACAGGTGCAAGCTAAAGTCTCCGGACTCACCTCGCCTTGGAGGTAATTTATAAAACGCTCCAGGTCGGCGATCTGGGTCTTCAGTTGGGTCACTAGTTGTTCCTTCATCTTCAGTGGACTGATCACCTGAATTGTAAAAAATAAAATTAGTCAAGACTTTGAATCAAAACTTTGTATGATTTGTTGATTTATTTTTTTGTTGCATTTACATACTTGACTAATCGCATAATCCACTTGCCATCTCAAATCATCAATTGGCAGCGCACAAAGATCGTCCACATTGAAATTGAGCTTCTCCTTGAGATGATCTGGAAATGAACAATGAACAATTAAAATGTAGAACAACATTGAAATTTGCAATATTTGTTTTTCTTTGTATTTTTATAATGAAATAGAGGCTTACTTATAATCATAGCCTGGCGTTCCAGCATAACACTCTGAGGCAGATCTTCAGCATTTCCTGTATCGTAAGCATACTTTTCCAGCTCCTCAAGTTGTGTCTTGAGTTGGTTTATGAGTTCCTTTTGTTTCGTTTTTTGTAGATTCATCTTGGATTCTATGTCTGCTGCAGCCAAGTCACTCATACTCTGGAAAGTCAACAACTGGAATTCGAATTGCAAATCTTTTGAACCGTGAATGGAAAAATTAAATGGAAAATAATATTACCTGGATAATTTTAGTTCGTATCAATTAGAAAAACACAAAACAATGATTTGCAAAAGGTAGGGACGAGAGGAAAATAAAAAACAAGAAACGATGTAAAAGTTAAAAAAACTTTATTGGGCTAAAAAGAAAAACTAGAAGAACAAAAAATTGGTAGCTGCAAACAAATATAAGCTTTAACAAAAAAACAAGAGCACATGTGCACACTGTCATACAAAAGCTAAAACTCGTTTAAATTTGAATAACTTAAAGTAAAGATAAATAAAATAAATAATAATCAATTAAATGAGATGGATAACAAAATCATCTAATACAAAAATGCAATGAAAATAAAGAAAAAATTTTATATACAGCATACAAATTTTAAATGTTAAAATTTTAATTTAAACATTTCTTACACTAGATTTGCATAACTCCTGAGACCCACGTTCGTATTTTTCATTATTTTTAAGACTATTTGGAACATCAGGAATACCCCTGAAGGCAAATTCCTCTAGTTCTTTGAGCAGAGTCTCTTTTTCTTCTGCTGGAGCATCCATTATTTGTCGTAGTCGAAATTGAACCTTTAAGAAAATGAAATTGTTACACAGATAAAAATGTATTTATTATCACATATTATTCAATATATATTTACTTGTGCAAAATGGGTGGTTAAAGCAATAAGGGACGAGTTCAACATCTCCTGCTCTTCTTCTAGAACCTTGAGTCTTTCCATATCGTATGGCAAACTAGAAAAATT
Organism: Trissolcus brochymenae; assembly: GCA_030523145.1. Taxonomy (NCBI): domain Eukaryota; kingdom Metazoa; phylum Arthropoda; class Insecta; order Hymenoptera; family Scelionidae; genus Trissolcus; species Trissolcus brochymenae. Next base: position 120,630 of record JAQQRF010000307.1, on the reverse strand, counting down.
AAAACAAGAAATAAAAATTTAAAATTTAAAGTTCTCAAAGGGACGAAAATGTAAAAGAAATTTTGAATTTTTAATATTTTAATTATCTTTCAAAAATGTATACAAAAATGAAATTTTTATCGTAACATACTTTTCGCAATCATATTTGTATTCGTCTTGGAAATCACTGTCTCCGTCGTTGGCTCCCACAGGAGCCCATCTTTCACCAGAAGGTCTGTCGCCCTCGTCTGAAATCTCATAATCATCGCTGTCGCCTTGCCTTGACATTTCGCTGGCCATTTCCATTTTAACAATTTCGACTAGAATATTTTGATCTAAATAACACTTGCAACTTTTCACTCTCTACAGTCTTAACATAACCTCACCAAGTTGCATTTTCATATGCATTCACAAAACTGCAATTCTAAAATGTCTCAAACATTGATTCAACGAGGTTGCACCAATTGTTCGTTTGACAGACGCATGTTTCTCAACACCTGTCAAACCACTGCGAGTAGCGCGTGGGATGGTTGCAGACGTCAGTGTGACGTCACAGTCGATAAGAACTCCGAAACAGCAAAAATGAATTAAATTTTCAATTAAGTGACGCGAAACTAATTTTCACAACCAATTAAATTTTTTTATAATCTCTTTTTTAGTTAATTATTTTTTTTAATTTACGATTGCGATAGATTTTGATGGTCAGGAAGGGAGAGAAGTTCTATTCTCTCTATCTATCATTTCGATTGCCAACCTTGAAACAAAAAATCTTCCAAAATTATAACCTAAATATAACCTAAAAATATGTCGATTAATAAAAATCAACAAATAATCATGATAATAAACTAAATTGTAACTCTTTTATTTTAATTTTGTTTTTAATTTTTGTTATAAAAAAGTACTTGTTTATCATTAGCAGAAATGATTGAGACTCGTAATTGTTTATGTTTACATTTTCAATGACGTCTGAAATTATTAAAACAAAAAAATTATTTTCAAATTGGAATTATCTCATGAATGTTCATTCAAAATTTTTGTCAATTTTTATTGCAATCTGAAATCGCGTGACTACACAACCTTAAAATTGTTGTTCATGAAAATTCGGCTTAAGTTAGCATGTCTTGAGTGTTTTATATTAAAAGCCATTAAAAGCACAACAAGCGGCACCAGGCACGGGATCTATAGCAACTGTACAGTTTTTTTAACAAAACAAACTCGATTCCACGTTGTTAGGATGACAAAATTGTCCAGTGGTTGCTGAAGTCTGAAAAAAAACCTATTAAAAAGAATACAATAATATAATAAACAAAAAAAAATGAAAACTCGTACGTTGACAGCATTGTAACCGGTCGCAATTTTGGATGTTACAAAGTACAAAGTACAAAGCAAAGTGTTTTCAAAATTGAAACCTGTCCTGTGATAGATGTTGGGAGAAGGAACAACTGTCAAAAAGGGACTTTGGAAGAAGGACAAGTTGAATCGAACCAATTTCTAACCTGAAATCACAGTCATGTTCAAAAACACTTTTCAGAGTGGATTTCTGTCAATCTTGTACAGCATTGGCAGCAAACCCCTGCAAATTTGGGACAAAAAGGTGCGTAACGGACACATAAAACGGATCACCGATAACGATATTCAGAGCTTGGTTTTGGAAATTCTTGGCAGCAATGTCAGCACAACTTATATCACCTGTCCAGCTGATCCAAGTAAAACTTTGGGAATCAAGTTACCATTTTTGATCATGATCATCAAAAATCTTAAGAAATATTTCACCTTTGAAGTGCAGGTAAGATCTATTATTTTTATTCATTATTTTGTTTTTGTTTTAAAAAAATTTTCTGGTTCAATGAAAATGGCTTTTCCAAAGTCGTTCATTATTTTGTTTAATTATTTCAGATCATCGATGACAAAAATGTAAGAAGAAGATTTCGAGCGAGCAATTATCAATCAACGACGCGAGTGAAACCTTTTATTTGTACAATGCCGATGAGACTGGATGACGGTTGGAACCAGATACAGTTCAATCTGGCCGATTTCACCAGGAGAGCTTACGGCACAAATTACGTCGAGACACTGAGAGTTCAGATCCATGCAAATTGTAGAATACGACGGGTGTATTTCTCAGACAGGCTTTATTCCGAAGACGAGCTGCCCGCTGAGTTCAAGCTTTTTTTACCAATCCAGAGCAAGGCTAAATGTTGATTGTTCAACAGTAAACCACCTGCGCACTTTAAATTGTACTCGACAACTTAAATTCAAGCACTGTTATACATATGTTCCTTGTAAAATAACATACAACTAAATAAACACACGTAAACGAGTGCAAAACTCAAAATTCATTTCTTTGTACAATTTTCTTCTTTAGTTCATTAATTTGTACATAATTGTTAGAATAAAACATTATTTCACAATTGAACCAATGTATTTCTTGTTTTCTTTTTATAATGAAACAAAATAATTTGTTATTCAACTTTCCAAACGTCATTTAGATAAAGATACGTATACTTATTAAAAAAGAAAAGATAATTAAATAAAAAATGTGCATTTAAGCACATAATAATGAACATAAATAAGAATAATTGATCTTGATAAAGTAAAATTCCCAGCAAATTTTTTCATCATACTAATTGAACTGAACTTTTTCGATAGATTACATTTTTTCATTCAAGTGTATTTTAAGTTATATACTTGTACTTAAACTAACTATACGATCAGGTGTCACAAAAGGTATCCTAAAACGTGCATCCTTGAAAGCGTCCTATAAAAGTTTGAACATAGTTAAAATATCGATTTCGTTCTTTTTAAATAACTTCGTGCAGATATTTTTTACCTTGCAAAAGAATAAAAATAATTAGACAGGAAAATAAATCTAAACATAATGTAAGTTCTGATGTATTAAAAATAAAAAAATATATATATTGTCTGTAGAATCACTGTCTTATTCTATATTCTGAGAGTGTCAGTTCAGTAGTGCGATCATTTGTGCATATCAATTCAGTTGCAATTTGTGGTGCATTCAAAAAAATTCAATGAATAAATTTTAGAGTGTAAATTATTTAAATTGTATAAGGAAAACACCAAGTAATCGAGTCTTCTCAACCTGATCCTAAATGTTAACGTTATTTTTTTTTGACTTGACAACTACTTGAATCATACCTTAATTACAATTGTAGATAAGTGTTGAAATCAGTGTCACCGTCGTGCAAAAGTGTGAACATTTATACCAGGGACAACAAAATGTTCAAAATCTTCAGAAGAACTTTTGACACTAAAAATTATTGGAACATGTAAAAACGAGAGTACAACAGAATTCAAGAAATCGCATCGACAATCATCCCTCTGAATTCATCAATCCTTTTGATGAATTCAAACGTTCCGCCAAACAAAGACGACAGCAACAGTACCGACCGTCGATAACTTGGAACCTGATGATACCATTGAAGTGACAAGCTTTTTATTTGCGCAATTTAAAATTGGCTCGTTCCGAGTAAAGTAGTCTTAACTGACTCAAAAGGAGTTGATACAAATTTCAAGCGTTACGATTGGACACATGTCACAGTTGTCATACTGCTAACGCCATCTAACATCCAATTGTAGAGCTAATAGCTACAACGACTACACAACAATCAAGCATAAGATCCTTGGCTCTTGTCGTTCTTGTTCATTGCTCATTCTTCTTTTTGGATGGCTAACCGAAGGAGACACGACAGTTGAGAGAGAAAATCGAGAAATTGTCTTAGCAGTGTCAAATAGCTGCCAAAATGGACGAGGAATGGGGTAAGTGTCACGAACTTGAAACCAACGAATAGATCCAAAAGGTCGTGCGATCTCAAGTCTGATCAATTTGTTGGACATCTTCTTATGCCACCAATCACTAATTTTACGTCCCGAATTTTCTTCGCAGATGTCGACAATGCCGAACCGAAAACAGAATTCGTTCTGCAATCAAACAAATGGGAGGGCGAGGACGAGGAGGAGGACGTCAAGGTGAGTGATTTTCGCTGGGTTTCCTTTTCCTCACATCCTGCGCCTTATTGTCATCTCGTGATTTCGTTTGCTTGTCCTAACCTGACTTTGCCACATGGTCATAAATGTTTGCCAAGTTTTCACAGACGGCACTACCAAAATTTGCATCTCCAAATGTTCATTTTTAACCGTTAAATCAACACCAAACACTTTTTTGCAAACAAAAAGCCAAAACCAAGACAAACAATATTTGTTCTCTGAACAAAATAAAGAGGATTGTTTTTATTTTTAAATAAATAATAATCAATTTAATAATTGAACACAATTTTATTGACTGTAATCTTTGATGCATAACAGGACAGCTGGGAGGATGTCGACGAGGAGAAAAAGGACGTAGAGAAGCCTGCTGAGTTGCCCAAACCGAAGCCGAAGCCGAAGAAAACTTTGTCAGAGAAAATTGAAGAGCGCGAGGTAGGTTTGAAGTTGTGTGTTTTTGGTCAAAGTGAAATTTGAGACTGAATTTAATAACGAATGAAAACATGTTTACAGAGAAAGGCTCGTGAAGAGGCGGAGAAGAAGATACAAGAGAAAGACGAATCATTGACCCCGGAAGAAAGGAGAATGGAAATGTTGCGTCGGCAAAGGCTACAAGAGGAGGCCGACTTGCGACTGGCCATGGAAACTTTCGGTTTGTCAAATCTTGTTGATTTTAGCAATCGTAAGCCTGCAAAGGGCGAGAAAAAATAATAACAACGAGACAATCAGACGAATCTAACAAAAGAAAATTAATAATGAAGTACCGAGTCTTACAACCGGGACGAAAAGAAATAAGTGAACGCCGACAATAATAAATTCGAGCCGACACTTTTTCATTGCTGGTCACGATTCGAGTCGTTTTCTTGGCATTGGCACAACGGTCTTTTTCAATATGTCACGGCAACGGTCATTAAGCTAGCTACCCTTGAAATCAGTTCATTCAAATAATTCATACCAAATTATAAGAGTAGAATTTTTTTACAACAAAATCTCTTTGGGTACGCTTTTTTACATTTACAACTTTTTAAATATATTTATATATATACAAAGATTGAGGTTCATAGAAAACGATAAAACTTTTGAAGTTGATCAGAAAAATGGTTCAAATTTAAGAGTTTGAAATGAATGATTTGGTATTATTTTTAATTTACATAATAAAATTTGTTGAATACTCAAAGATGAGAAGAGTGAAAAATAAAATATTTATAAACTAATTGTGTGATAGAACACAGTTTCTAAATTTAGTTTTTTAAAATTTAGTTTTTTTTTTATAAATAAATAACTTGCTTGGAAAAGAGAGCACCAGTGCAAAAACTGCATTTCATCATTTAGTACGAATTCTTCTAACGAGCTGATTTCATTATTAATTGTAAGACACACAAGAAACAAAATTGAATGACTGATTAAAAAAAAATTCGATGATCCGATTTGGCAATTAATCATTGCTGTTGCGTGGACTGCTTCAAACTCGATTGTATTTATTTATTTATTCGCTCATTATCGTATTTATTTGAAAGTGATTCGTTACTGAATTGGATGGTTTTTTCGCCAACTTGCAGAAACTCACGCAAACGCAATGCGGCATTGGGCTTTCGAAGTTATATATTTAAAGTAGATTTTACTATCAGAATTTATTATTAAAAACAAATTTCTGTATGCGATCAAAAGTCGACATATTTTTTTTATTACCTCGCAAGTATTTCGGTTCAGTTAATTTTATTAAGATTAATACTGTACAAATCAATAAATACTGCTGTTTCTAGCAAACAAACCGTTGTGTCAGACTTAGTTATACAACCTCATTGTCCAGAGTTGGGATTTACGATTTTAATAAGAAAAACGTTCTCTTCGATTCAAATACATCCTGTTAATTCATTTGGTTTTCAATAATTAAGAAACAATTCCCATTAATTTGCGTAAATAAAAATGAAAACAACATTCAAATTCATTTATTTGTTTATATACTTATAGAACCTGTAACAACGAAATTAAAAATGTTCATTATTTTATGGATGGTCTTTTTTTTATATCAAATTAAACAACTGCGTTTTGTGATTTAAAGGCGTAACGGATGGTCAAAGCGGTCTGGACGCTCTAATGCCAAACACGGAAGAAGAGTTCCAGCAATTTGGAGAAGCTCTTGCACAGAAAATCAATTTTTTTCACAAACACACAGAATTTCCAACATTTGCCGAGGAGCTTATCAAGTCCATCTCCGTTAATCGTAAGTTTGTTGTTTGCCAAGAAAACAATCTAATTTGATTAATATGTCAATTGCATTACATTAAATTGATTAAAGTTCTAATTGAAAAATAAACGTTTGCAGTGCCAACACCTGCATTGAAAAAAGTTAAGACGACGATTGACAGCATTTTAGCAGAGAAACTGAAGCTTGAGAAGGCGAAAAAATCAAAGGCGAAGGGCAAGGCTCGACTCAAGATCGAGGGCGAGAACACCCACCTGAGCGAATACAACGACTATTACAACAATGAATACGACGATTTTATGTAGCGACTTGCGATGCACCGTCGTATTCTAGTCGTCGTCTTATACAAGAGATCACGCGAGAAAAACAAATGAGAAACGATCAACGCAAAACATCTCTCCATAAATTGACAAATTATTAACATAGATGAAGAAAAGAAAAAGTTGATTAATCGTAACAGGAGGCTCATTTTTGCGAGAAAACAAAATTTTGTGAGAACGAAAGTTGTTCTTGACCTAAGAAGCAATGACAAATTATTAGATCACCGAGTCAATCGCATTTTGTTCTTATCCGTTCAGGGCGCACATGTGCAAAACGATGCTATTGTGATGTGTTAAAGTTAAAAATTTACTTAGAAAATAAACAAATGTTAATATTACAATAACGTTTCAACCAGGTTATCATTCATTCTTTGAAGCTCTCTTCCCGATGAGACATTTTTATTAACATCTATTGAAAATTTTATTTTTTATATTTCTCATTGGGCTTGATTTCAATCTACCAATGACACTTTGAGTTTTTATTTTTCCAAGATTTACTTTCTTTTAGTCAGTAAATTAATAATAACGTCTAAAAGATGACTAGCATCATTGAAAGAAAAAATACCAATTTATACACAACGTTTGAACAATAAACTAAAGATCATTGATATTGTATGAATAAATGTAAATATTACAGACTTTAACACAACTCCTTAGGATATGCTGTAAAAATATAAATTACAACTTTCTTTTACAATAAAAATCTGTATTAAATGATAATTCAAAATATCAAATAATCAGCGTTTACATTCAATGCGATTTCGTCTTCCGTGTTGTATATTAATTAATAAAAAGCACATTATGTTCATTTGCATTTTTTGTGTGTTCCTTGCACTGATTTTTTTCCTCTCAACAATTTTGTTTTTATTATGCATGTTATAAAATTTATTTAATCTCATGTCATTAGTATGTAGGTTTGAAATAGATTGAGGAACATTATTTATAGATAAAATATTCAGGTATATTCAGTATGAAATCTGTAAATAACAATTGAAGAATATATTATAAAATCTATTCAAAATTTCGGCCAGAATTATTCATTTCAATATTTTAATTCTTACTCATTTCTAATATTTTCACTTTTTGTTATCATCTTTTGATAATTTTGAGAATTGAAGCAAAGATTAGCGAATCATAAAAAATTTAACTCTGATAGCAAAACTGCAAATGATATTGTAATTTTTTGTTTCATTAATTGTCTATAATTTCTAACACTCTGGGTTTTTATTATATAAGTTTGTATAATTTTAAAGGTGCACATTTTGTATGCAGTTTTTTAGTAATTTTTTTTCCTGCAAAAATTTTTTTATCATTTCTGACTGTACTTTATTATTGGTGTGATCAGAAAAATTGAATCTTTATAATAAAACTATCTGGTTTTATTTTTTATAATAAATTAAAAAACTAACGATAATATTTACAATAATGATTAATTTTTCTTGGTCTTCTGGACTTGGAGAGTATTGTATCTCAGCTATTCATTTTTTTTTATTTATGCTTTATTCATTCAATTGGTATTTTTATGCAAGTTTCTTTTGAAGAAGCTGCACGATACTCTGCAAGAAAATTGATATCTAGAACATTATAGATCGTAAGTGATATATCAACTGGGACATCTCGACCGGTCAAGATCACTTAAATCGAACAATATTCGCATAAACAATTTCACAAAGATCAACTGACACTATTATTACATAAAAAAAGTACAAAGGTGTCCAATTGTAAACAATAAGGTGCACAGTGTCACTCATTCAAATGCATTGAAAAATTATGCAAGGACAGATGAGACATCTTATGAATGTTAACATTGCGGTGAATGTTTTAATTTACTATGTTGATTGAAAATTCATGTACGAACTCACGCAGGTGAGAAGCTTTTCAAATGTGAACATTGCAATAAAAATACATCGTTTTAACTTCTTCGATACATCACGTCAAAACTCACACTAATGAGAAGCCTAAACGCTTCGAAGAGAAATAAAAATTTTAAATAAAGGGTTATTGAAAAAAACTCGAGTATACTTAGATAATTATTATTGAACCAATAATTTCTTACTAGTAGAATTCTTAACTTCAAAATCATAGAACCAAATTATAAATACGATGAATAGTTGAAGAAATCATTTTTTTTCGTTTTTAAAAAATGATTGAGATCACATGTAAATGTTACTGTTTATTAAATAAGAACATACGAACGTAGAAAAAGGAGGTGTGAAGGACAAGATGTAGAAAATAAATTCAAGTTCAATGAACTTGAGGCTTGCGAGGCGAGTTCATTCTAAGAACACTGTTGCTTAGCATCAACTCGCTAATTGATGTTCAGGGGTTCAAATTTAACTTGGCGGCTTCTTGACGTATCACGGAAATCAGCTCTTGGTTAATGAGGAATATAAACCGCAATCCTGCGATCTGAAACGGTATTACAAGTTAGAGACTTTGCAAAAAAAAATAAAACAAATAATCCTCTTTTAATAATGTTGTTACACTTTACCTCAATCACACTATTATTGTTAAGTTTCATTTTGTTACCAGCAAGAATAGGCCTGCTATCAACAAAAATTGGTCTTTTGCCTTCCGAGGATAGGAAAAAATCACCATTGTTTCTCAATCGAATAGTTCCTTGTCTGCGGGAAATTTTCCATGCAGGTCCTTCTAGGGTCAAATCTACATCGACCGTGTGATCCTTGACTGTCCTTCCAACTGTTATCTGATAACAAAAAGCGATGAGATAATTATTAAAGCAATCATTGAAAAGTTCTCAACTAAAAAATACAATTTAATAAAAACGAAAAATGTAATTCAACAAAATAAAAATCAAGTTTTACTTCTCTAGACCGCATCAAGTATCTAACGAGTCGACCTCTCAAGATTGCAAGCGTCTGGTTGTCAAAATCAGGAGGATTGACCCCCGTAACACTGTCAACCAAAACCTGCCACCTGCCCAGCTCATTTTCCAACCGTCTTATTTCCTTTTTGTTTTTGCGGTCGGCTATCGCAAGCTCAGCGTCCACAGCCTCATCTTTTTGGTCGACCAATTCGGCATCATTGACCAAATCTTCAGCGTCAGAAAAATTCAATGCGTGATCGCTCCTAGGCAAACTCTGCACCGACTGATCAGGAAGTAGATGATACTGTTTCATCAGTTGCCAATGGGCTTGTAAAGTTTTTGCTGTTCTGGCTGGGTAAAATGACTGAGCGTTCGTTTCCAATAGTTCTTGGAATGTTTCCAGTGACGGTTGAGGAGTCTAAAAATTTTCCAACAAGATAAAAACTTCACTTCATTTTAGAAAAATCTTGTTTAAAATAAAAATCAAAATGTTTTATGGAAAAACAAACAAATAAAATTTAAACTGGTAAGATTTTAAATTGATTTAAATTGAAAGTAAAATTTCGAATACCGATTTGATTGTTCCTAAAAGGTCCTCTTCTGTTTTGCTGTACAGTGTTCGAGCTTGGACACTCGCTATAATGTCCGGATGGAGGTTGCGCATAGCCTGAACGGCTAGACGGGAAACAGCACTGTCATAAAGCAGGGCATACCATCTTTGCTGGATCTCTTGCAGAGTGAACCGACAAGAAAATTTTGTACCCCTGTGGACCTAAAAATGAACCAGCTCTTTATTTTGATTCTTAACCGTTTTTGTTCGATAATTCGTTTATTTTACTTTGCATTTTATTTTTGCACTGTTTCTTGATAATGGATCAGTATTGTATTTTTGATCAACATCCGCAAGATCTCTTTAAGGGAACATCTCATCTTGAAAATGTCTCTCGTGAGATCTCAAACGCGACTCATATATCCGTTCAATAGATTCATCATGTCCATTACAAGAAAACTCATTTGATTTGAAGCCAAAAATCGAATGTTCATACCATCCTTAAGTCATTTGTTTGCTGTACTCCTGTAATGAGTGCCAGATCGTCTGTTGGTTTCCATCGGCCCAAATCTTTGGTCGCGTTTATCGAGTGAGAATGATTTTTGTTCTTTTTGTTTTTCCTGCTAGAATTTGACGAACCGCTCGGCCTGGGAAGGCGTCTGTTAGTTCTGTCAATTTGTGGAATGGGCACTGGAGCTGGGATGGGACTCGGTAAAACCGGTGTCGTTAAGACGTCGAGTGTTGTTGCCGACACGGATACAGTTTTCGAACGGGAACTCGATTTTGGCGTTGTGGTTGGCGGTTGTAAATTGAATGTCGTTTCCACCAACTCATCGTCGAACTTTCGACGTTTTATCGTTCGAGACGAACTGAAAAAGAACAAAAATTACGATGAACAAAACATGACAATTTTGAACTTGTCATTGTCAAAACAATGAAACAGCTTTGCTATACAAAATGCAACCTTAGTAACATTACGATGTTTTGATAATTACCTGCGACGTTTCGTCGCTAAAGCGTCCAACGACGAGACTTCGAGAGGTATATTTAAGAAACTGTCACTCGTTTGTGAAAGCCCACCGGGTGTCATTCCGGATGACGATGAAATGTTCATTGTTCAAAGTTACTCTGACTGACAAATATAAACTGAAATCAAAACATCGACGTTCTTTTTCGTTTATAACCTCAAATTCTAAGACAGCAACGAGACACCGAGCGACCTCTGCCGGATCAAATTGTAACTCCCCACGGAAAATTGATTTTCCAGCTTTCTTAAACATTTCGACTTTAAAAATTGATAAACAATGTTGAAGTTGTAATTTCTTTCTAAAAAATAATAATATTTCCGAATTTTCAATAAAGTGAAGAACGAAAAAAAAAAAATAAACACGAAATTACTGATTAATAATAAAGAAAAATTGTTATTAAACAAAATGTTTTTCAAAATATCTGTCAATGTTGAACAATTTGTTCAAAATTTTATTGCAACAGGAGCTTCGTTCGTTACAAACACAATCAACAATTTCACATTCACCGACATGCACGCAAACGTGTTTTGCGTGAGCTGCTCCCCTTCCCACACACGCGGTCCCTCGACGTAGTTCTTTGACTGGTGTGTTATGAATGGAACCCTCCCTTTCGTCCTACTCACAAATCACGATTATCATTTTTTAATGATCTCATCAAATGACTTAACTGTACACTTCACAACATCTCAAGTGATATCTTAATGTTACAAATTAAATCCTAACATTTGTTAACACCAAAAAGAAAAATACATCCAAATAAAAAACATTCAACATAAACAATTATAATTTTACCAAAAAAAAAAAAAAAAAATCAACTGCCTCTTTAAAAAATGTATACTTAATTAAAAACTTTCTTATCATTCAAGTTCCTAAATTTATATTTTGTCAATGAAAAAAAAAAACTGTTAACTAAAAATAAAAAATTGAAAAAAATTAATAAATTACAAAGCCATTAATGTTGTTAAAAAAAAAAAAAAAAAAAAAAAATAGAAACGAGTGCGAAGAAAGAGAAATATTTGGAGTTGTAGGCAAAAGTTGAGCATTTCGGTCGAAGGGAAATAACAGTTGGGGACACCGTTATAAACAAGTAATTTTTATTTTTCATGATTGCGCGTAATCAGAGCGCGGGCGGTATTGTGATGAGCGCGCGAGATGTCACCACTTCCTCGTTGTGATAGCACGTCGGCATTGACGAGCGAGCCGTCGAACTAAGACGATTCCCATACATGCAGGCAGGAGTCAGTCGCGCATCAAGCCCGACGGCGCATGTGTTCAATAATTCGTAACGCTGCGGCCGCGGGGCGATAACAATCGAATCGAGCGCGTCTGTGTGCATACACCGCCTCCAATTTAGGCCATTTTTTTCTGTTCGATCATCGTCTGTGCAATATGGCGTGCGTGTTGTGAAAAGTGCAAAAAGGCAGGTAAGAAGAGGTCAGCGCAAAAACCACCCCCTGATGTGACGCGTTTGCGAAACAAGTGGCTGTTGGAGCGCGTGCTCCGTTTTTTTATTTTGTCCTCTCAATTGTGTTGCGCTCCATTTTGCTTGTTTATTTTTGTGCGCTCGGTTTGTTCATTGGCGATTGCACGGGGACATTTGTTGGTAGTCGAATTGAATTAGCGATGATAGTCAAGGTAAGCGAAAATATGGCTCCGAGTGTGTCGTGTGTACGATTGGCGATAAGACGCGAGAGAAGGAGGTCGCTGATTATTGTTGTCGCATCGCGGAACCACGACGTACCTGTGCGATTTCGTGCCACCGTATGTTCACGTGCGCGCGGTTGCATTTGTCAAACAAAATGCGGACACACAAATTATTCTGTCTAGCTATTGCGAAGAGTTTATTACCCAACGAGGAAATTGTCAAATGGTTCTTTTTTTTTAACTTGAAGATTATCACAAAAACGAAGATTACTGTCATAAAAAAAGGTTTATTTTTGGACGTTTTTTTTTTAGAGAGACTCATTTTATCGGAAAACCGATAAACTTTCGAATTGAAATGATTTTAATTGTAACTGTTGAATTTTAAAATTTGAAAATTAGACGAAGAATGGTTTTTAGTTTAGTTTACTTGTTTATTTTTATTTAAGGACAAACATGAGAAATGTTTATTATGTTTCAGTTGATTTGTTTGCTGTTATTATTTTGATAACAAACTTGGTACAATGATAATCATTCTTTTCCAATCGGACTGACCTGTTAAAAGTAATTAATTGGACTAATCGCACTTGTATTAGATATAAACAAGTAACAAAATAATCGTATCCATCGCGTTTTCTAACAGACCACTTCATTCACAGCCCCATTAATCATAGCTAACATCATAAGACCACTTGTTTCTCCTCGATTGTCGATCCGAAAAACTGATAAACCCAATCTGAACACTTTTCATGCCCAATTGTGACAGAAAACAATTTTTATCTTATCCAATCTTAACCAACCTTTTCTTATTCAAATGGGAAGTAATCACAAGTTATTTACAACAGTAAATAATTTATGGACAGTATTTCATAAATTAATAAACAAAAAAACACGGAACAAGCGCGCTCAGAAGAAAACAATATTTGTTTATGGAAATAATTTACACTTCAATTTCACTGGACTCAATTCGCATCTTTCAGTAGTATAAAATTAAATTATATCAGCCGTAAACTATTTGCGCGAAATTGTTGAAACGTTGTGCGAAATTTGGAGTGTATCAAATTTGAGTTTACTTCTAGTTGAAGAAATAACGTTCAACGTGAGAAATTAACAAGTAATTTTTGAATGAATGAATTAATTGATGAGTTTATTGCAATAAACCGGAAGATGAATATTGTTATGAAAACGTGATGATCGAAATGAAAGAAATGTTAAAGAGAGAGAGAGAGAGAGAGAGAGAGAGAGAGAGAGAGAGAGAGAGAGAGAGAGAGAGAGAGAGAACTGAATGAAAAAATTGAAGAGAAATTAAAACGAACGAACATTGAAATATTGTGACAGTGCGCATAATAACGCTATCCTTTATCTTATCGGGTTGCGGCACTAGACAAAAAGAGACAGTGTGACGGATTGATTGGCGCGCTTCCTGGAGTTTAACCCAGTTCACTGCATTCAGAACAAGTTCGGATGTTTGTTAATTAAATAGATGCATGAAGTTAGACCTTCTTTTATTATATCGGTCTGTTAAAACTGGCCCTCGACCGGAAGTCTAATGTAAATTTGACCGGACAAAACACTGAGTCGCGTTTCAACTTTTACCTTCTCTTCGATTCTGTTCCGTTTCTCGACCAAACTTTCGATACTTTGATTTTTTTTATTTCCTTCGCATTGTTGCAACTGAAAGGAATTTATCGCGTTTGCAAATAAATGTCGAAGAAATGCTTTTGTCTCTTAGAATGTCGAATGAAATTAAACTGAAATTTTATCATTATTGTGAACCGTACATACTAATGGAGTGATAAAAATTCTAAATGACAGTCGAAAAAAAAATTGAGTCACAGTTATTTTTGTGTTTTTTTTTTTCTTTTTTTTTAATCCAGCTAGTAGCGAAGGAAAAATGTAATTATACGTGGCGTTTATTCAGCGGATGGTTCTTTAACAAACATTTCATAACGCGCATATACACGTCGACACGTTTTTTTTTGTGTTCAAATATTATGTCGCGCGCATATCAAATATTTCTGAGCACATGAACGAACGTTGATGTACCGCGTTTAAATGAACTGTTGAATTATTTGACACCGAACAATTATATCTCCCTTATTGGCGTATTAACATACACAGCTTAATCGGTTTGTATTTTTCCGAAACCGTGAAGTCACTTTCAAACACCAGATTCGTTCTCGTTTCAGAAACATAATCATGCCGAGTTGTCGCGATGAATTCATATCTCAACTGTACATCAAATTTAGTATAATGACCCATCGACGCACTCTGTTTCTATGGAACAACTTGATTTCACATTGACAATCAAGTTTATTCATTAATTTCTTTATCTACATTATTTTGAATTTTACATTATTTAAAACTGACATTAAAATGAATTGATGATTTAATGAGATTTAAAATGAAGAAGTACGAAAATTTACCAAAGGAGAAAAATAAAATTGGGACAATTGTTTAAATTTACAAGGTCAAAATGATTTAATTGAAAATTAATGTTAAACAATATTTTTTAATACTACACACTAGATGATTTTTAGTTGAAAATAAAAGTGTGACAAGAATGATGGGATAAATGGTGTAAAACTTCGAAGAACTTTGAGTACTAAATAGACACATAACTATTTACCATATAATTTCTGGTCGATTCACAAATCCATTAGGAATGTAGGTAGAGTAGCAAAAATTCTAGTGAGCCATATAACTTATCATTAGGCTATCTGAAATCTCCGATATCGACCAAATTAATATTTCACTCAAGTTGGTTGTGTTTGTACCCATGTTCCACGGAATATCTTGACATATGGGGTTTTTGGTTCATTGCGTAATATTTCAGAACCAGATAATTTATCTTCGAGTTGAAACAAAATTGTCAGATATGTCATTTTTTTCGGCACAACAAATACATCATTATTAAATGTTGTAAAATGCAAACAACTTTGCAATTCACCGTTGAAATCAACAAAAAGATTATTGCAAAGGTAAAAACTTGCAAAAAAGTTATGTAAGAAAATAATTATTACACGTGCCGGGTGTTGTGACGAGTTTCGGAACGTATTATTTATTGTATTAGTCATGTTAAATTTTCTATCTAATAAACATTTTTTAACGTCATACTTTTCAACAATTAATAATTTTTTCCGATGTCGGTGACAAAAACGAGAAGGATATTCCACGTTATTTACCAATAATATTTTACATTTGTTGCTTTTCCGCCAAGGTCTATTGATTATTTTATCTTGCGTTTTTTCATTTTATGTCCTTTATATGAGTTGCAAAAATTAACTTGGAATAATTTGCAGTCAAATTATTTACAATAAATTGGACATTAATTATTATTCGATGCTGAAATTTGACGATCTTGACATGCACGCTTAATAAATTGGTATATATAATTTGTTATCGATCGACACGAAGGAATAAAAATGATTTGAATCGATGTTTACTTACCATCAAAAAATAAAAAAAAACATTTTCGTTGATTGTTCTAATTATGCACATCTTGTACAGTTGGAAAAACAATTTTACCGATTCATCCTCCGACAATTTGTCATTTTATGCGAAGAAATTTAAAAGGCGATTTCAACATTGGAATCTTAGATAACACTTAGACAATAGTGTAATCACAGTTTCAAAAAAAAAGTCATTTAATTGCGCTAGTTATCTACAAAAATCGTTGTGGAAACAATGTTAAAAATAAGTGCGAAAA
Organism: Trissolcus brochymenae; assembly: GCA_030523145.1. Lineage (NCBI taxonomy): Eukaryota > Metazoa > Arthropoda > Insecta > Hymenoptera > Scelionidae > Trissolcus > Trissolcus brochymenae. The sequence goes on along the minus strand of JAQQRF010000307.1, from coordinate 104,368 downwards.
ATGATTAATTTTGCTAAATTACAAAAAAAATGGAAATCGTTATCATCATATTGTATTAGATATTTCATGCAAATTTTTGTTTATTAAGTGGGCGGGGGACACACATATTATTTCAATTAATCATTTTTCTTTTTTTTTTTTTGCATAATTGTTTGTTATTCGTGGTTCGAATCAGCCAGGCGCGACAAATTCTCTGAAAATTGATGCCCATAGTCATTTTGTTCAACATTTTTTGGAAATTCAACAAGATATTCTACTCGTTGCTATAGAACCATCACAAAATAAGATTGCTTCCAGGAGGATGTTTTGATGTTGTTGTCTTAATTTAAAATTAAAAATTCGAAAATAATGTTGAATATGAATACAAATTGTTAGAGAAAAAGCCACAATCTATGTATTGTCTTACAATGATAAAAAATTAATTAAAGAATGATTGATTCTTCTTCATGATCATAGAAAATTTGTTATGTTCGCAGATGGATATCCTTTTGGAAACGCGTGAAAGCTTAGAACATGTGACTTCGAGGCAACTCCTATCATCATGAGCCTATAAGATGTACAATGAACTACAATAAAAATATTCCAGACTGGCAGCAGTACAATGCACTGCAGTCTGGAGGATCTGAAGGCGCTGCAGCCAATATGGCAGCGCCGCCTAGTGGGCAAAACGTCAACCCCAACGGTTCATTTGTTTCTAGTCCATCATCGATGAACAGCATGAATCCCGACTGTCTGAACAAGTCGCAAACTTATGCAGCTCATTCAAATGGGTCTAATGGCTTCATGGGCCAATCACCTTTGACCCCCATAATGCACATATCAAACTGCATGAGTCACTATGGCAACTCTTCCAATGTGAACCCAATGATGGAGGAAATGAACAACGACGTGGATAGCCATAGCAACGCGATGACAATGAATGGACCGGTGAACCACATGGTCAATTCGAATATGAACATGAACAACAATCTGGTTCAAGGTTCACGTTTCCCACCGAATAATTCAATGACATCAAACAACAGACAGTCATCTTTCATTTCAAATCCTTGTAAAGGTCCCTGTTGCATAGACCCAAACATGAACTACGGTTATGGTTCCTATTCTCACACAGCACCTTATAGAGAAAACATGCATGCGCCTAACTATAATGCCGACGATAGGAGATATATGAGTAGCGGTTCGAGAAAAGAATCTTATTCGGGTAAAGCAGGAAGTTCTAATAGCCAGTACCATGTCGATCAACGAAGGAATCGTGCAGATTATAAGTATCAGAAGAGTGCTAGCATATCAAGAAACTGTCACCAATCGTCGGTTATGCTATCGCCAAATTGTGGGGTTCAAAATTATAATATGCCAACGGACTACATGAAGTATCATTATCCTTCTAGAGGTCCGATTATGCCCAATGCTACGATGCCCAATCCTCCTTCTGGAATGATCAAATTTCACGATATGGCTAAGCATCAGTATCAAAACAATAGCATGATGCCAAACGTTGGGCCTAACAACAACGTTTCAGCAATGCAAAATCCTTTTTATAATCAGATGAACTGTCGGGATTTCAATAATGAGAACCGAGAAAGAATGGAACCTTATAATACTAGGTTGCAGCCGCCTAGCGGGCCCTACGCTAAACACCAAATCTACAGACAGAAGTTTGCTATTCAAAGGTTTACCCTTGAAAATCAGTTAAAAGAGATGAGTCGGATGCCGGGATACTTATCGAATCCTAAATATCAAGAGTGTGTTTTGAGGTATAGAGAACTTTTGAATCTTCAGAGGACTGTTGAATTTCAAAGTTCTATCCAAGAGTCTTCTATGAACGCGAACGCGAACGCAAGAGTGCGGCCTCCAATATCACCGATTAATCTTCAGTTTGATCACAATGGTATTCTGATTCACTCGAACTATCTGTCCACTAATTATTCAGGTACTTGCAATCAGACAAATAATTCGAACACGCATTCGAGTTCTGCGGAGCATCAGCAAAATGTTCCCATGATAGATCAACAATCAGGACAGCAGATACCGTCAAACGTTAGTCAAGAAACTAACGTGGCCAGTTCCAGCGATCAACAAACAGAATTTCGAGTACCACAAGAAGTTCAACAAAACAAGACCAGTAGAGATTTTGCTGACAAGCCCACCTTGGACGTTCGAGAGTTTCTAGCGACTTGGAACGAATCGGAAGAAGTAGAAAACCAAGCTGTTATCAATGCTCTGGTGAAAGAAAATACCCCGATAACTGTTGTCAAACTGGCAGATATAAATTTGGTCACGAATCTAGCCGAGGGTCAGAAAGAGTTGAGTGTGTTGCAGAGTCCGTCTACAGCCATTCAGGGTAATGGCACAGTGGACATCAATAAAGTCGTGGGTGTTCTAAATTGCATTACCAGTAATGGTAGTGAAGTTCCAACATTACACATTGTCGATAATTTGGAGAATAAAATAGTTGTGGAAAAGATTGACAGTGCACTCAATGAGATCAATAACGTTAACATAAAGTGTATTCAAGATATAATGAATAAAGAACATTCTGCTGGTATTAACGTGACTAAACAAGTTGAATCTTCATCGCAAGACACGATCTCTGATACGTCAAATGGAACTGGGACTGTTACAGCCATACCTGCGCAAAAAACCGTTTCAGAAAGCTCAGCTGACCCAAAGAAAGATAGCAGAACTCTAGAATTAAGCAACCCAGACGATCTCAGTTTACCGGAGCTCTCCACTTTCGAATGCATCGCCACATCGACGTCATTAAATACACCAACACATTCTGATAGTGAGGAAACTTTAGAACAGGTAACGCAACTGAGGATGTCGGCGAACCCAATCGAAGTTGTTCAGAACAGCCCGATCATAAGTTTTGCTCAATCCACGGAAGAAGGAGACAAAAATGGAGGCAAATCTGTAAGCGTGACTGAATTTAATCCCGCTGAAGTTATTGATAATTTTCTTGACCCAAATAGAAGCAAGGAATCACAATCCCTGTCTTTGCCTACGGTGATCAATGAGCCTGGGACTTCTTTCAAGACGGACAATAAAATAACGAAGAAACTCGTAGATGGACCAAACGTCTGTGATAAAATAATGGAACAATTTTGCGAATCATCCTATTCGAATTCAGCAAATGTTCCACTGATACCTGGAGATGAAAACGAAGAATTGAGAATACCAGTACCACCGATGGAAGATAATTGTCTGACCAGAATAATGAAGAACACTCCTCCAATTACAAATATCAGTGTTTTAAATTCCGACAGTGAGAGAGAGGAAGAAGATATCTGGTTGCAAGAAACGAATATAGATAAAAATTTGGAGAGCGATTTGAATGACTTGCACCATCTTTCGAAAGATAATCAGATCTCAACGAGAAAATTAAAGAAGTTGCTGAAACATAAGTCGCAGTCTAAGAAGAAAGTGGATTTAAAAAAAATCAAACATCTGTTTAAAAATGATTTGAGACAAGTGAATATTAGTGAGATGATCAATTTGTTGTTCAAAAGTGATGATGATTCTTCGAGTTCGGTTCAAAGTACAGACAACAGCTGTGAATCTAAACGTAGGAGAAGGGGATCTAATGAGTATGCTAAGGATTTACATGAAAAGCCCAGAATTTCATCCAAACATTCTAAAGAACGTAAGTTAAGATCAAAATCTGTAGAGCCGATAATTGATAGCAGTGAAACAGATTCGTTGGAGGAGTATAAGAAACTAAAACGAAAAAGGAGTATAGGAAGTAGTATGGGAACCAACGAGAACGAAAAAAAATGTCAACTATTAACTACCTCAACCAGTGAAGATGAAAGTAAAATTGTGAAATACGACTCTAAAAATGCTAGAAATGATTATGAATTCGAGTTGCAGAGTCTTAAGAATAAAGTTCGAAAGGATGCTGGTGACGGCGGAATTAAAATCGAAATCAACTTGTCTTGTTCAGACAAAAATTTATCAACGAAACTGTCAACGGGTGAAAACAAATTGACGGATACAAATTCAACTGTGAGTCAATGCGATAAAAAGTTATATTCAAAATTATCCAATGAAGTCGCTAAAAATATCAATCTACCTCAAACAATTGACAAAGCAGAAATTTCTAAACGTAATGAATTCCTGCCACCAAATTTTTCTGAGTGCCTTACAACAATAAATAGAGACAAAGGTGAAAATTCGTCCAAGGATCCTTCCTGTTCCAAACCTACAATTACAAATGTTGACATGGTAGAAATCACAGAACAATTGAATTTATTCAACAAAACATTACATTCAAAATATCGAGACAAATTTTACAATCCCAAATCATTTGATTATTCTAAAGATATTTATAACATGAAAGGACCTAAAATAGTATCATCTTTGAATGTAGACCCTATCTTAACAAAACCAGTAATGGAACTTGATTGTCCTGAACCTTGCAGTAGTTTGAAACATCGTCTCTTTGAAAAAATGACTTATTTTGATGGAACAGATTCCTTAAGCAGAATGAACCCCTTGGCATTCAAAAACTACGCGACAGACAGTTCCTTTTACAATACATTTGATAGACCTAGCTTTGAAAGTCCAAATGGGTTTTTCAATCCAACGTTCTTGGACGATATAAATAAAATGAACACTGTTCCCATTTACACAACCAGAGATGGAAAAATCAAGTACAGCCCAAACCGAAAATACACATACAACATTTTGTTTAAGGAGTCAGAAAAGTGTCACGATAATTTAGACGGTCATAAGCATCATCTAAAGCCACGAAATAGAAAGAGACACAAGAATAAACACGATGGAAAATTGCACAAATCAAAGGACGACATTGACCATAAACAAAATTCACAAAAGCTGAAATCGTTGCAAAAAACTGAGGATTCAGTAAGAGATTGTGTTATTGCAACTGCTTCGAGTAATTCTACTGCAGAGGTAACTAGCATTGAAGACAATCAAATTGAAAACAAAAATGACTCTACACGTCTCGATTTAAAAAATACAACTGCTAGTTTCTGTGAACCAGTCGAGGTTCAGAAAGAGACCTGTAATATCATTGAAAATAGATCTACTGTAATCAAACAACTTGGTGTGGTACCGAATCTCAATAGTCAAGAAGAAGTGAAGAAAACTGACGTGGACACTACGGCTTGTACGTCAGTCATATGCAAAGACAATTCAAAGGACCGCTTTTGTCAAACTTCTGGGGAAAATGCATTTGCAACAAGTGTGTTAATGCACTCGAAATCGATTAAAAGCTCACCTCTGCCTACTATTTTGGAAAACAAAAATGCAGTGGATCGGTTCGACAATGTAAATGATGTCACAACTTTGAATATCACTGATAAGAAAACATTCAGAAGGCACTCAACGTCAGAAATGGACCAAAATATTCTGAACGATGTCAAGAAGTCAAGAAGGAATTCCTTTGAAAGTGATATCATCATCACGTCGATTTTTCATGACATTGAACACGATTTACGTGATGATGTTAAACAGAAGGATGATATTTTAGGAAAAGATTCAACTGAAGCGGGTGAAGAAAACTCTATCAGAGATGTAAATAAGTATGAAGATTCTACTATTGTTTTAAAAAATAGTCCTCGTGGTGTTTCTACGAATGATCAAATAATCGATACAGAATCAGAATTCAGTGATGTCGAAAAAAATGATGACGGAAATTTAAAAGATGTAAACATTTTACGCGCTCCTCTTGAAGTTTCAGAAAATAGTCCAATTCTGAGCAACAATGAAAGTATAAGAAATGAACAAGCTTTCAGTGATTTGAAAATCATCAGCAATGAAAAAATAGAGTCACATCAAGAAAAAACATCTCGGTCACCGATATATTTAGAGTACGAACATGTGATCATTAAGGAAGAACAGGAGGAAGTCGTGGATAAAGAACTACCGCCAGATTTGGATGATGAATTACCAGAGTTAGACAAGGAGGATGAAATTCCACCATTGGAAAAATCAAATTTAGACGAGTTATTGACGAATGAACATTCAGATAACGAATCTGTTGAATGTCCAAAATTAGAAAGCCAAATAGAGATAAAGCTGAAAGATAAAAATACAAAAGGGAACAAAAATGAATTAGAGTCTATTTGGTTTGAAAATAAATTTGCCAATGAGACTTTCAAATCGACTTTATCTTCTACAGTGAATTGTATGAATTCCAGTGCTGAGTCGAAATTCAACAAAGTTAATTCACCAGCAAAAGAGAAGATAATTCCTAAACTTGTGATTAGAAAAGGAGAATCAATTTATTCCCGACCAACGTCTTCAGTCATCAAAGACGACAAGAGTAATTTTTCAAAAATACCGAAAATTCCAAAAATGATCATCCGAAATACATCTCGACCAGGAACACCATTTGGAGAAGCTTCTAGATCTTCGAGTGCTGAATCTTGGAGTACCAAATCACTAATTAGCAGCGCTGATGATGACACAAAAATTCCAAAGATGAAGATCAACTTGGAGAATGATCTACCTAAAGTAGTTATAGAAAATATTGACATTCAAACCGTGCAACAGACGGTACCGAAGATGAAAATAAAGAAAGTTAAAAAAGAAAATTCGGAAAGTCGGGAAGAAGATAAATTGCAGGCGATTAGTAGAGAAAGAATTCCAAAATTGAAACTTCGAAAAGATTCTAATTCATCAAGAAAGAGGGAGAGGTCAGATTCAGGGAAAAGAAGTGGTTCCGCCTGTTCGCAGTCTTCCAAGAGGTCTCGTAAGTTCTCCAAAGACCAAGAGGAAATGACTGTTTCAGAATACGAGTGTAACACAAATGATATCTCAGTTTCTGACAAAATTCCAAAAGTAATCATCAAAAGAACTTCAACTAGATCCGAATTCAAATGTGAGTTGAGTAAATCCAAGAAGTCAGCAATGGAGTGGCAGCCAAGGGTGACGCTGAACCGATCCTGGATCCTAGATACTATGGCCAGAGAGTTTAGACATATGAAGGTGGCTTTGAAACTCACAACGTCAAAGAACCTGGAACGGCTGTATGATCAGAATGACATCGATCCCAACAAACTCAAGTGGGACAACTTTTTGTCCGACTTAAAGAAACAGAAGACGGTCCAGAGTTCCAGTTCGGAAATGATTTCCTTTGACATTACGACTTCGACTTCTCGCAAAAAGAGGAATTTTCTGTCAATCAAAGAGTACAGCGATTCTGAAGAATCTCTTCTAGATGAGAACATGAATTCTCGTGACCAAGATGAAATAGTTCCCAGAAAGAAGATACGCAATTTTAAAATAAGCAATGGAAAGAATGAATATATCAGTGACGATGCTTGTTTCGAGAACATCGGTTCAAGAAAACTCGAAAAGATCAGTAGTCAAGCCCCTAGCCTTTGCCCAGCTATCAGTCAGGTGGAAATCGATGATTCTTGTACAAAGATAAGTACTTCGTCTGTCAGAAAAAGGTCAAGCGGTAGTATTAAAGAAGTGGAACGAATAATCGAAGTGGAATCATCCGACGAGAGTCAAACAACCATAGAAATATTGCCAGCCACGCCAGACAACTCTGAGGAAAAAGAAAAAATCGTATCAGATGAAGACATTTCTCCACTACAATTCGAAGTTACTTCTTTCAAGTCTGTGTTTCCTAGCGATTTAACTTCACCCACTGATGGTCACAGGAGTAACATGGAAAATCAAGGGAAAGAAGAGAAGAGGAGGTCGAAGAAGGTAAGAATTAATTGTATTGACAATTTTTGTTTAACTAAATTGAACAGAATCTAAGATTTGATTTTGTTGTAGCATTCTTTATCCAGAAGTCGCCATTCATCGTCAAGACACGGGTCTAGTTCTCACATCAAAGAAGACTACAAAAAGAACAGACAATCAAAAAATTCAAAACTCAACGACATCTTATCCTATTCTGATCTTTTAGCCAAAGAAGTACTAGCTGCTAAGGAAACCCTTAAACTATGTTTCAATCGGTGCAAAGATAATTCATTATACAATATCAAACCGAAGAATATCGTTGAGGACATGCAACATCATTCAAACATCAGAATTATTGAAAATTCACGAAGTTCGTCTGAAAATGAACATAACGAAAGATTGCAAATTCAATCCAGGCCCAGATCTAGGTCAAGATCTGAATCAGCTAGTAGAACAATATCACTGAAACAAATGAAAAATGCAACCAAAGGCAAGAAAGGTCCTAATCACACAACCGCAGATCTTACGAAAAAGCTGGTACCCAGTCAGTCTAATAATAGTGAGGTCATTGACTTGGTGAAGAAAACTTTTCAAACGAAAAGAGAGGAAACAAACAGGCGAAAAGAAAAAGAGGAAAGTAATAAGAAGAGCATGAAAGAGGATAAAATGCCGATTTTGGAGCCACAGGTAGATGTCAACTTCACTCCTAGTCCTGACAGGGAGGTGTCGAGGTCACCACCTATCATTACTTCTCAGGAGACAATTGACACGCCTTCATCTCCCAAAGAAGAACATCTCAAGCTGGATTCTTTTGTTGATGAAAGTAACTTGAAAAGTAAAAAATCTAAACTGGACTCTGACGTAACTGTTGCCGAGATTGTACGAGATCTGGCTTTTCATGAAAAGGTTGAAGATTAGTTAATCAAGTCGTATGAATTCTATTTTGTTAAATATATACTAAATTTTGTTTTCAATTTCAGGCAACAATTAAGCACAGTAGATATTGTACTCTTTGCGAAAGGTGGTTTCCATCAGTAGAAAGACATGAACGTCATTTGAGTGGTTATCAACACCGGCATATGGAACTCACACAACGTAGAACAATTCACGCTCTTTACACACTTTTTACCGGAAAACTTTGCCCTAAATTGACTGCCGCTGACAAAATAAGAAAGGACTATACTTTAGGAGAACCTACGCCTCTTCAAATAGTTGTTCAAGTATGTGGCATTGAAATTATGTCTGATAATTTTTTTAAAATGACTTATTGTATGAAAAAATAAATTTGTATTTTAATTTAAATGATAATGTTTAAATCAAATTTCTATGTTACAGGACATAGTAGTGGATTGTCCAAAAGAGTGTTCAGAAAAGAAAAAAAAAGGCAACATTTAGTCTATATAGCAATGTCATAAATTGCTGTTGGAATTTGCCAAGAGGCTTAACAAACCGAAGTCATAATTACCGAATTAACATTCTATAGAATTTCGCAAATTTAACCAAAGATTAAAACTATTGTTTCAATTTTCACTCGTGATCTCTTTTCGTGTCTCTAATGTAGAAAAAAATCATTTTATTCAAGTAAAATATAAAATGTAAACTTGAATTCTTCCTATTAAAAATCAATTTCGACGAATTGAGTTTGTAAATATAAAGTTTAGTGAGTTGCGATGAATGAATGTTTTGTTGTATTTGATTTTATATATGGAAAAAGTTACTCAGAACAGTCATGTCTGAACTGCACGAGTGCCTTAAAAGTACACCTGAACAGTATTCACTTTACCGTATTATAAATTTTATATTCAAGAAAATTATAATACAGATGAAATATGAAAATGAGCTATATTAATAATATATACATAATTTAAAAGAAGGCAACAAGCAAAAACTTAATGTATTGGCGATTTGTAAAAAAAAAAAAAAAAAAAACAAACGAACTTTGGTCGCATGAATGAAAACGCACTATTGTAAATATAATGTACGTTTCTGATGGTGTTAATGTACATAAAACAATAAAAGAAGCGACACAGCCAAACAGATTTCGCGTTCCTCAAAGGTTCGGGCACTTAAATGCTAGATTTCTCTTGCGACCGAAGTTATCTTGCGAAGATGCGATGTGCTTGGATAAATCTGTGTTCTATGTGCCTAATACTTAGTGATTGCATTTTATCAAATTTTGGAAGTAATTGTTCCACATTACAATCATGGACTGAAAAGACGAACGTTGTTCAAATTTTATTGATATATACATTAAAAATTGATATTTTTCACAAAATAAACTTAGATTAAGATATATGATTTCGAAACAGTAAATTGTTCAACGCGAAAGTATGATTATTTGTGAACTTGCGAAACTGAAGAATCTATTTTATAGGTACGAATTTGTGAGAGAAAAATTTATAAACTTCTGTCAGTGAGAATATATAATAATAACCCGAAATTTTGATAACTAGAGTGAATTTATATTTTTTTAAATATAAAAAAAGAACGATGTTATAAAACTAGAATAATGTTGTAAGTGAACAATGTTCGTCTTGAAAAAAAAACTCAAAAATGTTTCAATATTATCACGCGAATGGTGTTGCGTTCTAAAAATTCAGTAATTGAGAGTATTACAATGAAAAAAGTGTAAAATTACATTCAATTCAACATACTGTTACATGACGAAATGTAAAAATAGTTCGTTATGTAAAAAACATATCTCAGATATGGTAAACTGAGGAATTTAAAATAACATTTTTTTACATTCTGGTATGTAATAGTTTGTTGAATTTGATGTAAATTCTTCTTTTTTCAGTGTAACTCTCATAAAAAATATTTGCATTTGCAAAAAAAATATTTAATTTAATGAAAAGTGATAGGCTGTTGTTCTTGTGTAAAAATTGATATTTTGACTTCCATAGGATTATATTTTGCACGTTTGACCATAACTAAAAATTTTATTACATAAAATTTAATTTTCAGAGAAAAATGACGATGTAAATATTAATTTGCGATATCTTAGAGTCAAGATCACAACTTTTCACAGAATGAGGTCGTTTTTTTTTTCTTGTTACCGATTGTTATTTAAATATTTTAATATAATTGTTCAGGATTTATACGTTAAGTGAACAATTAATTACGAGAACTTATGGTTTCTTTTTTTGTTAATAAAATAGGATGTTTTTAAATCACACATCCACTTGTTAAAGAATTTGACATAAATGTTTATAGCTTGTTTGCGAATTTCGTGTATATTATGTTTAGTCTTTGTTATGTTAATTCACTCAATATTTATGCGTTTTGATGAAAAGTTTTTAAGTTTTTAATTGTACGTCAATCAATCAATTTCAGTGCAAACTCATAAAGCATAATAATATATGATGTACTATATACATTAGTAATAATTTAATTTGTACAAGATTTTTGATTGATTGATTTAGTAATACGACCAAAAATTTTCAAAACATTCTGTCTTGAATATTCCATGCAACGAATTCATTCCAAAAGGAAAGAAAAAATTTTTACATGCGATATAATTTATAATTTTTAATTTTTCCGGTATTTTCGTTGTTGTTGTATTTAAAGTGATTTGCGAGGTTATGTGTGCACTCTGACTTGCAATTGGGAATTGTTTGACAATCAATTTGTTCATAATCTTTTTGTTTTAATAGAGTTATAGAAATTTCTATTGTTTTATGTGTGTGATAAATCAAATTTGTATTTTAACGCCGGCTTGTGCACTATTATGAATGTAATAAAAAGTCAACATTTACGTAAAAATTATTTTTCAATCATATCCTACAAATTTCCATACATTTTTCAATTTCTTGAAGTTATTTCATTTTGATTTGATTTTAAGTTATTCGATTTTTGAATTTCTATTGAAACGCCATCTGTTATCAAAATTCGTCTATTTCGTAATTCAGAATCCAAAAGTACAAGACTTTGAAATTTGAAATGATCTAACTTCGAAGACTTTTAGATGGAAAAATATAAAAGTTCTTAAGTTTGTAAATAATTATATTTATGACAAAATAAAATTAAAATGTAATTCAAAGTTGTATAAATTTTAGCCGGCGTTTTTGCCCGACAATTGATTATTTGAATAGTTCTCTTAAAAATGTCCTCATTTGTCAGCAAAAGGAAAAATAATTTCTTCTCTTTCTCCTGTCATGAGACAGATAAAGAGGTAGATATAAACTAGAGTGCATTCAAAATCTTTCAGGGACCTTAATCATCCCACCAAACAGATACTGCTACGTAATAGATTACTAAACAATAATATTTAGAGCCGTTGATTCACCTAGTTTTTCAACGGAACCAGCATTTACGTCAATAGTTGTGCACGCAGGTAAACACCTATTTTGTGAGTAATCAAATTTTGCTACGATGAAAAATTCAGTCTAAAGAGATCAACCGTGGAAGATTAACTTGACTTTTATCTTACACTTTTATAGTTCAATTCTTTGATCGGAACGATTTTAAGAAATAAAAAAAAATCATGGCCTACAATATGCCTCCACCAGATTTTCTTCATGACGTGTTTAGCAGGTAACTTTTTCAAATCAAAAAATACAATTATTGAAAGGACAAGAAATTTGAGGTTAATCATATGATTAAATTTTATTTATTTTTATTAATTAAAGTGTAAAGAATTATTCAAAAACATTGCTTTTATTTTTGATTCAATTATGAAGACTTTGTAAAAAATTTGAGATAAATGAATTTTCATGAATTTTTAGAGTTGATAGAGATGGTTCTGGTGCAATATCTACTGATGAATTGCAACAGGCTCTTTCTAATGGAACATGGAAACCATTCAATCCGGAAACAGTTCGATTGATGATAGGTACAAAAACAGCCATCAAATTCATATACTTTTTTAAAATAAAAAATGTTCTTAATTTTAAAAATGAGATATTTTAATTGTCTGAATAATCAGATAAGAAATTAATGGTTAAATGTATATTTGCAGGTATGTTCGACAGGAACCAGTCAGGAACGATCAATTTTGATGAATTTTCGGCTCTTTGGAAGTACGTAACTGACTGGCAAAATTGTTTCCGATCATTTGATCGCGACAACAGCGGTAACATTGATCGGAATGAATTGAAGGCTGCGTTGATACAGTTCGGCTACTCTATTAGCGACGAGACTCTGACTACAATCATGAGAAAATATGATCGTGCAGGAAACGGGACTATATATTTCGATGACTTTATACAGTGTTGTGTCACTTTGCACGTAAGTGCTGAAATTACAATTTCACCCTAATTCTAATTCAGGTGTCATTTTATGAGAAGATTTGATGTTAATGATATCTAATTTTTCAGAATCTAACTCAAGCTTTCCGCCAGTACGATACCGACCAATCTGGATGGATCAAAATCCACTACAACCAATTTCTTGGGATGGTTTTTAATTTGCACATGTAATTTTAAATTTATTGGTTGGAACATTCCAATACCTTGCCACAGTCTGTATGTTCTTTACATATTTACATGTATTTTTTTCAAAGATGATATTTCCACTGTTTATATTATAACTATAAAAAATATAATGTACATACAAAAAATTCTCGCTTCAATGATAGGCAATCTCATGTTATATTTTTTATATCTTGTAAGTTGAAGCATTTTAAATAGGAGTTATGAATAAATTGTTTTCATATAAGACATTCATGTGAGTTACTCGGATTCAAACCGGCTAAATCTGCCTAGGGTCAACGAAAAAACAAATGTGTTATGTAATGCGACGAGTAAAAATAATTGACAGTGTATGACCTGGCCGACTTTAATCACAGGCGAACTTGAATTAAATTTTTATTCACAATTTGTATCACAGTACTTCATAACGACATTTCAAATGCTATGTTCAAAAATGTCTCGAAGTGTATTTTGACCCAGCCATCAGATTCTGTGTCCAGTTCCTTAAATACTTTTGCAACTTTCTAAAAAAAATGATAACATTATTTTATTTCAATAGAAAACTTTGATATTAATTGATAAAATTCTTGTCTAATGAGACAATTTTTATAGTTTGTTACACTAACTTCTGAAAGAGAATTATTATTATATTTATAAAAATTTGAACTGAATGTTCTTCCCAATAACCTAAACAATTTTTTAGATTGTACAAAAAGAAAATGACTCACTTGGATTGTAACGCAACACTGAATGAAATCTTCGAAGTATATCGTTCCCCTCGTTAAGCGGTCATATTTTCTCATTAACAAATTCAGAACTTCCTCAGAAATAATGTATCCAAATTTGAACATCGCAGCTCGCATCTCTTTGCGGTCAAGACCACCGCTGTTATCGCGGTCAAGCGAGTGAAAAGTGTTCTGCCAATCTGTGATGTAACTCCACAAAGCTACAAATTCATCGAAATTAATTGTTCCTGATTCGTCTCTGTCAAACATTCCTGTTAAATATCCATATAAATATTAATAAATGATAAATATATAAAAATGAATCAAATAAATGTTGAACAATATTCAAATTGTCTGAAAACTATAGTTTTTTAAATTTTTACCGATCATCAAGTCAACAGTTTGAATGTTGAAAGATTTCCAAGATCCATTTGAAAGAGCGGATTGTAGTTCAGGTCTGGAAATTGAACCAGAACAATTTACGTCAATTCTGTGAAACAAAAAAAGTCATCCAATTAATTAAAACAACAAATTAATAAAAATTTCTAGAATATTTACCCATCGAAAATATTTTTCAGACTAATTCTGGACGGCACGTATACATGATTCCTTGGTTCCATTTTATCGGAGCAAATAATAAGCACTAAAAGCACTAATCCAACGAGTTTTCAGTTTTCAAAATAAACGTTTTGATTTGACTGACAAAAAAAAATCAATTTTCACTTTATATCTTAATGATTTTAAAATGATATTGTTAACAAACCGAAATTTGATTGAATTTAAAAGTAGTCTCACATTGATTGGTGTTATCATTTTTATTTTATAGAAATATTCAATTTTATCGTATGATAACAAAGATTATCGATGACAATCAATAATTATAATACAAAACTAACATAAATTGTGCCCGACACTTAAGATGAGTTGTAAAAAATGACCCTTAGATGTGTATTATCTTCTCCCTAATTATAATTAATAAACAGCGTCGCTTTGTCGAATGTTCTTGTTGATTTATTTACTATGTAATTTTTCTATGCACACACTGAGTTGTTGAAGACGTTGAAGGAGGTGTCGCATGTTGGTGCTGGATTGCCGAAATCCAGCATCCATGCTTATATTTGGATCTTGCCTCTGACCAAGTTCAAAGTGCAACCGAGCAAGACGTTCTTGCTGCTCTCGTATTTCCGTCATCTGTTCCATGCTACAATCTTTGCCTGTGAAATTAAATGAAAAAAGTAAAGAAAACTTTGAATATTGTAATAAATGTGCTCTTTGAAATAAGAAAAATGTGAAAAATTCAAAAATGTATACCAAATGCTCGCAAATTGCCACTGTGAAAATCTTCCAAAAGTTGGAGCAGCGCCTGTTCCATCCGTCGAACATCGGGAACCTCTGACAAAAAGGAATGATGCTTGCATGTTGTTGTAGCTTTATAGCGTACAAAATGGAAAAACCAAAAACAAAATAAAAACTTGAAATAAATCAACAGACAAATTAAGAAAACATCAGACAAGAAATAATAATCGGAAACACAAATAATAAGGTTGAACAACAGAGAAATAAAAAAAATCATATTTTAATTTAAAAAAATCTTATTCTAATAAATTAAATAAAAAATAATGTCATGAACACAACAAGAATTCGAAACTTACATAGTTGTCAAGGCAGCTCGCTTTTAAGACCGAGCTTATTTGTTAATCGCAATTTCAATTCTCATAATTTAAAAAATCAGTTTAAAATAAATTATACTATTCTAATTAAAAAAAAAATTCTTATGCTTCTCACCTCTGTGTTGTCTGTACACTTTTCCATTGTCCGATTTGCTTTTCGTTTTTTCCTTTTCGTTCAGGTAACTGATCCTCGGCTGATTGGTGAAATTTGAAAATGGATTTCCAACTCTGCCAGAAATCAAAGATCCTTGACTAGTGGTTGCTTGGCCGGAACTAGTTTTGCTCATGACTGGAGAAACTTGGACGTTGCTATCAATGGAGGCTTGTTGCTAAAAGGAAATGTAATTTTTAAAAAAAGTGTTTTAGAAAAAAAATTTTTAATTTTTACATCAAAGGAACTGCCTGGTTCAAAAAAGTCATCCCCCTTTTTTTAAAAAACCTTCCTGGCAGAAACGCAGTTGGAACAATCAAACAATATAAGTGGTCACAAAGTTGGTATTACGTTTAATAAAATTATTGCAAATATTGTGTTTGATAAAAATACAAAATTTGAAAAAAATTTAAATAAAACAAAAAATATATCATTTCTTGATATCAAAGTCATAGAAATGGTTTTAATATTTGTTAAAAAGTGCAAAAGCAACTTTCAGTGATAGGTTTGTACAGTGAAAAACAAAATACAAAGGGATGAACTACGACGAATATTCAATTATTGAGGTAACTTAATTTGTTCAATTTGGTCTGATTAATCGACTAAAAATCAAAAAGTGTTGTGCTACAATTGGTTTCGTTTTGGAATCTTCAATTCAAAAAATTACTTCGCAACGCTACAAACATTGATATGTGCACGTTTTATAAAAAACTTTGTCCATTTTCTTACATGCAGTTTGAGCAGTCGTTTCCTTTTCTCTGATACCGATAGATATCGGCCTTTCTAATCAATTTTTTTTGTCAATTAAAAAATCTATTCCAGAAATATGTTCTTGTTACAAAACTCCTGCAGACACAATCTAGTCTTCAATTTTGATACAACATTCAAAATATATTTGTATTTATTATTTTCATAAAACAACTTCAAATAAAAAAAGAACAATAAAATACTGTTGAACCTATAAGTATCTGCAGGTTTTTTTAAAACAACCACTATTTTTTAAATACAAATTCTGTAAATAGAAAGTTTTCCTTACAGAAGCAATATGAGAATGGTAAAAATCATTTTTCAGGGTGGCTCGAGCTGGATTTACTGGAGTTGCTGTGTCTCCAGTGCCAGGTAAGGGTTCTTCGCTCTCATCTTCCTGCACAAGCTGCTGCAACTCTCCTCGAGATCCCTCAATCATTTTTTCACTAAAAGTAAAAAAAAGGCTGTTATATCTTCAATAACAAACAACCAAAAAACATCTAGAAAAAAGCTGATAGCTCACTTTTGTTATTCTAAAACGATTACAGTACAAAAAATCTTAGTGCTCACTTAATAACTACTTACCAATTCGACGATCCTTTCCAAACTATCAAATTTATCAAACAATCTTATTATTCGAACTGAACCAAAACTCTTGTTCGAATTTAGAAAAGTTAATAGAAACCTTCAACCATGAAAAATCGCTGAAAAAAAAACAAGTCAGCTTCTCGTTGCACCAAGGTTTTGTTTTCTACAACAACAATCAGCTGACTGAGTCATCTCGCGCACGCGCACTGCAACACTGCACAACACCAGTGACATATCGACGTACACTATTCTCGCTGAACCGTTCAATCAAGGTAACTCGATTAGAATGCGCCAAATGTTTCCCTCGGCCCCCTGCAATTTTGTCCAGACACACTTATAAATTGTCATTCACTTCTGTCAATGTACAAGCTTGACAGGGAAAGTGTCAAATGTGTCATTGAAAAAAGGGCCGAGATAACCTCGAAAGACAATTTAAAAAAAAAATTGTACAACAGATTTTTATTTTGTTTTTACAGTCTTGATGTTTCCATGGATGCGAGATCCGATTGCCGAACTCTGGCACGGTAGGAAAAGCTCGAGGACAGCCGACTTGTCATCAAAGTCGAAGACTTCTGACAGCTCGAGCAACGATGACACCCTCACGCTGGAATCTGGAACCTCGGATTCATTTTTTGTTAAAATCATTAGGCACGGTTTTTGATTGCTAACTTTGTTTTTCTTCCTGTATTTTTTTGTTGATTATGAACAATTGAAATTATTTGTTGTTGTTTTTTGATGTATAGCTTAGAGGGATCTGTAGTGCCTGTCACAGTTCGATCAGATAACACGATAGAAAATATAAAATCAGTTGCCGTTAAACATTTTTATGGCTACGACACAACCAGACCGGCTTCCAATTTTCAGCTTATACATGCTGCTAAAATCAAACAACTTTCTGACGATCAAACGTTGCAAAATGAGGGGATCGCAGAGTCAGGTAAAACAAAAAAAAACCCTTTGAGTCACAATTTTGTACTTCGTTCTCTTCTAACATTTACTTGAATTTGTTGATTTCAATTAATTTATTAACTATTTATCTAGTCTATGCTACTACTTTTAATCATTGGTATTTAAGTTCGAACAGACAAACAAACATGTTTTCATTTTAGTAAGGATGTTACATTTTTTTAATTTGATTGTTACTAATTGAAAAAATTGTTCATTAAACAAGTGTTTTTTTTTATATTTCAAAGATGAATTATTACTGGTGGATTGCACTCAATCATCAACACCTGAAAATGTAACAGAAACATTATACAAAGGCCCAACCATAGAAGAAATCAACAGAGTAACCGTGAATCTGCCATTGAGAAATTTCCAAAGACCTCCGACATCCACCGAATGTCCAACAGATGTACTATCTATTTCGTTAATTTCATAGTTGACTAGCAGTACAAAAATAGAATTCGAATGATTTTATATTTAATCGACGTATTTGTGCTTTTTTATAGTTTCAAGCAGAACTGCGTAAAATTTTGATATCGTTAGTGAAGGTATCGGCCAAAGTCTTAATGTACAGTCTAGAAGCTCCGAAGTTGTATGAAATACTTAGGGAAAGATTGGAGGCTCGCTACAGACCACTAAACGATACCAAAGCAATTAAGGATCTTACTGATATGGGCTTTCCTGAAAAAAAAGTTATCAAGGCCCTTCGAATCAGGAAGTAAGTTCAAATTGAGGATGTAGAAAAACCAAGAGAGAGAAGGAAAAAAAAAAGATTGTCAAGTGTGAAGAGTAGGATATTTTGTTCAATTATGGAATTTTATATTATAATTATAAAAACATTATAATTTAAGATAGAAATAATAATTTAGGATAACAATTGTAAATTGATTTTAACTTTTATTTAACATTATAGAGTCAACGTTGCCGATGCCTTGGACTGGCTTATAGATCACCAGGACGACACGGACGATGAAGATATCGAGTTTCCAACAATCAATCTGGATTTAGAAATGGCAGGGCCAAGTTCGCTAAGTATGTGCAAAAGAACGTCATTAAAGAAAGCTTGTAAGAATCTCTTTAAGAAAGGTAACTTCGACTCCCAGGCACCTGAAAGTTTCCTTTCTTTTGGAAGTGCAACATTTGACAAAACCGCTTTAACTATTGAATAAATAATTCTCTTTTTTTTTCTCAAAACTAAT
Source organism: Trissolcus brochymenae (assembly GCA_030523145.1). Taxonomy (NCBI): domain Eukaryota; kingdom Metazoa; phylum Arthropoda; class Insecta; order Hymenoptera; family Scelionidae; genus Trissolcus; species Trissolcus brochymenae. The sequence goes on along the minus strand of JAQQRF010000307.1, from coordinate 85,270 downwards.
TCAGATACACCGAAGGAATCCAATCTGGTGTATATGGTTGAACTTCTACTTGAAAGTTTTCGACAGTACAAAAAACTAGATTTTAAAGTGAGCGGAAAATTGGTTCAGGTCTTGGTCGAGATGGGATTTGAGGAGAAGAATATCATTGAGGCACTGAGAGTAACTGGCAACCACCATGCCAATGCTGTGAGAATGTTTTTAACAAAAACAAACATAACGATTTTTTTAATTGACAAGCAATTCAGATTTTTGACAATTTTTTTATTTAAATATTTTTGTTCATTCATTTTCAGTGCTTGTGGTTGCTTGGAGAACGTAAAAAAAGTCTGCAAGATTTGGACGAAGGATTGGATGAAAATGGGCCCATATATGACGCAATCATGAACAACTCATATATACGTCTGAGTTTGAACAACCCAAAAATTCTATTAGGTGAAAAAATAAATTTAAATCACCAACTTTTTATTGTTATATCATTTTACCATAATTCTAATTTTTGTAATTAAAAATTTTCTGTTCAGCGTTTCTTTCAATACTTGAAACGCCGTCCTCGGCAAATGCGTGGAGCAACGACTCGGAAGTGTCATCGGTACTGAACCAAATTTTCCGGACGTTCCAATCGGAGAAACACGCGATCTGCATGAACAACAACAGTAGCTAACACCGCGCGAAATCTTAGCGCAGGGACAAAAGAAGGCAAAGAACGAAGAGAGAATATAAAACAAAAGAGGGAAAAAAAGAGGATACAAAATATTTTTCAACTCGTTAAACAAAGTTGGCATTGTTCAAATTGTCGTGCATTACTGACTAGTCAAACAATGAGAAACACTACTTGAAGTAGTTCATATATTTTTTACCATTGAAAATAAAAGAACGTGCCACAAGGATTTAGCTAGAAAAATTTAAGAAAATCCTGTTCACGAGCACGTTGTACAAAATTGTTCATTTTTGCAATTGCATTTAATGCTAAATAACAAAAAAAAATACATTAACGAATTCAAAAGAAATAAAATTACAAAGTTCGTTGCTAAACCAAATTCGGACAGACATTTAGAAAATAGTCGAGTCTAGCTGTTGGGATTTTGACGTCTGTTTCGCCTTCAGATTTATTTACTTAGTTTCTAAATATCATGTATTTGAAATAAAAAAAAAATTGTAAAGGACATTCTAACAAGCTCAGAAATAAACGATATATTTTTACAGTCGCAGTTTTTGATTCGACCAGTTTATCCTAATGGGAGAGCCGGGACATTAGATATCAATTGCATCATCGCCTGCCCGCAAAACCGACGAGATGATTCAATTGGATTTGTTTTCACACGCGCCGCCACGACGCCCCGTGGCGAAAGCCGACGCTCATTGTCATCTATGGGGGTTGACATCTGCAAACCATAATTCGTTCCTATAAGTTTGAGCACTTTCCTCAGTTAACCTGATTGCATTAGAGACATTGATACTTCGATGCATATATACTTTTTTCATGGGTCATTATCAAGCAGTTTCCTTTCTCCATCAGGCAATAATAAGGACATTAATTTTATTAGCTCTTATATACATAAATTTTCTCGCTATAAGAATTGTTCTTTTTAATTAAATTTCAATACATTTTTAATGCATTTATTTAAATTGTTTTAAGTACAATTAGTTCCAAATGTTTAAACTATTTAGAATGTAATTTTTTATAAACAATTTTATAATAATTTCTTAATTTGTTTGAAACTATATTTTCAGATGTACAATAATTATTTTAAAATTTTTTAAATTTAATAAACAATAGTTGAAAGTTAATTATTTCAGAATTGTATGTAATTTTGCCATGAAATTAAAAATATGCCATGAAACATTGATGATGCTTTTAGTGGCTGAGTAATTGAGAGATTGGAATATTGGAAAATCTAGAAGATATTCATAAAGTTGAAAAATTATGGGTCCGACTGGCGCCGACCACCCTTATGAACTCAAAAGCGGAATTTCACACATGACACCGTGACCCTAATAAAATGTAACCGGACCCAAAGACAGGGATGAAACTAATTTTGTTTCATGTCATCTTCATTTCTTATTTCGACTTTTTCAAATTGTTCATACGAAAATTATTATTATTTTATCCCTTTTTTTTAACCTTTCAACCCTAAAAACCAACCCTTACTAAACATTTTACATCATATTTACTCAATTTTTATAAAACATTTTTTCAATATTCACATATACTTTAAACAAAATACCTAAAATATTAATATTTTTATGTAAATGTGACTTTTAGGGGAGATCCCCAACTCCTCCGAATTTTATTTTATTAAGGCAAACTCCTCCGAAATAAATAATAAAAATAGAATAAAAGATGATAAAAATTCTTCTTGCAAAAACTTCTTGCGTTCAGTGTTTGTATTCAATACATTCATTAAAATTCATTTTAAAATGGTCAGTGTTGTTGAGTTGTGTGAACTAAAATTTCAACACATTCTATGAACATTCTATTTTAACTATTGTAATAATTTAAACACAAATTTATTTTCATATAATAAAATAGTGTTATTAATCATACAAAAAACGTTGCGTTGAATTTGAATTATTATGAGTTTGCCTTACTTATTTTTAGCTTGTCTTATCATTTCGGAGGAGTTTGCCTAACAAATCTATTATTTATTTTCATATTTGATAAATTCGGAGGAGTTTGCCTATCGCTGACTTTTAGAATACTGCAGTATTAAATAAAAATTTGAACACTTTGTAAATCAAACTTGAGCAAAAAAAAAGTTATTATTAATGGGAATAAAACTGTCTTGATTTTTAAGTATTTCTCAATTTAAATGCAAAAAGTGCCAAGAATTCAAGTGCTGTAGACATGTGAAAATCATTTCGCTCGAATGACCGTCAATGTGAGAACCGAAATGTCATAAATTCTTTTGGCGATCGACCGGTAACTGACACTGGCGCCAGTGTAATTCCAACAACTTTTTCACGTCCACGAGAAAATTGTTTCTTACAGTAATAAAACCTTATTTCATAGAAAATTAATTTGAAAAAAAATCTCAATCTTTTTTATTCTTCCTTTTCTTTAATTTTTCTAATTTTGTATTCACCAAAAAAATTTTTCATTTCTGGAATGTCGATTTTGTTGAGATTTAAAAAACTGTTCTCTAACAAAACAATTGCAAAAAAATAAAAACCCTCGAACAAAGTAGAAAATTTTTCTCACAACTTGGACTTCCTAAAAGTGAGTCTATTAAAAATGAAAATAGAATGTATAACGAACGGAAGGAGCGTTTATGAGTCGGAGTCCGAAGCAAAAGATACACATTTAACGAGCCGTTGTAACAATAAACAAACTTTTTTTCCATCGGAATGATCACACAGTGACGCGGACACCGAATTATCTTCAGAACCAAGCTTCTAATCGGGGCTAATAAAAATCAAACGCATATCGCGTTTCATCCGATGATGAGCACTGTGATCCGTGTCTCTTTCCGCGTTCTCTACAATGACACTCGGAGTGTTTTCTTTTTTCCACCCAGCTATATGTACGGCGTCAATCATATTAATCTCTTCATAACCAAAGAAAATATTCCACCGAACACTCGATACTTTTGAAACAAGAGTTTCAGTGTCTTACACTTTTTAACATCATATAAAAAAAAGAAGAAAAAAATCTGATCAATTTCAAAGTTCATTATTTTTTCAGCTCTCAATTTTATGAATTTAAGTTTAAATTCAAATCTGATAATTGGTGATGATAATCTTAAAACAAAAATTTTTTATTAAAAATTAAAATATAATTTTGTCACCTGCATGCAGTTAATAAAAAAAAACATGAAAAATGATATAGTCATGAATGGATTGAGTTGAACAAAAAAAATGATTGAGATGTGATGTACACGTGTATAACTGAGATGTTTACTATTGGGTTGGGTGTAACGAAAGGGGGAACGAGTTTGGCTGGCGCGGATCCGTCTCACAAACGTACGAGCCACCCACGTTTTTCTAAGCACCTGCTGTAACTGCTTCCTTCCGCAGCTCTCGCCAGATACGTTATTATTTTGTAGCCTGAACTCTGTTATTGACTCGCCGATTATCACATTTGTCAAAGGTTGTGAAAAAATCGCAAGATCAAAGAATATAAAAAGCCTATAACGAGAAAAAAAGAACTAAATTACTCACTCAGATAAAGTACCAATTTTGTCCAATCAGACCTGGAATTTAAAAACGAAAAGTATTAGCAATTTAATTACATTTTTATATTACAAAATTGATCCCAAAACTACAATATAATTTGTTCAAACTAATAATTGATAATTTGAAAAAAAAAAAAAAAAAAAAAAATGAAAAGTAAAAGATGAATGATGTAAAAAACAAAATGATGCAAATATTGAAGTGTTAAAATTCTTGATCGAGAAACAGTATTTGCGATGAAAAAAAAAATTGCAATGCAGACACGGTTCGACGTTTCTTTATAGAACGTCCATTAATACTCGGTAACGTAATAAACTATATTTAGGTGGCAGAGCGGCGTACGTGGTGTATGATTTGATATCTCGTGGAATAGACCACATGGCCCCTGTTGGGCTTTCCTTCCATCTATTCAGCGCTATTTAATACCGCGCGCGCTCGCAACTCCGACCACTAATTCAAACCTTCTCTTAATGTCTTTCACTCTTTTGCTACTGTCGTTGTTTTGATCTCCGAAATTACGACTTCATACCGAACTTCTAAACTTGCAGCAAATTCGCAAACTAACCAATTTTTAAAAAAACATTCTTTAAACAACTTTTCTTCTTTACTTTTTCCTTTCAATCTCTATACTTGTTTTACTTTTGATTTTCTTATTTATTTTTTCTGTCAAAATCATGTACATCCTTAGAAATAAACGATTTCCCGTCCTGTGGCACGAAAGTTTACAAACTCGTGTCAGCAAAGGTATTATTCACTCGTTCAAAAGTTACGTTCTTCCGTTTCTTTTTTTTTCCAAAATTCGTGATTTTTTTTGTCACAGACAAAAACGGAAAAGAAAACCGGACAAATTGTGAGCAATCTGCGTTTCATCGTGTAACAACTGCCAAATTTGTTGTTTCTTTTCCATCAGTTTACGCTTTTTTTATACTTGCCTCTTTTCTCAATTTTACATGAACAAAAGTTTTACTTAATTTACTATTGTTTGTTTGAATTCAAGTGATTGATAATTGTTTAATGTTTTTCGTTTACTATTTTAATTGATTATCATTTGAAGATGGTTGAAAAATAATTTTTTTTATTGGTATTAGAATTGTCTAGTGGATATAATAATTGGTGTTATAAGAGCAGGTTGATTAATGACCAATGTTCATTCTGGATTGTTTCGTGGTTGGCGGTTGATGTAAGAAAAGGGAAGAGTATCTACCCCCTGAAAGAGCTCGCCATCCTGCGAAAACTTCAACGACGAATGAGAGGAAAGATCCGCGGCTGCAGGCCACGCTTCCTCCCTTCTCGCTATCGCGATTATTAAGTTATAGAAGATCTCGTAAGAGAAAAGCCGGTAGCTCTCAAGTGCCCCATCATTATTGCCTTATCTGCCCGGCGCCTGCTCACTAAGATACTCAATTTTATCAGACATCGACTTCCGAATTCACGCGGTGGCTCAAACAAAACTTTAAAGTCATATAAATCACTTTTTTGTCAATTAAATCATATTTTCTAATTCCAACATTTTTTTAATGTTCTTTTTTAAATTTCCTTAAATGTTTTTTTTTTACATTTTAAATTATTTAAATTTTCAATTTTATACAAATTTGATCACTAAAATATGAAACAATCTGTCGGTTTTTGTTCCGAATTTATTCGCCAGATGTCCTGAAAAACTTATTTGATGCACGATCAGTGATCAAAAGACCTAATTTAAGTTTTCCTGAAAACTTGGCTTCGCTATTAATTCAATTTTTTGTACACAATGATATTTTTAATCGCGACAAATTTCGTTTGTTTTTTACCTCCCTTTTTTGTTTACTGTTGTTTTCGCTCGGATTAATTTATTCGAACAGGTTGGATGATAAAGGGGTCGGGGACGAAATTGGGTTCTAATATTGTTCTCATGTGACACATTCGCCCGTTATTATATTCTTCTTGCCGATTTATTACAGGCGGAAAATTTTTTTCTATCACTTTTTATGCAGACTTCGGCATACAATAAAGGAATATTGGGAAGGGGTCTCTGGTTATATACAAATTTATCATTTGTGGTGGATTTTAATTCTTCCCCTTTTTACCATTTTTTGAATTATAATAATCAAAAATAAATGTAACAAACGCGATTTTAATTCAATTGAAAAATGGAGTTTAACAATTAATTAGAATTTATCTTCTAATCCTTTTATTTCTTCCAATTTTGGTTTGCGATAAACAATAAATTAAAAATAAAATCATTGCATTAGAACAATTGCAAAGTAAAATGATAAGATGAACTTATTATTTTTGCAAAACAAAATTGTATATTAAAAAAGTGGCTAAAACTCTTTGTCCTTTTGAATATATGTTTGTTTCATTAAACGATCAGATGATTCCAGATGGATCGGGTGGCGGAGTTATCAATTTACTAATTGAATCGACCTCATCCTCTCCACTTGTGAACGTCATACGTACAATATGAAACCGCAGTATATTATCTCACACTCACACAGAGACGATCTGGTTCGCCACGCCCTTGGGCCGAGCCAGAGCAAGTCACTCCCAAAACTGGAATAAACACTTGTCTGCGATTCCAAAACTGACAAAGTACCATTTCTTCGGCACTCGTGAACGCGCACGCGTTGGTCTGCATTCGCACCCACAAACGTCACGCAATTTTATCCCTAACGAGCCAACAAAGTGAGATCAGTTTTTGCAGTGCCAAAACAAGAACACAAGTAAAAAAACCTGGATAACACATTTTGAAACTAATAGAACAAATAGTGCAAACTGTTTGATTATTTGATTTTGGAAAAATAAAAATTGAGTGAAGACAAGTGGTTTTTGAACAATGTTGGGTGGCTACGAATCGCAGGCGGATTACTACTTGCAATGGCATCAACCTTACAATTATGTTACACAGTTACCTTACGGTAAGTCCAAAAATTTTTTCGAAAAACGACGCTGTTTTCAACAAATTTATTCTGAAACAATTTATTATTGAAACATTTTCAGTTGCAAAACGTATTATTTGAATGGATAAATAAATTAATGATCAATTTGTCTCTTATGAATTTAAAATAAATTTTGATTCAATTGATAAATCATTTTGTAAAATATTTTTTTGTTTCTGATTGAACAATGATCCGATTGATAAAATTCATTCGCGGTTTTGAACGGTTTTGAATAGAAATATATAATTTTCAATCAAAAAATATAAGAACAAATTCACTTTTATTTAATTTCTCTCTCAGTTCAATGAGTTGTGTAGAAAAGAGAGTTGTGTAAAAAATATTTATGTCCATTTTTCTTAGTCATCGTTATTATGATGACTAAATATTTTTTAACTGCACAAAATATCTACGAATTTTTATCTTGCATTTTAAATTTTAGCCCTTTTCTCTAAAAAATTAATCTCAAAAAATTAATTATAAAGACTATCTAATACTGTGAAAAAATTGTTTAAAAATTATTTTTGTTTCGACAATTTGTTATTCAACGTTTTATAAATTGATGATTCAAATTTCTTAAATTGAATATTGATTAAAGTTTTAAGAAATGCATATCAAGCGCAAGAAAAAAGATATGAAAAAAGACATCAAGGCGAAAGAACAATTAATAAATAATAAAAACTTTACGTCGTGAATAAAATTATAATCACAAAACAGAGAACAATTAATTTCTAAAACAATTTTCTTAATTTTTTAAACAATTTGAAAAAAAAAACTTTTAGAAAATTTGTAACAAACAAAATTGGATTTTTCAATTGCAGGCACAGTAGGAAACCATCCAACAGACAACGACAGTCAATCGACGTACTGGGGGGCAGATTCCGGGATATCTGGGGGCAGTTCCGGGGCCGGAAGTCCAGCAGCTTCAACGCCGCCTCTTATAGAAGAGATCGGAGTTCAGGAGCCGAATTTTTCGCCACTCCAGCAGTACTGTCACGTGTCAACCAACGGCCCCCAGTACCCGGAGATGGTGTACCCTCAGCAAGGTCACCAACAAGGCCACCACCCGGAGACGATTGAAAGCGGAGGCTCCCAAGTACGGCGACTCTGCGAGTACTCGATGCAGTCGGTCCAGACGACCCAGAGCCACCAGCTGCACGAGATTCGCGACGGAACGGTCAGGCCCAAACGCAGAAACACCGCGAACAAAAAGGAGAGGAGACGCACGCAGAGTATAAACAACGCATTCGCCGACCTTCGGGACTGCATACCCAACGTCCCAGCGGACACGAAGCTGTCGAAAATCAAGACCCTGAGACTCGCGGCCTCATATATTGGCTACTTGATGACGGTGCTTGAGAGCGACGATTGCGACGAACCACAGACTTTCCGGGCGGAAATCCTGTCCAGCGCGAGAAGAAATAAAAGTCAGCTTAACATGGTACGTCATCCGCTTTTTTCCAGCAAAATTCTCTAAAGCAAAAAAAAAATGAATCTCATAATACAGTCAGTTTTATTCGTTTCATTTTCAGTTTTAACTGAATTGTCTCTTGTATGATTGTCCTTCTCTGTTGTTTTATTTATTATAAAGTTTTTTCATCATTGAGAATAGATTTAGTTTCTTGTTTTTAAAAGTTAGTGCAATTTATTTCAATGAATGAAACCTTTTTTTTAACTTTGTTCAAGACTTAAACGTCGAACCTCTCAACAAATCAGCTATCAATTTCTGATTCTAAATCGTTCGTCGAGTCATTTAGCATCATGTTGTTTAGTCAGACCGTGAGTTCCAACTGAGTATTTACGTCACATTACGTCTCGGAACACTTTATAATTTAACAAAGTCCACAACGTCAAAAAATATTTAATCTCCACAACTAACAATCGAAATGAAAAAACAGACACTTTTTCGACGTTTCCTTCACATTTTTTCTATTTAATTTTGTTTAATTTATTTTATGAAAATGCAATCTATTTTATTTCAAATTAAAACAAAATTTAAACGTTAACTTTTGTCAAATTCATATTTTTATAAATTAAACAAAACTATTCATCCAAAAATATCATTTAAACAAAATATTCATTTAAAAAAGTAGCAAAAATAAATTAAATATATTTTCGCGATGAATTTCATTTTAAATGCAAATTTAAAATTAAGTTAGATCTTCGTTAGATGTCATCGTAGAGTGAAATAGTGATGAATTTGTTAAATAAACAAATTAACAATTCATTTTTCAGAACGAGACTTCGACGCATGGTTTGATGAGCTCGAACTTAGAAGAAACGACGAAAAGCAAAGGCCGAACTGGATGGCCGCAACACATGTGGGCTTTAGAACTCAAGCAGGAAGCAACCGCGAGTTAGACTACTCGTTTCCTTGTCAAAACATCGAACATCAAATCGGCCTGTTGTTTTAATCCCAAAAACCCTGGTAGTCCCTCTTTTTTTTCATCTGCAAACGGTGAATGAATGAAACTCTCGACTGTACATAGCCCATGCGAATCATTTTATAATTACAATTACTTAACTGTGCTGAACAGCAATTTTATACATTGTGATCCATTTTTGTCAGTTATATTATATTTGTACAATTTAGTGCGTTTTAAAAGATAAAAGTATTATTATTATTAGTCATTAAAAATTCGTATTTAAAATAATGTAAAATCAAAAAAAATAAAATAAAATAAAATAAAAAGTATATAGAAAAATGGCTGGTTTTCTTTTTATTTGAAATACGCCTGGCTTTAGTGAGTGTCAAATAATGAGCATGTTATAATTTAGAAAATTGCGTCTAATTTGGAGGGACAACATTCCTTTGGATTTTGACTCAATTTTCTGACTCGAAATAGAAAAGACGGGAAAATGTTCAGGACATTAATTGTCGCGGACATTGTGACATTCGATCCCCCCGTCCAAGCGGCTCCTCAGAGTTTAGGATCTTGCTTGTCACTTGCTGCGAGCGACATTGTTCGGCGCATCGAATTTCCAAATGTTCTGGCGCCTCGTCGGGATCAAATGGCATTTTTACGTCTGCATTTAGTGTTTACATCTACATCTTCATGCCACTTACTCGCCATTAACAGAAAAATCATTGCCGAAATTAATTACTGCAACCAAAAAATTGCTTTTCTAAGAAAAACATACATTTCGTTTTCCTGTTCAACATTTTTGTATGAAATGAAATATGAAATATTTTTCGTGTACATTTTAATTTAGTAGCAATTTGTTGAAGTCTTATCGCAGCAAATTCAGAATATAATCCTTTGTTTTACAGAGTCTTTGATTGATCGATTTAACAACGCTTCAGTTCCAATTAAAATATTTTAAGGATGTTTGAATTTAAATTATAAAAATTATAAATTATACAATTGAGAGCTCAAAAGGGTGATGTGATTAGAAGAGTATACAAAGTTAATCGGAAATGTATAGCGACGGCAGTTGAGCAAATGTTTATGAATTCTTTACTTTCGGTGCGAAGAAAATGAAGTAGGATGGACAAATATGATGATTGATATAAATCAAACATGCTTACAAGACATAGTAAGATGTTATGATTAGAGATGAAATAGTTTGTCCGACATGATCATTCACCGACATTGTATGAAATCCTTTTGAAAAAAAGCAGAAGAAACATGACTCATTTCACCATTCCATCAAACTCTTTTTTTCATTTGAAAGTAGAATAAAAAAGTAGAAATAAATCTAAAAAATAATTTAATTAAACAGAAAGTATTAATACGTTTAATCGTTTTATAAACCATTTTTAGTGTTGGAGATTTAATTTTTTATTGTTATTTTTTTAATTATTTATGAATTTATAATTTATATGGAATTCTGTCATGTAGAAAAATATTTATAGGAAGAAACACGTCCATTACTTCAACCGGCGGAGAAGCCATTTGTCAGCGACGACTACGTACCGCCCGTTTCATAGCGCGTGCAGAAATTTGATTCCGACATGACTCGTGTCTGCAGTCAGAAAAATAATGACGATTCTGGTGCCACTACACTCGAATCAATCTTTTACCACTGACGACCTTTGTCATTTTGTTTGCTTTTTTTCATCATTTTTCTTTTCTTAACATTTTCCCTTGCATTTTTTTTCTAATTTATGACCGATGGAACACTTATTCCAGAGACAAAAGATACACCAGAAAAAAATATTTAAACAACTTTGGAATCTTAGATTCTCTTAGTCTTAAATTAGTTTTAGCTTATTTATTGTGCTATTTTTATCTTAGTTTATTCATTGAGAAAAAATTGGAAGAAAAAAAATTGAAAGGGATGATTCTATTTTAAAGCTGAAGGTAGATTAGCAAAGGTGCATATATTATCATTTTGTCTTCGCTTTGTAAACTCAACTTGATACAGAACAGACCGGCTCTGAAATGCGTACAGCCTAAATGTGGAAATTCGTTTCTCATTTCATTCATAACTCAAGTTAAAAAATTAGAAATTAGAAATCAAAATCAAACATTTTTATATCTAAGCTTACTTTTTTCGTAACTGAATTTTAAAAATCAGAATTCTTAGTAATGAAAAATGATATTAATTTCAACTAAATAATGAATTTAATAAATCATAATTTGAATTAACTTTCGTTGAAATGTCATAATGACATTGTAAAAACTTTATCTTTTTTAAAAAAAAATATCACGCAAATAACCAGGATGAAAAATTGTTTGAACCATGCGTGGGAAAACATTGAAATATGCGAGCCATCAAAATACAAAGATATAAGTACGCGAATGAAAAAGTATCAAGCAAACGTTTGTTTGCTTTGATAAGTGTATCGGATCGTGCTGAAAAAGTTCGTGATCCATATGTCTTAATAGCACGCCCAGAGAGCGAGGTGTATGCGAGTGTACGTGAACCACGTTCAATTCCCATATAGATGATATTGTGAAAAATATCGTACATCTTGCGAATTAGCCTTCTCGAGCTTTCTCATACTTCCACATAACTACAACGCATTTTCTTATAGAAATGAAAATAAAGTGGACAAAAACCTGTTGCTAATTATCAAGTCTCTGCTGACTCCAAAGATCTGAAAATAAACAATGAAAAAATTAAATATAAAATTTGTCATTATTTTTTTTTATTTTTTAATTTCATTTCTGAAACTCACTTATGTTAGTTGTTCGAATGCTTTTCCTTCCGTTAACTCCTTTCTGAAACAAAAATGAGAAAAACTAGTGTAAAATTTTGAATGAATGCTGTCAATTATAATTGTTTAATCAAACTTTCAATTTTAGAATGACGAACAATCGTTTATTCAATTTTAAGATCAAAAAGCTTGAAGAGCAAACATTGGGAACGAGCCGATAAATTTTAATTTTGAGATCTATTTTAGTGGAATGCACTGAACGCAGAGTCACTGCTTCCTTTAATAATCTGACAAATGATTCGACTTTCAATTCCAATTCATTTGACTGTCAGGTTAATCTCGCCTGACAACCGTCTAATTATTTGTTCATGCGCCTCTAACTTATGCCAAGTTCGATCTTTGAATGTTACACAGGTCAACAAACGGTTTTACAAAACAAAAACAAAACCTAACAATAATCTTCCAAGGTCACAATTGTTTTCGTTTTGTTCTGCCCAATGTCTTTGAATTGTCTCCCTTACACTTAATAATATCAACAAAATCTTCCAAGGTCATACTTATTTTGATTCACAACAATCAACGAACGATTAATGTTTACCATTTTGTTGAATTTCTCTTTTATTTACATCTTGAACCATTTTCATAACACGAGAAGTTCAATGTTTACCTTAATTCCTGCATTGTTATTAAACAAATCGCAGCCATCTTGGAAAGTGATGCACATCTTATCACAAAAAAAAAAAGAAAAGGATTTTGAAGATTGCCATTTCGTTTGTTGTTGAAAACAAAAATGTACCGTTGGGCTATTTATAAACAACGAAGAAAAACCAAACAGGGAGGGTGTAGCAACAAAAAATAAAACATTGAGGCTAATTTTGATCTTGGTTGGGTTTTAATCCAACGAATATGAAAAAAGCATGAGCTGGCAGGAAAGAGAAATGAGATTGAGCGTACGTGGGCGGCAGCCGTCACAGGATCAAAGTCGCTCGATCCTCATTGAAAATGGGCGACTGCGAGACGCGACCAAATGGATACAAATCGTTGGGTTTTCGCGAGCCCAACCAGGGGGTATTCCAATACGAGTTGGAAAAAATAACATCAGTAAAGCGGGAAAAAGGACGCGAAGGGATGTTGTGCTGCGTCACGCGAGGTGACACACCAACCCCCTTTTGGGCCAACGTATAAAAACACCGGCGATTCCACCCGACTTGGCATTCGTTCTTTCGAGGCAGCAAAATCCAAACGACCGATTTGTCGTCAGCCGACCAAAATTTTTCCACCGAAAATGATCACTGCTGACAGATTGAACGTGTGCGTCTTCGCGATCATGCTGGCTTGCGTTTCCGCTTCTTACGGTACGTTCTCAAATCAACCCCCGAATTTTGTTTTGTTTCAATTAAACACCGAAAATGTGCAAACCGATGGATTTATGGTGTTTCCAAGTGCAACTTTTGGATCGTACAAGTGTCGCGTCATATTTCTTTGGTGATTTGTTTTTATTTTAGAAAATAAATTAAGTTTTTAATATTGAATTCCGTTAACGTATTGAACATTTGAGATGACGTCAATCGCGTAATTCAAAGTGCAACGGTGAAAATAACATTTAAAAATTTCGAAATCTCTTTTTTGTTAGCAGTTTTTTAATTGAGTGAACAAAAATGTGAAAACGCGCAGCTTCTTCGTTTGACAACAATAACCCTATGTTGATATGTGTGACCTTCTATGACCTTTGCGACATCCAGTGAAACATGTATTTACTCGTGACAACCCTTACAAGACGAATTATTTGTTTAATGTTTGTGCTCAGGAGAAATATGTCTCGAATAATTGACATTATTAAAGAGTGAAAGAAACATTAATTAATTTTGTCGTGCACGAAAAAGTGATTTTTGTTTTTCCATCAAACGAAGAATATCATTCGAAAATGGAATTTTTATCTTGACTGATTTTGAGTTTAAATCTGGTTTCATCACATTACGGCAAAAAAATGACAGAAAAATTACTCGCTTGTACGTTGCAAACGGTTGGCAGTCTCTTTTCATCCCCCAATATGGCGGCTTGCAATTTCAAGTTTTCACACTACTTTTGCTAAATTATTTATCACGATAATCATATTCAACTAGATATTATACTGAAAAAATGTTAGTATACTTTTTAGGTGAAAATTCCTGTGGAAAAAATAAAAACTAAAAATTCGAGTCGCGGCGTCCTTCCCCTCCGGCGGTCCGTGGCATACTGACCCAATCGTCCTGATGACGTCATTACTTAAATTCGCAAAATGGCGGATGAAAACTTACAGCTCCTATTTCCTCGAAATTTTCAATTTCGGCTTCTCAAATGCAGAATATTTTTTATAAATTTGATGGTGCTGTCTTTTATTGTTTGTCTTTTAGATTCCATTTTTAACCAATCACAGAGGGCGCTGCTACTCTGCTATTTTAAAGAGCGTTGACCTTTTATCAGGGAGGGGAGGGGGGAAGTGGTGATGAATTCATAGAGGGAGTTGTCATAAAAACTTGATATTTTAATAAATAAATATCAAGTTTAGTAAATTTAATTAAAATGAATTAAATTAAATTAAATTAATTTATAATAAATAAACAATTATTAAACCTCAAATGAATTTCAGGATATACATCAAAAGTTAATTTTAATAAAAAAAATCGGTGAATCTAATTAATCAATTTAATCAGTAATGTTTTGTTGCACTTAAGAATTTTGAAATTTATCTGCGATCTCAAATTCACTTTAGACTCCCACATACAGAATTACGTAAAACCCTAATCGAATTAACGCAGATAATGACAGTTTCAACAAATGATTTAATGTCTTCAACCGAAAGCTGATCGATTTCAATGTAATTAATTCCCAGGAAGCAACGAAATTGAGACTTCCTACGACAACGGATTAAAGATTCTGCGTAACGTTGGCAAAGGTACCAACGGCAATCCGATCAGAAATTCTAAGCGCAACACAGTCAACAGTACAACCGTCGGACTTTGGTTCGGTCCAAGATTGGGAAAGAGACGTAAATCAAGCGACGGACCGGAAATTGAACGGGAGGAACTTGATTCAATTGCGGAAGCCCTTTACTCTGGACCTTGGGCGTTTATTTCTATCCCACACGCCAGGAGGACAGGTTTGATCCTCATTTTTACCTAAAAAAATGATAATCATTTTTTCAAATGATAATAAATTATATCACTGAATTTACATTCTTTATTAAAAGCAATTGTTGTGATTTAGTTATAAAATTTAATGCTACAATTGAATAAATATAACATTTGAATTAATGATTTATTTTTATCGACGAAAACGGAAATTGTAGTAAAATTGTCTTACCAGGAATTGAAAGACGTCAGACAACGCAATTCACGCCACGTTTAGGACGTGAGGTGTCTGAGAAAGTTGCAATGGACGAGCCAGATCAACTCTTCAATAAGGATCACGACATGCAGGCACAATTACCCGTGGACTCGCTGCAGCAGCTACGCTACATGTCGAGAGACGAGCGCGAACAATTATCGCCACTGTTGCGAATGCTGCAAAAATCTCTGATCTAAATTAGTTCAACGTCGAGAATAAATCGCCAGTTCGTCTTCGTTAATGAACCTCGAGCTCTGTCAATTTGAAGCTGCGGAAATAGAAAAGATTATTATTTAAAAAAAAAGAGCCTTTGATAGAGACAATTTGTAACTACGTTAAATAAACGAAGACAAATCACACTGTTACGAATTTCTGAATGTTTTTTTTTTGATCGATTTTTTATTAATTTATTGAGTTTTTTTTTGTTTTTACCGTTATAATATATTTATACTTTAGGTTCACAAACAATACAACTCTCGGATGAACTTACACACAATTCACGATCATACACACAGTACATAATTTTTGTATCACATTCTTCTAGGCGTAGTAGTAACGGTTTTATAATAATAATTCTTTATTACTTTTTTTTTCTTTATCGTATCTTTGAATCGAGTTTCGGACTTGATTTTTGTTTTTTTTTTATATTTACATATGGCTGATACATCGCAGTGCAATTACGATAAAAGGATCACTATATAAGTCTGCAACTTATACAAATTAGTACAAATAAGACAGACACAATTGTATGATTTGTGTAATGCTTTCTTTTTTATCAACTATTTTTTCCTACTTTTGTTTTTATTATTTTTTTTTTGTATTTTTTGTATCTTTCTTTTAATTTGTTATAACTAATAATAACCGCGAACCCCGCTAACACAGTCAAGCCTTAAGAAAATTACGAATTAGTGTGGTGGTGTGTATACATAAATATAATTGTATCCAACTATCATACAAGTAACATTACTTGGTAATTATTTGTATTATCTTGTCATAATATAATTATGCATTTTTTTTTTCATTTTTACTATTTCCTTTTCGTCAGGCTTGGATGTCGAACTCGCAAGATTTTGTAGACAAATCATCTCGAGAAAATAAAATTATTGATTAAGTTCCGTGTTGAAAAATTCGGTTAAATACTGATACAAATTACTTTCCCCTATTCATCAGAGTATTTTTGCAAGATAAATTTTAATCATTGTTACTAAAAAGAGCAATGACGAATGCTGGAAGATAATTTTAAAACTGCTTGACAGGCTTTTTACATGGCCTCTCACATTTAAACCGTCTCCTAACATTTTTTTCATTGCTCTCTGTAATATTACATTTACATATATTAAAAAAAGTAATGTAGAAAATAATAGAAGACAGGAAAACTCAGGAAAATTCCAAAAACCGTCTTCTAACATTGTCTCTATTACTTCTTTGGGCTATACTATAAGTGCCTTTATTATATTTCGATAAAAAATGTATATACAACATTTTTGATAAATATATATAGATTATTTTTATCTGTATTTAACTGGAGTTTTGAACACGGCGCGGTATTTATAAAAATGGTGCATGATTGTTAACAAAAGTGACATATTGAAAAGCATACGCCAAAAAGAACGAGGTTCGACTTTTAACATTGGATCAAAAAGACATAACGAATCATTTTCGATGCATGATATAAGTAACTTTTTTTGTTTATCGTACACGATTGTACTTCGGCAAAATTCTGTCACTCACTTACATAGCTACAGTATTAAACATTCTACCTTACATATTAATTACGGCATCGCTATTAATGATTATGTACAGATTAATGTGAGCAATATTCGTTATCCGAGATAATTTCACGTTTGTTTTATTTTTCTTTTCTCATTTAATTTTGCTTTTTCTTTCTCTGAAATCTTGTCTTTTCTTTTTTTCCCTTTTTTTCATTCTCTCGTCCTTCTACAGGATTTCGCTATTTACAAAATTTGAAAAAATAGTCGGACTATTTGTTATTTGTTTTACATATTTGAGTTCTCTAATTCGGTCTATAAAATTGCTCTTCGTTGAACCGAAAAGCACTTTGTGCAATGCACGAGAATTCGCGCTGTATTGAGTTTCCTTCTTTTTTTTTCGTACACCATTT
This sequence comes from Trissolcus brochymenae, assembly GCA_030523145.1. Lineage (NCBI taxonomy): Eukaryota > Metazoa > Arthropoda > Insecta > Hymenoptera > Scelionidae > Trissolcus > Trissolcus brochymenae. The sequence continues at coordinate 67,593 of JAQQRF010000307.1, read as the reverse complement.
CTCTCCCTCTTTCTTTCTGTAAGCATGCTTATTGCTTTCTGTTTTTTCTTTCACGTACAAATTAATATATACATGGTTATTTTTTATTCCATGTGTATCATCGAGGATATAAATTTTGTGTTTCGTTATTAATACAACTTTGGCATGTGAAGCTTGCATCAATTTTCGTGTTTTACAAATGTTGGCCTTGATTACAGTTCCATTTGTTGCCACTTGTCGATTATTGCTTGTCTACATTTTATCATCTCAAAATTCCTATCGAGAAGAGTAAGATTTGATTATTATTTTTTGTCATCAATGGGTTCCTACACGAGATTGGAGAATGTGAAATCGGAGAAATTAAAAGTGGCGTTACATTTTATAACGAGATATACTATAGGATTTCTAATTGCTAAATCATTTAGAAAAAAACATGATTTTGTTTTTACCTGATTTGCATAAAATTTACATAAAGTATAACATTGATCTAAAGCAATAAAATAAACTTCTTTTTATTTTTGGTCTTCAAGAAATATTTGTATGTAAAAATGTATAAAATCTCAACAAACGAAAAATTGTACATTTTTCGATCTGAAAAATAGTAATTGAATTACATTTAAAAAATGCAAACAGTACTCGGCAGTACCCGCTTAGTCTACAAAAATAAATCTATGTTATCAATCTTTTACATTGAAAAACGAAATAAAAGGCACTTGTGTTCCTCATTATCTAATAATATAATTGAGAGATAAAAAAAATGCAAAAATTTATTGTCATGTAGGAGACAACTGAAAGACAACAAAGTGGCATAATAAAAATAGACATCGATAACTCACTATGTACAGTCAAGTCGAAAATGCGTATCAGCTAATAATAATAGCAGCTTCGAATCAAAAAATTGAATCGTCATATTGAAACGGTAGGTAATAATATTACTAATTAACAAAATTTCTCAACATGCTTTTGACAAGCTCGATTTTACAACGATCCTCCAATCTCGTTGCTAGTTGGGAATCCCTCCCGTCTGCCATTCTCTTGTTACACGTAAATAGAGAAAGAAAATTGAATGTGTCTTATTACACGATTACTAAGAGAAAACATGCTACGTTATGTTAAACAAAAAAAATTAAGGGGTTCACGAATTGTGGCAGTGTTGCGAGATCAAGGAACGAAATCCTGGAGATTTCCCGCGGCTTAAAATTGATGATCGGACGTGGCAAAAAGTCTCTCAAAGAAAACGAAGATGGGGGGACAACAGTATCGCAAACGTTTCTAAGAGTTAAGAATGCCTATTCAATTGAAATGTACAAAACTAACTACGTCGCTCAATCAAACAACATTGAGTTATTATATTGCAAGCGACGTCAACGTTCAGAGTGAACTTGAACGATAAACGCAATAAAAGTAAGTAAAAGATCCTCCCAGAAAGAGGCGATAGGTTTTTTAAACCAATTAGATGGCTTCTTTGTACACGCTTTTTCCATCGTTAAAAAAGTTTTTGTGTACCATTTGTTTGCTCTCGTTATTTTCGTTTAAAAAAAATTGTTATTATCATTTCAATGGTCACAGTCGAGGGACTGAGCCTGCCAATGGAAGACTTGGAACGCAGTTTTGAAGCATTGTTTTAGACATTCTGTGCGTCCTTCTTGGCGAGTGATTGGTCGGTCTTTATCTCCTGCGATTTTGCAAAGGAACCTGCATTGTGTCTTCGGCCATGAACGATGCGACCCGAGCCAAAAGAGTCTGCACGCTTACGTTGGTGTTGCTGCATGATGTACTTTTGCGAACCACCGCTGTTCTGCAGCGTAACGCTGCTCGAACCGCCGGACAAACGTCGAACTCTGCTGCTGGGTGATGCATCGCAATCGCCTGCACTCTCAGAGACACTGCGATTACGCCGTTTCGATGCTGGATAACGGCACACTTCATTTATTTGTGGCTGAAAGCATATGGAATAAAATTAAATCGCATTTCATTATTTCATTTATTCAAATTATTTGTTTTATCGTTAAAAAATTTTCTTTTTAAACTCTGATTAGAATCTTCAATGAAATATTTGAATGTTTTTGTAGGAAGATCTACTTTCAAACCCTATCTAATTGACCGAAGTCCGGATAGTGCTAGCGAATTCTTCCTTTTATTCTAGCACAATGACGTTATTCGACAAAACATTGTACAGTTTTTGCCAAAAGCACTATTGTGCAATTGTTAAATCCAAATTTTCAAGTACCTCAACTACTCTGAAATCTTCGACACTTTTGAAGTTGGCCAGATGATTTTTCAACGTGGGATTAACTTCGAGCTCAGAAGCGTGTTTGTAATACTTCAAGAATGCCCAGAACTTTTCCAATCCATACAGTTGACCTAAAAATATAATTTCAACGAATAAATTAAACTAACAATCATATTTTTTTTTTCATTTTTCTAGTCATTTTTGTTTCTCTTTTACCGTTTTCATAATCATGTATCGTTTCCTCCTGGAAGTCAATGTAAAGTTGTGGTCTGAACTTTTTCTCCAAGCCATAACTGTAGAAACGGAAGAGACACTCTAATCCGTAACGATACCCTTCCTCGGCATCTTCGTTCGCGATGTTTCGGAATTCTTCGTACATTGTACGATTGAAGTTTTCGCGCAAGAAGAATGACCAGAATCGGAAGAGGGTATTCATTTCTTGCGACTGTCCAATTCCCAATCGTTTGCGCTCTGCCACAAAAGAAAAATGTATGAATATTAAAATGTTATTATAACAATTTTACAATCATCTTTCTACAAGATGTTAATCTCAGATTCAAGTTTGTCAGCAAGATTTTCTCAGACGGGAAAAGAAGACAAAATAAAAGTATTATCATCATGATATTCAAAATATGAATTCATAATACAAAAATTGAAAAATGTCAAGAAAAGTTGTTTATCATTAGAATCGCACCTTTCAAACAGCGCGAATGGTATTTGTGATAAACTTGTTGAGTGAATCCATTTTCTTTTAACAAAGAGTGACTAGGATGCTGGAAGGTAGGCAGAGACTGCGGCTGACTGCCATAACTGCTTGCCAAGTAGCCTTCGTTTGGACTTGTTCCGGTGCTGCTTCTGTTTGATTAAATAAATTAATTAATCCAACTGTTTCTTTGGAGTTACAAATTCAATTAAATTTTACGAGTCAGTCAAATGTTAAACGTGTTTTTACCCAGTGGAATGAGTCCTTGGTGGATGTTCTCTCGCATCCATGACCCAACCAACATGGTGCTCAACTGGAGGATTATTGCTATGTCTTGTTTTTCGTTTCCTAGGGGTACGTGGATCGACGGCCGACTTATCCTTAAAGACGGCAAAGAAACGCGGGCTCCGGCCTTCCCTGAGTCTTCTGGCTGCATTTGACTTTGACCTGCTTTCTTTTCGCCTTTCTTGCGATTCGGATCTATTTGGCACCTTTGAAAGAGAAACCAAACGAAATTAAAATTATGACCTGAATAGTAAACTGTTGTATTATATGATTGTTCGTTAAGTTTACTTGAGTAGATTGTGTTTGCGTTGACACTTCTACATCTTCCGATTGAGGTGGCGGAGGAGGAACTTCGGGATTCGCTTTGCGAGGTGCTTTAGGAGCCATTTTTTCAAAATCTTCTTGACTGATCACGTTGATAGTCTTGTAACTTCCAATCGAAGATGACGATCCATACTGAAATAACGAAAAGATTAGTTGCTTCTAATTTGTACATACAATTTATTTGTTACAGACTAAATAGCAGAAATTTGCAATTGAATTTGAAATAATTCGATGATTACTAACTCTTTGTTTGTTTGAGATCCACAGATCTTCTTCGTAGTAATACAAGCCATCGTTTATAGCTTGCTCGAGATCTTGCGTCATTTTGGTTCTTGTCGTCCAGTCTCCGGTACGATCATGTCCTTCATGTTTCGGAATTCTTGACGGCACAGAAGAAGACGTTTCTATAGTTTGAGTAACGATCAACAATTTGTTGAGGTCTCTATCCGAAATTTCATAATCATCGTCATCTTCAGACCTTTAAACAAATTTCAAATTGTAATTTTACACGTCTATCAAAGATTCGTAATTATTATTACTCGGCTATTATTAGAATATGTCAGAATATAATGTATCAACAGTTTCGTTTCTGTCGGGAAAAGAAGACAAAATATAAATAGAATCATCATCTGCAATCATTATTTATAAAAAACCTTGAATTTTCCTTAGTCGTTTATCATGTAAGTACTTGCCATTCTGAAAAGGCGTTGTGACGACTTGGTGGAATATCAAGCTCTTCATCGAACATGAACTCGAGTTCCTCGCGATCTTCCTTGTTTTCATTTTTGTCTGACTTATCGTCAATTTTATCTTTTGGTGGAGGTTTCACTCGCCTTTTCACCTGAAACAGACAATTACATTTCATCAATATACCAAGAAAAGTACATTTTTAATCTTCTTATTTGTTAGATAAAATTTTTTAGTACCTCTTCCCAAGCATTCTCATCTTTCTTACTCTCTCCATTCACTTTAACAGCATCCTTCTTCTTCATCTTCTCAACCTTTAATGTCTCGGTTGGTTTTTCCACTGTAGCCTCAGATTTTAGATTCTCAATAATGTTCTCAGATTTCTCCTGAACTCCTTCGTCGATCTTTATCACTGAGTTTGGTATGAATTCAGGGACATCGGGATTTAAACTTTCGCCAGGAACATGTAAATCGGTCTCCGAACTTGACACGATCGGTACCGATTGAATGATCTTGGGTACAGGAGGTTCCGGTAGAATCGACAGCGGCTGTGCGACAGGACAGAAAGCTACCACTTCGTCTTGATCCGGTTGGAACGGAGTGAAGCCCACTGGCATCCCGTCCGAGTAAGCCGGCTGTCCGGGATTTGAAATCACCCACTTTTTCGGGTTAAATTTTGTACGAACCTAAAACAGAGATTTAAATTCAAAATCAGATGTAATTTGTTCTTAAAAATTGAACTAATAACATTTTAATTAAAAATAAAAGAAAAAATACTGACTTTCAAATTTTCACCGATCTCAAGTTTATCGGAGCCCTGAATGGCTTCATAAACAGTCATCACATCTGTATTGTAAACAGACGGTGATGAACACCATGAAATAATGTTCATGATTCGACGGAACGTTGCGATCAACGAGATTGGAAGGTACCCTTCAGAGTCCATTTTTCTCCGGAGGAAAAAGTCTTTGCACAAATTTTCTTCGCTAAAGTAGTATTCTCTGCAAAAAAGAAGCATCGAAAATTAATCTCTCGCAATTATCTTTTTCAACGTAAATTTAATCAATAGTACTTACACTTGTTTTCTGATGCTTTCTTTGATACGATTTTCAGCCTCTTTTTCTTCCTCAGTTTTTGGTCTACTTGGATCTTTGTTTAATTGAATCGGCGGTTCTCTGTATTCGTAATAAAACGGAGGAAGGGTGTATGACATCGGATAAGGAAGTGGTTCAACCGCATGAATTTTGTTGATCTGAAAAATTTGGATACGATTAATTGAATTCTTAAAATGAAAATAGACAAAGAACAATTTTTTGACCCTGAAAAAAATTAACTCACAGGGAAATATTCTGCGGCATACTCGTGAACATCTGAATCCTGCCTCTGTCTGACATTATTACGACCCGTTCCATGACTTCTGTTACCTCTATTGCTGCGATAATTTCGTCCCCGATTTCCCTTGTAATTATAATTTTGTCTCTCATGGTCCCGCTCTCTGTGGTTCTCTTCGTCTGGAATAAATATAATGTCTCTTAAAAAAAACAATCAAAAAATTCAATTAAAAATCAAAATTAATAACATAACATCAACCCTACCATTCTTTTCCCGGTAATGATGTTTAGGAGACCGATCTCTCTTTCCTCGACTTTTTGCCAGGTCAATTTCAAGAGGGACCCATTTTTGTTTGTTATTTACTGAAATGAAAAAAATATTCAAATTAAAAAGATGTCAATTATTAAATCTCAGATGGTAATTGCATTAAGTTCATGGGTTAATAAGATGGTTAGTGAAATGAAAAAAAAAATAAAATAAAAATTTACTTCGTTTTACTCTGATCCTATTTTTCCTACTAGCTGGGAAAAAAAAAACTTAAATTAGAAAGCCGAACTCAAGAAGAATTACAAAACAATTTTTGAATTTTCTACACACCTTTTTTCTTTTTGTCAGTTACATCACTGTGCTCTTCAACATAATCAGCACAGTGATTTTGTTCCTTGTTTTCTTTGCCTTTGTTTTCCACTGGACTGACACTGCTCTCTTTTGAGTTGCACTGCTCCAATCCATTTTGTTTGGACGTTGCATTTGCGGAACTCTTTTTCTACAGAACCAAAAATGTTCCATTAATACTTCAACAATCTATGATTGTTCAACATCATAATAATAATAAAACAAGCAAACAACAATAAAAATGATAAAACCGGCGAATCAATTTTCATAAAAATGTCACTATTTTTACAAGAAATTATTCTTGCATTCAAATTTTCTTATAAATGTTAATATGGATACATTATCGTTATTAGAATTTGCAATATGTTATTTTTATAATTGACATTAAATTACTTGATTTTCATTATCGTCAAAAGCCATTTAAAACCTGCACCTTGATTTTCGATTGTGTATCTAAATTTGAATAAAACATCTGTTAGAAAGAATGTGAAAGTAAATACAAAAATCATGCGAATGTTGAGAGTGTTGAACAATTGTCGATACGTCAAGACATAGAAGTCAGGTTGTGATCACTGACAAAAGTTACTTTAATCTAGCAAAAGTACTACACTCGCAGACCGATTGGCGAATCTGCGAGCTCTAGCTCTTGCGACCTTGAATATCGAACAAGTTTGGTGAGCGTGCAGCTACATTGGATTTGAAAGTGAAACGCACCTCTCCTTGAGCGCCTAAAGACGGCCAGTCTCCAGTATCCGTAAAATCGCTGTTCCCCTGAAACAAAAAAATCATTTCATTTTATAACAACTTATCTCACAATTATTTTCCTCTGGTGTGATATGTATCAATGAGATAACTCAATTTATTTTCAGATAAATTATGTACTGCATTCCTCATCTTGTTGCTTTTATTACATTAATCATACTTTTATTATAATCATATTCACAAGTAGAACTGTACAATTTAAATCAAAAGCAAATAAAACTGATTCTTTGAAAACATTCAAATAAGTTCATTTTTTTCTAAGATTTCAAAATTTCAATACCAAAGTATTTCAATACCAAAATACCAAAGTCTTAAAACAAATTTTACTCTTTGATATTTTTACCTTATTGGCATTGATTTTTCTTCGCTCCTTCGGCGCTTTGACTACCGTAGGTTGCACTGCATTGATGTTGTTTTCTGTAACATAAAAATGTACGGTTTTGAATCATTAAAAAAACTCTTTTTTTCAAAAAAAAAAAAAAAAATATATGTACATCAAAATTAAAATTGATTTGAATGGAGAGAGAAATAAATGTTGGTTAAACCAAATATGAACAAAACCATATTTAATTTGATCAATTCCACCCATGCTGGTGTAAGAAAATTACAACTTTTTTATCTCTTTAGGATTGCAACCTGTACGAAACTGCTTGACCTCGATTATCTTTATCATGAACGCGACTTTAAAACCATTTTTTCTTTCATTACCGACTTTGCATAATCGTCAAATATTCAACATCCAAGTACACTGATGTAATTTTTTTTTATTATTTCAACTTCAGTTTTCCAGACGTTGTATTAGAGAACCGAAAAAAAAAGTTTAAACGAAATTATAAAAAAATGTATGCAAATAAGTTAGATGAATTGGAGCGATAAAGTTGCATAAGATTTGTATTGGAGGTGTTTGAAAAGGATTTGCCACGAAACACAAACGGGATCGAAGAAAAAAGGCTCTGCCCGAGTAACCTTTCACTTGTCTCTGCTCGCTCAGGCAAATGTAAACACAGATGTGAACAACACAAATTGAGATTCTGCCAAAGTGCAGGTCTATTCTTAATTTTACATCATAATCAATCACATTTCATCAGTCGATCAATTTTTCAAAACCCAAATGAAATTCATTTTAAAATAATAAAAAAAAAAAAAAAAAAAAAAAAAAAAAAAAAAAAAAAAAAAAAAAAAAAAAAAAAAAAAAAAAAAAAAAAAAAAAAAAAAAAAAAAAAAAAAACTGTCAAATAAAAAGTATGATTTTTCTAGTTAAATAATGTTTGAAGTTCAAGATTCGTTGATGTTAAAATTTAAACTTGAACAAAATTTGAACATTACTTTCATTTGCCAAAAAGCGATACGAAAGTGATAAAACTGACTGACAAGGAATTGTCTGTCAAAGAGAAACATCTGTTGGGTTTTGAAAATGTTGTTTGTGAAATTGCAACTCACTTTGCAGACTGTCAGCATAAGTAACGTTGATCTTGATGATATTTTCCGTCATTCCTGAACCGATATGGAACGATTTTGACGTTAGAACATAATTTTGACGCGTAAGGCGGTAAGAGCGGGTTCGATGGAAGAGAGTCGCGCCTCAAAAGTCGATGAATGACTGGCCAGCCTGGTGGATGGAAAGCGGCGCCAGGGCGATTCGACCTCGAGTCAAACAATGCTGCGCCGAACTTGCAATTCCACCGGCGACCTTCGCAATCTCGTCAAATTATTATTTTTTGTTTTCAAATGCAGGGTGGATTGATGGAATAATTTTGTATCAGAGTGGGTTGAGATGCATATTTCTTGATCCAGATCTGATTGCACACGATGTGTGCACTCAAAATTAACCATGCGACAGTTATTCCTGGCCCAAACACCTTGCGATTGGCGGCCAGCCAAAGTCATCAAACTTCACGTCGACCATCCCATTGGCTTCACACTCACGTCGCACAAAGTCAACATCTTTGAAACCGATCACAACGTTGTGAAATCATCCCTCTTGTTTTTACCTTTTTTGTTTTACAATTTATCATTAGCATCTTTTTGTTCATTTCGTAGTCATTTTTAATTGTAAATGTTGAGTTTCACATTTTTGATGATTTATCAAAAATATAAAAGAACTTAAAATTTCAAACAATATCAATTTGATTCAACGTGTTTCATCTTTCTTCATTCTTTGAATTTTGTTTTGTACAGTAACGAATTACTTTGAAATAAACTTTTTACTTTATTTAAACTTTTACTTTTTTTTTTTTTCAAGTCTGATTAAAATATTGAAACGTTTGAATCTTTTTGTAGGAAGATCTACTTTCAAACCCTATCTAATTGACCGAAGTCCGGATAGTGCTAGCGAATTCTTCCCTTCATTCTAGCACAATGACGTTATTCGACAAAACATTATACAGTTTTTGCCAAAAGCACTATTGTGCAATTATTGAAATTTCTATGCTATCTTGATTTTCTTCCTCGTTTATCGATCAAAGACACACATGCGAGCTTTATCTGTAATCAATCAAACTCACATTTCCTTTCTTTTGCAGACGAAATTATCTTTGAATTTCTAAACAACAATATTGTTATTTAAATATCAAAAGTTAGACGTCATAATTTCAAAGGAATATAAAAAATTAAAAATTAAAAAAAAACGATGCCAAAATTAATGAAAATATGTATACAAATTCATAACATTTTGTCTCAAGAAATATGATAAATTTGAATAAACGTGGAACTGATTACATAACGATGTGGGAACTGAACGAAATTGACACGATTTTTTGATGAAAACATCAAGATCTCCGTTATGTCATAACAAGTTCTTCGACCGGCCAAACTTGTTGTAAATTACATAAAGTTGACTTTTATCAATATAAAAATTTCCCTCTGAAAGGATCAAGTTATTGAAACGGACTAGCATCTGACAATCGCGGAGACGTGTCGTTGATCCGCGACGGAATCATCTTTTACAGGAGGCTGCTTTTTGTGTCTGCTCCCGGTTGATTAAATGTCTTTCACTTTCCATCGAATTACCTTCACCCGACGACCTTAAAACAAGCTTCGTTTATAATTTCATTAAACGCACTTCTGATTAAATTCCAATTATTTATACGGATTAATTTCTTTTTATACCAACAAAAATTGTATGTTTTTTTTTAAATTTACTTTTTATTAATTGCAATTGTTTAATATAAAAATTAATTGTTATATTTTCATTGTTTTTCAAATTTAAATAACAATTGATTAAAACAGATGTTGTTTTTAAAGATTGTTTGTGTAGTATTTCCAGTCATCTTGTTTTGGTATGTTATAAATCAATTTCTAAAAAATAAAATTGATTGGATATTTGAATGAATGTTTGAAGTAGTTTCATGTTTCAACGATTTTTGTGACTTGAACGAAATTGCGATTGGGTCCCTACGGTAGCGGGACCTGATTCATATCAGAGCACGCCTCGAGTGAGAGTCGTTTACAGGAAACCTGTTTTTCATTGCGCTGGACAGAATCTCAAAGGTCGACGAAAAATGCCGATCGGTGATTGTACGTGATTAGTTTATTCCATACATAACTTTGATTATACAAAGCACTTTGATAAATCTAAAAAAAAACGTTCAATCAGTATCTAAAAAAAAATAATTTTATAATTTTGAAATTAATAAAATATACAATATTTTAATTCAATTGAATAGTTTGTGAAATATTTTTTATTCAATAATTTTTTATATTTAAAATTTAATTTTAATTTTAATTCAATATTTTATTGATTTTAGTTTTTTTTTTATTTGATAAAATAAATGAAATTAACTTATTTGAATTTTTTAAAGATGAAATTTGTAACAATATTTGTATTCCTTTTGAAATATGAAAGTCGTGTTAAATGAATGGTCGACTTAATTGAACAAGTTTTTTTTGGTCTTCAATAAAAAAATGAACTAAAAAGTAGTGACAAAAATAAATCACACTTTTATAAATCAGTTTACAACTTGTAGCTCATTCATGGATTCGACGTACTTTGAACTAAAAAGCAATCAGGACTTTAGCAATGCATCAACTTAATTTATAGCCAGCTTAAAAGCAGATAAGCTCCGTTATAACATGACATTCTTGAAAACGCTTTATTAACAATTTTTCCTTCATTTCTAATAAAGTCAATTTTGCATTTTTAAACATGCTAAAAGAAAGGTTCAGAAATTAATTTTACAACATTAATTGTTTTTTTTAGATATTTCGACGGTAAGTTTCTAATTGTTTTGAAAATGAAAAAAAATTAATAATTCATTTTTTTTGTTTAATTGACTATTTGTTAAACTGTGAAAAAATTCATAATTTTACTTCTCTGAGTTGGCGGAATATTATAATTACCGAGACTATTTTATCGTATGTTAATGAAACACACGATAACACGTGTCAGAAACGTTGAGGAATTTTAAAATCAGGTCAATCGAATTTTGTATATTATTACAGAATAGAATTTTTCATTCAATTCAAAATTAAACCTTTTAGTACTTATTTGACACAAATAAGTTTTTGTCATTTTGGTACAAAATAGTATTGTACCCGTGAAAGTTAAAAAAAATCCATCCAAATTCATTCTCTTATATAAAAAATTTCAAGGAAATCAAAAATTATTCTTTTATTTTCAAATTACTTGGCAAGTTTAACTTGTAATTTCCATGCAACAAGTCATTACGCAAGTTAAACATTTTCACTTGTTAAAAAAAGATCCAAATAAACGAACACTTTTGTAATGTAGCAAACAATTTTTTTTTCAGTTTGGCTCATTTTCTTTGATGCATCAATATAACTTTTATGAAGAGAAAAAAAATCAAAGATTGATCATCTTTGTTTCATCATCTTCGGACATTTTCATCAATCCAATAGAATACATTAATAAAAAACGTGATTAAAAATTAAAACTCTTCTTGTGGGAGATTACAGAAACAAACACCTGTTATGTCATAATCAAAACATCACAAAAATTGAAAAATAAAAGTTAATGTTCAAATAACAAAATTTCCATTTCATTTGTATAATTTGTTTCCACGTTCAAATTAAAAAAAAATCTTTTACAAAAACTAATTAACAAGAAATAAATAAATTCATAAATAAACAAACCAATAACATGCGATAGAAAGAAAAAGATGAACAATTTTCAAACGGACTCAGAGAGCAAAAATGAAACAATGGATGCTTCGAACGTCGAAGCAAAGTTTGTATCAACACTCAAAGCAAGATTTTTCTATCAGGCAATAATAGATATGATACAACTTTACACCGATGGCCTTATGGACTACAACAGTCCCGAGCCAATAAGGAAGAAGAAGAACCTTACATCGATGGTAGGGATAGAAATTCATCATTACTGTTTCATTCAATTTGACAGTTTCCGAGTTATCATGAATAATAATAACATCAAACAAGAATACCACCGCTGATTTTTTGATCCATTATTGATAAACGACAAAGAATATTACTAACAAAATGAATACATGAATGAATTTTTATTCCCTCTTCATTAAACTCTCAAGTTTGTATCAAACCATAAGCAACTATTATGTTCATCTCTCTCTGGAAAAATGGTACAAAATTGCGTACCAGTTTTCTGCTGCTGCTGCTGTTGCTGCTGTTGCTGCTGTTGCTGTGGCTGCAGCACTCGTTTCTCCTTCTCAATCTTGACTTCCTTCTCCTTGACGATCTGTGCGCTGGTGGATGGTTGGGTAGGCGGGGGAGGAAGTTGTGCAGGTGGTGCAGTCACCACACTCGGAGGAGGAGGAGCAGAAGCAGCCTTAACCGGTGGTTTGCTCTTCATCCAAGGGTTCACCGCCGGCAGAGGCGCCTCGACATATCTGACCGGTTTTGAGTCCAACTCCGTCTCGCTGCCATCCTTGTGCTCCTCCAGGTCGCGCTTTTTTTCCCGTTCCTTATGGCGCTCCTTATTTGGCTCGCTGGGACGGCGCTCACTCCTGTGGCGCTCCTTGTGGCCGTTGCGCTGCTGTTCCTTGTTCTCCTTAAGCTTCTCCTTGCGCCGGGCACTCTTGGGCGCGACGGTTTGAAACTCGCCATCGTCTGGCGCGCCGTTTTCCACCTTCTGCGGCTCCTCTTCGGCGCTCTCCTTGGGCTCATCCTTGGGGGGCTTCTCGTTTCTCGGCTGCGTGGCCAGTTTCCGTTTCTGCTGCAGTTTCGGCTCCATCTTAGGGGTCGCCTTTAGCTGGCCGCCCTCGTTTTCTTTGTTGTTACCGCTACTCCCTCTGGGAATGAGCACGCTCGCATAAGAAACACCCGGGGAGGCTTCGTGATCCTCCGCTGACACCTTTGCAGACATTATCACCCGGCCCCTTTCAACCTCTCGAACTGACTAACGTTCTTTCCTCGACGATCCTAGCTGCGCCCGATTCAACTGGAAGGCCCAACTTTGCCTTGTCCTCTGACTTGAGTCTATCGTGACATCTTGATTCAGTTGATCAACGTCGCATCGCTCACAGACGAACTCATCGCGATTGTCCAATTGAATTCTGAAACATTCATGTTCTTCATTAAATGTTCAAACTTTTTTTTCTCGCATTATTTTCTCATTATATCATTATTATTAAAAAAAAGTCCTAGTGATGATTTCTCTATTAACATATTCCTTTTTCCTTCTCAAGTTTGATTATATAATCATTCCGTTCAATTTTAGAATATAATTAAGAAAAAAAATCTATCCTCTATTTCTGATCAACTTTTTTTAAATACAATTAAATTGATAGAAAATTTATCCTTCGGTTATAAATGAATATAATTTTTTTTTTTATTTTTTGAAAAATAATACATCAGTGGACGATGTGATTTTTATGCAAGTTTTACACAAAAAATGTGCACCCCCCGAACCCACCCCCGTTTTGGAAAAGATTTTCTTCTAAAGCCGACAGAAAAACATACGAAAAAAAAAACGTACGCGAGTCGTGCGTGGTTGTCTCCCTTTCTCATGCACGCACGCTCTTTTAAAAATGTGCTGCGCTATATAAATCTTAGGACATAACCTCAAAGCACGATAACACAAACGAAATTTTAAATGCAAAAAGTACGTACAGACATTAACGCAAACTTGTTTTTACAATACAAAAGTGAGCTGCACTGCAGGAGGCAAAAATATTTTACAAAATTCAATTATATATTTTTTTACGAAAAATGTGACTTAACCAAAAAAAAAAAGAAAGACGTGCCAAGATTTTTCGCTTCTAAAAACAGAAATATGGTAAAAAAAAGAACTAATAAGAGGAAAGACGATCGACAAAAAAAATTTTTTTTGTTTTTCTCAAAATATGAACAATCAAATTAAGGGAGGGGTGAAAAATTGATCTTCAAAAAAAAACTCTAGCAAACTCACTCGCGGCCGGGGGAACTTTAAACCATGTGGCAACAAAAATTTTGACGAGTCAACCGGTCGCAATTTTAGTTTTTCTTTATGTTTTTTTTTCTCTCTAATTTTCGGCCGGGGGTTGATCGCGTGACTCGTCAGGGTGACCCGGACGCGTGAAAAATGAACCGACCGCGCGTGCCGCGAGTGCACGCGGTCGCACGAAGCCGCGCTGTCAGCGCGCGCAGTCGAGTTGCCGTGAAGCAGCGCGATTTTTTTCGTGCACGGGGATGTTTTTGCAAAATGTTATTTTCCGGTACTTACAAAATAATCACTCTCGGACAGCACCAACTCGCAGAGCAAAGTATGCATTGGATGAATATTACTTTATTGGCTCGGACACGGAGTGTACGCCAGTCATGACAAGCTTCTAACAAATTTCCACGCCACCCTAGACAGTGCTGCTGTGTTTATTTAGGGACCTTTTTTTCGGATTACGAAAAAAAAAAATTACACGACCGATTGTCATGCAGTTTGTTGTAGCATCGAATTTTAATTTTACTTTTGTGTTCGTTTTCGAATTTAATTGTCGGTTGGGGTTGTTTTTGAAGTAGAGGGGAAGGGGTTGACGGTTTATTTACTTGAGCGTCCGAAGCAGTTTCAAAACGCGCGCGCTGTCTTTCGGTTGATCATCTTGGTTCTGCATTGTTGATGGCAGTGTTGTGTTCGTTTCTCCCCCGAGCACATGGCGAACAAATTTCCAGAAGCCGGACGTCCTGTAGAGGGCGTTAGAATCGGCCTTTTTGTTCCATCAAAAGTAACAAACCTATTCAAATTCATCTCCATCTCTTGTTTACAGAGTTGAGAGAATGATAAAATAATAAAATCGAGAATAAAATTATGAATGCAACTTTTCGATGTTTCATTATTGTTATTATTTGTTTTTGTTTTGAGATTTGAAGGTGAAGTCAAAAAGTAATTTTAAATTTGTTTATCCACATTGTTCATCTGAAGATTATTTATATAATCATTTTGTTCATGTAAATAACATTGTTTATATAATCATCTTGATTATGTGAACAGTGCTTGTATATAATCATTTCGTTCACGTAAATATAGTTCATGATTTCATGTCAAGTTTATTTTGTGTATGAAACAATTAATATTTTTTGGTTAATATATCATACCCCTTATAAGTAGCGCCATCTTAACTATTCCAAACTTGTTGCAGAGAAGATGATCTTATTTGAAGTTTCAAAAACCATTCAATTACAGACAAGGGGGGTAGGGCAACCTAACAAACTGTACAAATATAATTGAGTGAAATGTGTTTAATAAATCGATGTCACTTATTGTTTGTTATTGAATTTCGATGTGCAACTATGCCGGCAAGACGGCGCCATCTTGCATTCGAACCTTTTATGACAGTCCAGTACAAGTTCGCGAAAAAAAAACAGTTTAAAACTGAAAACAATTGTGTAAACTTTTAGTTAATTCATTTTTTATAGTTTTTAAGTAAATTAGTTAATAGACTACTGAATTTGTGCAATTGTGCATGAGAAGTGTGTGGAAAATAAAAAGATCGAACAAAAATGAAGGCTATCTTAACCTGACTCAACATCAACAGTTTTGCCAAATAGTAAAGAAATAAATCGTTAATTAATAATTAACAGATGGGGTTAGAAAACCATAACAGAAGGTAAACAATAAATTGCATCTATTTTATTATTTGCTTAGAACCTTTGTTTATACGTTTTCAAACAACAAAATTATATTTTGTTAATTATATACATTCAAGTTTATTCGATTTGACTTTTATCTTGGTCTTGAGCTTTGTAAATTGATAAAATATATAAAATATACAATAAGTAATAAATTATTGTCTTTCGTTTCATAAAACAAAGTCGAATGCCGAAAAATATTTCATATTTCATATCATCACACTGTATTGACTTATCCTAAAATTCAATAGAATTTAACTTATGGTTTTGTGAGCTAATTTTATCTACAACAAATGTGAACTACCAACATTCACAAAAAAAAATTGATTTGTTGCAGCGATTGATTGCTTTCAGATGAATATTTCAGTCTGTGGTGAAAATTACAATTAATATCACGTTTACAAGAGTACATTCATTTTTGTTCAACTACATGTAGTTTTGCATCCATATGCAACATTTACAAGCGTATATCGGCTTGATAACAATCATAATAAAATATGACGTTTAGACTTTCGATTCGTTGCGCAACAACTTATTTGATATGTGTCTCGTTTCGAAATCAAAAACTTTTCCATTCGTTAGTCAGAACAAAAAAATAAAACGGTGTTTTAAATTTTTGATTTTGAAACATGAAATTTTGTTTTGCTATACAAGTGTTATGATAAAACTTTACTCCATTCACTGAGACATCTTATAGTTTAAATAGAATCTTTCTCTTTATTTTTATTCTGTTTTTTATCTCTGTTTATTGTTTAATCCAAACTCAAATTTGATTTTAATTTAACAGAAGGCAGATATAAATTCTCGTTGTGTCAGCTGTTCTTCATCGGATATTTTTTCATTGAACGTTCGAAAGCCTCGTTTATCGTTGATCTGAAAACATTAATCAAGTTAATGATGTAGCATTTTTGAGTAAACTTTTATTTTTATTTTTCTAACAAATAAATTTTTTCTTTACCGGAAAAATTTTTGGTACAGCAGATAAGCAGTAACATGTCCGGCATTTAAAAAGCGGACCTCTGCTCCGGGCCAGATATCCATTAAGCTCATACAATTATCACGCGGGACATAAGCATCATCTCTCGCACAAACTGCAATGATCAGTTCGGTATCGACAGGAACTTCAAAATTTCTTAAATGTGTACACTCGTCCATGATTCCTCTCATAAATTGCAAAATCTCACATTGACGGCCTTTCAGAGTTTCAATCAGGGGATTCTTTGTAACTGGTAACAAACATACACCTACAGCACAAATCATACCAATTTCTTAATTCATCTTTCCAACATTAAGAAAGATATTTAAACAAAAGTATAACGATTTCCGAGTTATAACGAGTTTTCCGTAAACTTAAGGGAATAACTCAAGCCTGCTACTTTCAAAATGAGTTCAGTTTGCGAGTTTGAAATTCTTTGATGTTAGAAAAATCGGCTGATATGGTTTTGGTTATAGAAAATGTTCAAATGTTGACTCACAAACTGAAATCCCTTTGAAACTTAAGCAATCCCCTGAAGCTACTTTTTGATTTGATTTACCTGACAAAGTTTTTGGATCTTTGGCTTTGAATTTGTTGGAAATTAAATTAAGCGGGAAGATCTTTGCATCAACTTTTTCATCGATGATCATTTTGCTATCAATGGCTACATCACTCATTTTCTCGGTTGGTATTAGGTTGTCCACTTGTTTTGCTTCCAGTTCCTCTACCCTCAGCATACTGGCGGGAAAATGCTTAGCAAAATGTTGTCCAGCCAGAAAGGCATCCTGTGAAAAAATTTCAATAATAAATTATCCTAAACAATATTTTTAATCTAACTTGGACATGAATTTATCTAGTTGAATTAAATTTGTCTAGCAAAACGTGGGAACATAAGCAACAATAATCGCACAGATTAGTAGCTATGAATTTTGGTTTTTAACCTTTTCATAAAAGAGATTTATGGAACTTCTACTTTATAACCAGGTAATAACCAGGTAAGTGCTTTTTATATTTCTGAATTAAAACGGATTATTTGTTAAATATTGATAATGTCATTTAATAAACTAGGATATTTCTTGTAATAGCACTATTTGATTCACTATAATTCAAATAATTCAAAAATATAAAAAGCACTTGCATAGTTATTATTAGTAATAACAACGTGAAATAAAACAATATTTGTATTTGTTTGTCAAACTAGTCGTTAAACTGATAATTAAAATGAAAATTTACATTTTGATCAACCGCTTTGATCATCTTAGCTACGTCGTTCTGGTAACTGTCATCTGAGAGGTACTGTGTCTTTAACAAGTCCCAATTTATCGAAGCACTCATGACTCCTTGGGTGAATACGGGGGAAGCTGTTGACCAGCTCAAACAGGGAATTAGACAGATTGGTTTAGGCCAGTTTGTCGCAGCTAAAGACGCCATCTGAAATCAACTTTTAATAGAGACAATGTTTAACAGCTATAGAAAGAATCGTCAGAGAACTTACGTGTCCGCCCATTGATAATCCTGTAAGACCTAGGGGACCAAATCCATGTTGTTCACACCAATTAAGAATAACAATTGATTCCAAAATTAAACAACCACCCATGATAAAAATATCAGTCACGTTATGCAAACTGGAACGACTATCGTTCAAAAGCAAATTAGATTATTTTGTTATAAAAAATGGCATTATTTTATCTCTACGTTGAATTTTCATGCTTACATTTGATCTTTTGGCTTCCTCAATCCATAGAACGGATTTTCTAATAATATCGATGCTATTCCATATTCCTTAAGGAGTGGCTTCGCTATTATATTTCTTCTTCTCCAAAAAAACTAAAAATAATGAATATTCATTATCAAAAATGCTAAGAATGTAATTAATTGTTTTGTATTCTGTTTACCGTTCGTTTTGCTTCTTCATTTTTTTTGAACTTACGTGGTCTCCTGTGCCAGCAAGATGTAAACAAATAGGTTTCACTTTGTGCGAGTCCCATTTGAGAGGTAAAATCATCTGGAAATGAGCTGTTTTAGCTTCTTCTGGCATCATGCCTGGGAGATGTTGATCGAAAGGTGACCGAAATTTTCCTTCTATTATGTGACAATCAGACCATGCTTCATCCTATATCAAAACATTAAATTGCATCCATCAAAACCAATCAAAAATAAAAAAAAAGAAATTAAACAACAAACAATTATAATCAACACAACACAAAATTCAAACTTACTTTTGTTATTTCAATCGGATAATTCCTTGGTATCAAATTGTAACATTTACTCCTGTCAGAAACAATCTTTCTAAATTCAAATATCCTAAAATAAACAAAACTCATAAATAATCTTTTTATTTTGACAGAAAAAAATAGTTCAAATATAATGCAAAGCAAGAAAGTTTTATTTCTAAAACAACATTGTGAAAGTAATTGTTTTTGTCAACACCAAAACAAACATTATAGGTTATGTTACTACCTGCGCAAATTTTCCGGCGAGCCCCATCCTTTGGTGAAAAATCGTGTGAGCAAAATGCTCCTGAAGACTGCGTCGAGTCGACTGGGTGGCATTTTACGAGGTAACAACCTGCGATCCTGGAACGTTAACAGACTTTGCGTGCGAGGTTACGTTCACAGCTCATCCCAAGAATCAGTCCACTTCTGACGTTCATCTCTGCGTCTCCCGTTCAATGCCTCATCTAGCTAGATCATCCAAAAACTCCCTCATCGCGATTTCGCTACGTAATTTTGTGCCGCAATTTTTTTTGCACGCAAAATCAAACACGTATTCGGCCTTTCGACTTACGTAATAGTGCTACGGTTCACGGAGGGGCTGCACATAACCGTCATACTGTTATCTATATATATATATACCAATCGAGAAAAATAGACCTGTTTACGGTTCGTCGAGTTGTCAATGATTTGTTGATTGCAATTTGTTTACTGATTTTTTTTTAATTTTTATTTTATCTTTCGATTTTCTTTTATCTTTATGATTTTTTTATGTGGATTCTGTTTTTGTATTGTGTTGTTTATCGACTGGAAAATTTTTGTTATGTTTGATGCAATGGTTGTCCGAATGTTGACAGCTTGGAATATTGTGACTTTTCAAACTCAGATTGAAATTATTTTGTTTAAATGTTCGAGTTATGATTCATTTGAATGTTATAAGTTTTTGACAATTAGAAAAAAGCATCTGCGTTTTATCATTTTTGCAAGTTGTTTACTTGCAAAAATAATTTATAACCTTTGCGGTCTAAAAATAAAAGAACAAATGGTTCGAGCTAAGTTTATATGTTAATTATATTTTGTTATTGATTGTTGCGGTTCGACTAAGTTAATTTATACATCCTTGTTTTATTTTTTTCATGAACCGACAAATTTCTTAGTTAACAAATAAAAATCACTGGACAAATGTTATTTCGAAAATATATTATAAAGAATGAAAATAAAAATAATTTATTTTAGTGGTGAAAAAAAGATAATCAAGAATGAGAAATAATGAATAAAACATTCAATTTTGCTATTAATTTGTTTATTTGTCTTGGACTGTTATAAAAATAAGTGTTACCTTTTCTATAAAATTATTTATAAAAAAAAAAAAAAAAAAAAAAATAATGCAAAGTTTTAGGTAACCTGGATGTTGATTGGATTTGAATGCTTTTGTTCAGTTTGTGCAAACTTTTTGAGAGTTTCGTTCGACTTCTCTTCAAACTTGGCCAGTTGCTTTGGGTTGAAATTCAGGGCCTGGTTTACAAACATGGTTAATCGTTTGTTCAATAGTCCGAGTAATCCAGGGATGCGAATTGTATAGTAGAAAAGTGACCTGTAAAATATGAACATTTTTTTCATTCACTCCTTTCAAAAATTAAAATTTCAATTGTAATTTAGATAAATGAAAATCAAACTTAGCTAATTTTTGATCATAAGTAACATTTCAAGCTAACAACTTTTTATTTTTTTTTAATTCTAGTTATGAATGACTGTTTTTCAAATTTGTAAGTAATCATTAGTGAACGAAAAAATCAACATTCACTCACTCCAATAATTTATATTTAATCCAGTTTATGTAAGATATGGAATTATATAGCCGGGGCATGTGTAGATCCATAAGTTCAGCGAGGTAGAGAAAGCAAGTTTCATACGAAGTGCTTGGATAGTAATAATTCAAACCTTCTATCACACATCTCATCATGTGTTCCCACTCCGGAGTTATTTGTCGGAAATTTGGTTTCACCCACAAATTCAAGTAATCTCTGCACCTTTGCCTGATCTCTTCAATTGTTCCATTGCAAAAATTATACCTAA
Organism: Trissolcus brochymenae; assembly: GCA_030523145.1. Taxonomy (NCBI): domain Eukaryota; kingdom Metazoa; phylum Arthropoda; class Insecta; order Hymenoptera; family Scelionidae; genus Trissolcus; species Trissolcus brochymenae. Next base: position 46,375 of record JAQQRF010000307.1, on the reverse strand, counting down.
AATGAAACATTTGAACATTAAAAAAATCCAAACTTTTAAAGTAAAATTTAATTTGAAATTGAATAAAGATCAAATGTTAACTTTTATTACAGTATAAATATTCAGAACTTATTTTTCAGACAACAACAAAAAAATAAAAAATTCATTTTGAAAATTGAATAGCAACATTTGAAACTCACTTATCTTCAATGCCTAAGAGGTATCCCAACCCCCTCCAAGTGTGACAAAAAGCTTCAAAATCCTCTTCAGTAGCATCGTGAACTCCAAATGCACCAGGATATAACAAAACCAGGCCGAAAAATCCAAACTGGGTAAGGCTCATTTCCGTCTGACTCAAGGCCGGATAATCGTTCAACGGATCTACAAACATAGTCAGGTACGGACATTGACCTGGAGCAGGTGCCGGACAGGTTGCCTGCAAATCTTCCAAGAGCATCCCTCTGCTTGGACACATAGGGTTTTCGATTTTCACAGCCTTTTCGTAATCCTCTTTGGATATGTTCATCAACCTCGACCTGACCGCTACGTGTATCTTTCGAACAGCCACTATGTCCTTGTACGCTGCTGTCCCTGCCTCCCAAGGATTTTCCAGATACCAGTTTCTTACTCGACATCCCGTAGATAAATACCTACAAATTATCATCTCGTTTTAATTATTATCATTTCAATTAAATGTGAACTTTGGATATTTTGATATTTAACAAATATTAATCACCTCTTAAAACTAGTGTAAGGCACGCTTGATTTATCAGTCATAATCAAAGGTTTCAATCCATGATCAAATGAGAACAGAGTAAAGAGTGACAACAATTGAGCATAGCTGATCCCAAAATAGTGATCGAGGGCAAACTTTTGACCCCTCCGAAATTTGTCCATATCAAGCCAATCTGGCTTCGCGTCGGGACTTCGTCCACAGTCGCCGTAATAAAAGGTGCCTGATATGATCTTTCGAAGCTCAGGTGAGATTATTGGGTATGCTTCCTCGATCCACGAGTCGAGGAGCTGCATCTGCTCCTGCTGCGACATACTGTTCCAGCCGATGTCGTCTAGGACCACTCGTTCTCCATCCATTGTTCGGTTTATCAATCGTTCTATTCTTTCCTTTACTTTTGAATTGCACAGATCTCGATCCCGAGCTATGTATTGAAATGGATGTGTATTTGTATCTTCAATTTTGGTCTCTGGTTCCGAAATCTTCGGTTCGTCTTTTGATTTGACTTCAATTTCACTGATGCAGGTGTGAGTTTTAATTGTGGGTTCGACATCTTGCATTTCAATGTTGATTTTTCGATTGCTGAAAAAAAGGAAACAAAAAAACGTTAAACAATTTTGACAGTTTCAAAGTACTTTGAAGATAATAATACTTTTGCTACTTTGTCAAATACTTTTGATATAATTTTCATCGGTTGTATGTTTTTTTTTTTTTTTAATTTGCAAAATTATTTTTCATTTTTGTCAAAACGTTTTTCGTTAGTTCTTACTTTTTGACTTGCAACGAGTGATTAATTGTATGTAGCTGATGAATTATTTAGTAGGAATCTTCTAGGAATGTCCTTCTATTCTCTGTTGAAGCTATGTTTAATTTATAAAGATAACGATTTTAACAAAAATGTATATAAAAGTACTATTAAACTGAATGAACAATTGTTTTACTTCATTGAGGAAGTATCGATTCGAGCCATCGCGACAAAATCTCGTTTACCTCGAGTTTTACACAGCTCCATAAGGACAGATTTCTTTTTGTAGTAATCAATAATCGCTGGTCATACTATATTAAAAAAGTGGACAAAAAATTTATTGCGCTGATACTCCATTTGCAAAAGAGTTTTATATGGTAATTGCAAAATGAATTCTTCTTTTGCGTTTTAGTTTCATTGATCAAATGTTTAATCAAGTTATTAATTCATTATTGAACCAGCATAAAAATAATTTTTTACAAACATTCAACAACAGCTAACTACTTTTCTCATACGTCAAAGCTATGCAAATATGATATTTTTTCAAATGACTATAACCTCAGGAACTTAATAAAAGTTGAAAAAAATAATAAAAAATTGACAATTGACAGAAAGAAAACATTTATTTCTTTGTCAAGTTAACTTTATCTTTAACAAATTAAAACTTACAACTTCATCGTATTAATTTCTATTTAAAATCTATGATCGCTGTAATTTATAATTGTTTCAATTTTTTTTTCAGTATTTTATATATGGTTTTTGTTTTACTATTACCATTTGTAAATACAAATGTCTAACTTGATAAAATTGAGAAAAAAAAAACAGAAATAGAAAAATGACAATTGATGTGAAAAAAATATCTTTTGTTTGTAACTTTGTGTGCATTGAAGTAACGATTTCCGTGTTTATCATCACGCCGGTACATACCTTGTATATTTCGCACTGTTTCGCGACTAGCGTATCGTAACTTAACTTCAATACTGAAACAGCCGCAGGTACACTAGACCAAACAAAGCGCTGATAATACCCCCTCTTTGGTTCTCCTCAGCTCCTGCAAAAAGCAGCAAGTTTTATTTTTAATCTAGACGTCGCGCGATTCTTAATCCTTTCAATTCGCCATTCATAAAATACAAAATTATATTGATAGGAAAATACAAAACTGACAGATTTTGTTCCTCCCAATTCCAATGTTGTAATTCATTTTCATTTTGTTTTTCATTTCATTTCATGTCAAGTGTCATCTCAATTCATGTCAAATGACATTTCATCTCATGTCAAATGTCGTCTCATTTATTTTTATAACAAAAAAATTGAGAAAAAAAACGAATTTTGAAATTGCATGTTTTTGAAGCTCATCATTTTTGGATAACAAATTTGATTGCGTTTTAAAGTTATGCTAATTTAGAGAAACCGATAGATGATTGTTCGATTCGAAAAGTTGTGACAAGTTCGATGCAGTGCATCCTTCACAAACAACCTTGTGCCATGAAATCCTGCGAATATGCAAGCAAACCAGTTTGACCACTAGATGCAAACTTTTTCATTCATTTTGCAGAATGCAACTATTTGGTTCCTCATTTTCTTGTTTGTTGATGAGGTTGCATTGTTTTTCATTTTTTTTTCAAATAAAGATGGGTGTTTTTTGTAATTTTTAATTTAAATATCGCAATTATAAAAAGTGTATAAAAAGTGTCCTTTTATCAATGACGTTTTCTTATGTTTTCCAAGAAATGACTAGTTTAAAAAAATGTTCTTCAAAAAAAAAAAGAAAAAAAAACAAAAACAACAAAAAAAAAGGAAATTGAGTGATTAAGAGAAGATTTTCAAAATCAAAATTCATACGGTTGCGCTGAAGATGACAGCAATTGCAACTTAAATACATCTTGTAAAGCGAAGAGTCTTTACGCAACGATAGAAAAAAAAATAGTTTTTCATATGCAATTCACAATTATGCGCTGCAATTTCAAATTGATATTGCACAACGACGCGGAAATTCATTACAACAGCTCATTTCTTCTGAGAAGAAAGTCGAGCCGACAGAATTGACCTGATCTACGCAGATCATCGTACCTGTGTCATTAGTTACGAGTGCTTGTCATGAAACGCTCATTTAGTACGTCATTTTTTTTTCTCCCTCAAAAGGCTTGGGAAAAATAAGACGAATAATTATATGAATTCAATTTGAAAAATAAAAGAATTGAATTGGAAGTAGAGAGACAATAGTTTCGTGTCCTAAATGATACTGGTCATTGCACATTATTGCATAATAGAAACACTTTTTCATCCAAGATAAAAACATCAAAATGCGATTATATATTTAATACTAAATTAATTTTAATTAATCAGGCCAACGTACATTTTAGTCAATTGATTTGTAAACAATATTTTTTAACTTGAATAAAACCGGGTTTGTTATTAATGAATTATTTATCTGAATATATATAAATGAATAAATTTGTTTATCAGCATGTCTCTTAAAGTGGCAAAAATAATAAAGGTTTAATAGATCAATAAATGCAATCGAATGCCTCAGATTGGGGCATTCGAGACGTCTTCCACGACAGCATTTTTTGGGAAACCGTGTGGTCAACCGATGGAATCGACCAAATGTTCTCTCCTTCAAACGTGCTCTCAAAAGACACCAATTACTGCGATAAAATATGACTCGAAAAACTAAAACTCATCAATTACTGTACATTTTTTCTGTGTAAATATATGTTATGTAAATTAATAACTGAGGAATAGATCTAGATATGGCTATATCAGTATGCAAGCTGCTGCCAATTATTGAATAAATAAATAAATAAATAAATAAAGATTAACTGAAGAACTTATTTCTTGGAAATTGTTTAAGAAATTTAAAGCAAAACAAACAATACAAATCAATGGAAATGTGCATAAACTGATTTGCTTAAGAGGGTAGTCTGATTAGTGAAACGATAATCGAAATATGAACATCGACAGTTATGATGATCATGCATAGGTACCGATAAGAAAAGCATACCTGCTTTTGTGATTGATATACGAATTAATGTAAAAACACGATTTTTTTTAACTAAAACTGAATATCAAGACGGCCAACATTCGCCGCGGAATCATATGACTGTGAGGATAAGTTTACACTCATACTAGAATAAGATTCACGTTTATACTCATATACTTTGGCATCGATCCACGCATTCGCACGAACACGACATCCCAGACATGCGCTCCGGACAAAGAAATGCGAGTGCAGTGATAAACGCTGGATGGAATTTGTTCCGTTCAAAATAACATTTTATGTGAAATCGTATTTCAATGCTTGTGTAATTGTTTTTATCTCACGCTTCATTTCTACATTGTATTTTTTTTTTTTTGATCGACGTTGTTTAATGTGTCGAGTTAAAATTTGAATTAAATCAAATTGAAAAATAAGTTTATCAGCTGCATTGATCTTTGAAAAGTTTTTATACTCGTTAGTTCATTCGTTTTTGAATTATAAAGTTTCAGATTTGTTACAATCTAGATTGATGTTTAAATTTTTGTTACTAGTAGATGGCGCTTCATAAATTTGTCCCCATTTTGAAATTTGGATTATCTTTTTTATGAAAATGATATAATAATTTACGATATTTTAATTATATAATATTTATATTGTTAAAGCACAAATTTAAAACTTGTTAGTTGTTGAGTATGACTTCTACAACATCCTTGATTAGTGGAATGTGTCTGATGCAAAAATTATGGGTCAATGAAGCATTATTAAAATCATTTTGTTGTCTGAGTATATATATATGGGTCAAAATTCACTTTGCTGTTGTAAACACACCCCGAAGCGATAATTGAATCGCCTGCATATATAGATTTAGCGTCGCAGTTATGTTGACGGGTCAGGTATTTCGAAAATCCAGTTTGGATCTCTGCGAAAAGTTCTGAAAATGTGATCAATCGATTAAAGTTTCATTAAAAAATAACATGCATTCTGCGGTTGCGACGAAATTGTTAATTTAACTTTTTTTGAAATACTGTAGTGAACAAAGTTAAACCAAGAAGTAATTTTGCAAATTGATAATATGAACAAAATAAGAACAAGAAAAAAAGGAAAAATATTTTGACCATGAAGATTACAATTTGACTCAGACTGTGTACATTTTAAAGCATCATCTTAGATAAGACAAAGATTCTCACATTGCCGGAAATGCATCATTGCAGAAATAACGTGGGAATGTTTTTTAAAAATAATATCATCACACATTTTTATAAAAAAAAGTTTTTATTCAATATGACTGATGAAATTATTTGTATTTTATTTAAATAAATAATTGCATTGTTGAACGAATAGAAAGTGGAAAAACAGTTATGATGAAAGAAAATTGTTACCGAAAAAAGTCGTGAGAAATGAGATTAAATATGACATTCCAAAATGCAAAAAAGACACCTGCACCTTTCTCCAGGTTCAGTGGTGTCTTTTAAAATGCAACTTTGTTGGTTGATGTACACTCGATGAATTATCTTTTGCAAGATGTCAAACACCAGTGACCGGTGTTACCTTATTAACACTCAATAATCGGTACTGAGATCCGATAACAGAATTTTTCAATGAAAAATTGTACAAATTTTATCACGACTTTTTGTCACAATTATATTGGTAATTTTTAATTATTGGATTCCACGTTTCATCATTCAAGATCACTTATCAGAAAAATACAGCAGATCAATTGATTAAAATAACTGATAAACAATTTGTACTTGATATTTTGTTAAAAGTCAAATTCATTTTCAAGTTCAATGTTTCTTAAATTTTTGATTTTCATTATTTTTTTTTGTATTAAATGTTTCAAAATTAAGGGATGGGGGATGAGATAAAAATACTAATTTATTGTGGATTCTTGGATGGGAAAAATGTGGAGATACATCTGCGTTGGTGTAGCCAATCAGGTGTTACGATAGCCGGCTGTCGCGTGGCACGGATACACCTGTCTGAAAAAGTGTTGCTTATCCTGCTAGAAGAGTCTCCGCAAGCCAGAGTCAAGGGGCAGAAGGCTACTGCTAAGCTGTCAGCTGCCACAGCAGCTGAACGAGATCATCGCTAAGAACTCCTTATTTTCTATCTTAGTAATTGCAGTGTAATGTAAAAAGCACTGTCATTTATAATCTTTTTCCTCTTTTTTCTCAATCTAAAACCCAGGACATCATCGTTTGATTTGACGTGCAAAAAAATTGATCCAGGAAGTCAAACTTTTATTGTACTTCAATTTGGAATGAAAAAAAAGAAACAAGTAAAGAAGTAAAACATAAAAAACATTTCAATGAAATTTGACTTAAAAAATTAAAAATGAACTAGTTTTATGATTTGAAATAAAAAATGACAATTTGTTGTTTAACTGTTCACTTTGAATGATTATTATCAATTGAGCTTAATCTAAAGGATGAAATGAATAAAAATATTTTATTATCAACTTTGTGATATTTATGGCAGGACATCCTTTTGTTCCTTTAAAGTCAACGAAAGTGTTATGTCGCCTGGAAGGGGAAAACAAAATTGCGCGCCACGTGACCGCAAAACGCGTGCTCTGCAGCTGCGGCGGGTTTTTGGTCGCTCCACTCCATCTGCGACTGCTCTTGCCGTGAGCTCGGCGGCGACAGTTTAACAACCAACATCAAGTGTCGTCCGAACTTTTGGACATCGAAGTTTGAAAATAAACGTACAATTTTGTCGCATTTCAACAACGGGGGTTTGTTGGTTTTTTTCATCGTCACAAAAAGTTTGAGTGGAAATATTATGTGAAGTGAAAAACAAGTGCGCTCTTTTTTTGAAGCTGCAACTAATTTTTCCTCGAGGGCTTAATCAAAAAGTTGAAATTGGATTTTAAACATTGATCAACAAAAAATGGAGAAGGTTGCAGTTTTGTCCCTGGCTGTGGTTTCAATTTTAGCACTCGTTCAGGTAATTTTGTTCAAAATTCTTAATAACAATTTTCAAACTCAATTAAATCTTTTTTTTTTAAATTCTTTTTGAACAATCTGGGATTGAGTTTTGCATTTCATTTTGATAAATTTCGTTTTGATTAAAAATATTATTATTGTGTATGAGATGCGTTTTTTATATTGGAACAAGTTGAATTTATTTTTTTAAATTGAGTGAAAGTAAAAAACGCATAACTGGGGCAGAGAAAAAAAAAATGTTCATTCCGTTCGGAGTTGATAAATACATGAAATAACATATGAGAGATTTGCTAGATAGGAGAGGGAAAAAGGCAATTCAGAACGGGAAGCATTAAATTGGGAACTGTGGCGATTTTTGCGATAGGATCGGTTAACGAATGCGGTCGGCCGTACGAACAAAAACTAAAGGGCTGAAAAAGGGGGATTAACAGGATGAAAAAATAGGGGGAAACGCGAAGAAACGTCGTTTCAACCGGGAAGATCGCAACCCGGTCAAAAGTCCGCTCTAATAATGTATATAAATCGTGGGAGCATCCTCCTTTATCCTACCCTCCGCATTTGCATCGGCAAACTCATTTGTTTTGTTTTTCTCACGGAATACATAAATACAAATCACGTATCATTTTTCAACTTTTTTTTTTCTTACGGTACTGGATGTTGCATCTTCTGGATAATTTTTTACTTCGATGTTATTTCGTATGAATTGTAACTTGAGCTAAAAATGAAACTGAAAAAAGAATTCAATGACCCAGAATAGCAAACGAAAAATGAGTTAAAATTATTTGTCTATCTTTTTTTGCAACGACTGAAAAAGTTGTTACAATTTGTGGAATAAATTTGATGAAGACAAACAAAAAAGTTAGTTTTTGTTTTCTGATGTTTCGTTTCATTTCTAACGGACATTCGTGCACTTGCGGAGAATTTTTGTTCCACAGTTTCCCTTTGCATTAAATACGTTCACGTGTAGCTTGGTTGGGGGATAGGCGTACGAGTGCAGGTGCGGATGCTAATGCAACCGGTGTGCGCACTATTGTAAAGTACTCCAAGTTGTATCACCCCTGCTCGAGGGTCGTGTTTATTTCCTCCTTCATAATTGAAAACTGCGCTCAAAATTATTCTACTTGACAAACATCGTTGCACGTTTATACATGTATTAAAAAAAATATGAGAACGTTCTCGGGCTCTTCAATTTTGTCAAGTATTTTTCATAAGTTGAGGTGGAATTTGCAAATGTTAATAAACGAAAATTTTTATTATGAAAAAATATTAAATATTTCAATTTTTTTTCAAAAAAAAAAAAATCCCTTGTTTGTTTTCAATCTCCTTTCTTTACCGTAACAATCGAAAAGTTATTTATACCTTTTGATATTTTGTAAAGGAAAATTTGCCAGCCAACTAACTATCGCTTAAACATTGCAACAAAACCCCTTTCTGATATACTTTGACAAAGTCACTTGCAAGGACAAAATGAGCACAAGGATTTCGTTGTTAACGAGATATTTTAATCCTTAATCAACCGACTCCATTCAGAGCTCTATTCATTAGCTCTACTTTTGTCGCTGATTTTGACTTCCAACATTTTTTCCTCCCATTTCTTCGTCCATTGTCTCAGAATTTAATACACACAACTTAATTACGCCGAACAAACTTTGTACTTTATGTGTTATTCTCTGAAATTTCATTTTTTTGCATTTTTAACATCCTCTAAATGTTCTGTTTTTGATTCCAATTACTGGATTCTTTTTACAATTTACAATATTACTTTTGCACACTGATGTTCAGAACAAAATTGGCATTTTTTTATTTATACAAAAATTGGTTTCATTGAACGACTAAACATTGCTAAAAGTGTGGAAATGCTGAGTCTCGATGATTAGTCTGGGCACAGTTGTTTTGATTATTTTACAGGCAAAGTAAAAATTCAATAGTACGGCAACGGAATTGTTACACGCCACAATGGCTCTGCGATGCTATTGCTTTTGCTCGGGCCGGAAGTCCTGTGCATACCCATCAACGTGTGTTCCGCTGTTTCCGTGGTCACAGTCACAACAAATATCACTCGCTTTTTATACCCCCCCCCCTCCTTCTCTGTTCCCTTTTACTATTTCACAACGTGTGTATGAATTCAAAAAAATTGCATTGAAATTAAAATGAGCGCGATGACAAGATAAATCATAAACTTTCTTTCATTCCGAGCTTTTATTTTGCATCCAGTCGAGAATTGATGGGTGACAACAGAACGATTTATTCATAGCTTGTTTCTACTACTTTCCATTCATTTTATTTATTCATTTATTATTGTTTAAAACATTCTTTTAATCTATTTTTCAAACGAACTTTAATCTTCGCTGGAAATGAGAAACTGAAACTGAAATTTGTTACTGCTTGAAGACGAAGAAATAATTTGTCATTCTATTTATGTTAAATTATTATTTTTCAAAAAAAAATTTTCTTTGATATTTGTTTGTTTATTTTTTCTGTACTCAGAAACAAGAGCGGGATTTGATTTGATTCTGAAAACTCGATTGCTTGGTAAGATTGCGGTCAGAAAACGCGCAAAGCCCACGAAAATAACGAAACGTTCATATAGCAAATTGTAAAGCAAGGAAAAACTGCTTGCGATACCCGTAAAAGTTTAGCTTTTGTATGTGCGCTTTTAAAAGTCGACTTCGACGCGAAACATCAAAGTGCAGTTAAAAACAGAATACCCTTAAAATATAATGAACGCCCGGCGCTTTTATCCCAAACATTTTTTGCCTTTTTTTATTGGCGCTGAGGTAAAAATTGTTAAAATATATGGAAAAAAAAGTGTATAAATTTATTTCTCTTTTTTCATTCTGAAGTAAAAACAAAAATTTAAGAATAATGAAAACAATTGGAAAGGGAAAGTTTAACAGTTGAAAATTCATAAATCAAAATGTAAGATTAAAATAATGTTTTTATTTATTTACTGTAAAGAATAAAAGTAAAAAAAAAGAGATGATAAGAGCATAAAATGATGTTTATTAAATTAAAGAGTTAAGTTGGAAAAAAAAGGTCTGAGGGGTGTTTCTCAACCCTCGCGGCAAATTGACACGACGAGGCATCCGTACGAGCGATACTTGGCTCGTGTTACACGTCAAATTAAACTACGAGCTCGGCGGCGAATTGGCCGCAAATTGACGGGAATTGACGCCACTAATGAAGATTTCATTGCAACATTTCCCGCCTCGCTGGCCAATCTACTTCCCAACTATTATTTTTTCATCTTCCCATCGATAGATTTTCATGATAAATTAAAAAGTTTCCAATTCAATCACACACGAATTTCGAAATTAATATCACTTCTCTGATCTGGGTCGAGTAAAAAAAAAAAAAAAAAAAATACAAAAAAAAAAAAAAAAAAAAAAAAAAAAAAAAAAAAAAAAAAAAAAAAAAAAAAAAAAAAAAAAAAAAAAAAAAAAAAAAAAAAAAAAAACCAAAAATAGGATGAAAAATATGAGATGAAAAATGTTTGTTGGATTAAATTTTAACTTGTATTAGTTTGGCAAAACAAAAAAATGTTGAATTTTCTTTTGATAAAATATTTGCGCTCGGTCTCTTCTCTCAAAATTGATTACAAACTGACGTCAGTCACTTATTTCTGTGATTCAGAAAGTAAGTTTTAACATCCCTGATAGAGAACTCAAAGTGCTAATTAAAATTGTATAATCAGTCTAATTATAATTTTGATTCTCCTGAGAAATTATTCTGAAAAATTAACTTTAATCAGAAAGATTGATTTCTGATCCACTTTTGAATGTTAAAAAAAAGATTCTGCTTTCTCGTTTTTGTTTATTTTCATCATTTTCATCATTAAAACATATACTTCACTTTAACGTAACTAATTTTGACTTTATAATAGAAAGGTAAATGAAACAAAAAAGTGACAGAAGTTGATTTTTAAAGGAGTTCATCTTCTCTTATTTATTATTTTACGAACAGCGCCGGCTGCTGATCGGCTGGCTTCTCAAACAGCCGGCGCGTGCCGCTGATGATGTAGCAGATGTTCGGCGATCACTCGCTCAATCCGCTTTGCATAATTCTCGATGAAAAAGTTGGAGCGTAAAAATTGATTCGGCGATCATAATTACGTTATTCTCGATTTCATAAAGGGGAGAGAAAAAAGCGCAATCTGTTTTCCTCGATCTGGACGTCTTTTATTCTTATATCGGATCAAACTCCACACAAAACTTATTCCCAATTCTATTCAAAATCGTAAAAACTCTTTTTTCTTTTCAACTTTTTCTCATATTTTCACTCCAATGAGTTGAACAATTCTGATCTTGTACCATTTCATATCTAAATTAAATAAATTATCTTATATTCAAATTCCAAACCTCATTAAGACAATCTAATTAAAGACTATAAATATAAGAAAAGTACAAAGTTGTTTTTTTAATCAAACAATGAAAAAGAAAGCGAAAAGAAAAAATGACGAATAAAAGTAAAAAATTGATGGTTACAGGTGAGTTGGAGTCATCCACACATGCGTCATCATCGAATGGGCCCACATTGCAGCAGATGCGGCCCAGGCTGGGGCGTAACGAAGAACTGTGCCCGTGGGCGTGATACCGAATGTGGGAAATGTGAACAAGGCACATACAGTCCTCACCACAACAGTCAACCCTGCTGGATCTGCTCCCGGTGCGGTCCCGGATTGTACGAGGCTCACGCGTGCACCTCCAAGAAAGACACCGTTTGCGATTCCTGCCACCGTCAGGCCCCAGAAAACCCCGACTACCAGCGCAAGTGCAAACACCATCCGAAATTTTATTTGGCACCTGAGGACGCCATGGAAACTGGCGAGCAGACTGTTCTGGTCAATGACAATGATCTCATCGATGCCCTCAAAGATAAGGAGGAAATACTTCGAGAAGACGCCGAGGCTGCTCTCAACGAGAGAATTAATTTCTTTGATAACAAAGACCAAAGGGTCTGACATCTGCGGTCCAAGATGTTTTATATGAGACTGAAAAAGTGAAAATTAATACTGAAGGATTTTGAACGCTAGAAGTACTGGGGATTGCAATTTTTTTCTCATTAACATGTTTGTTGAAGTTGTTAGCATAAATAAATTATACTCAAATTGATAATCTTAATGAAAAAGCTGATAATACATTGGGATTCAATTGTACAACATCTTGTGCTTACTGAAAAAAAAAAATAATAATTTGGGTTTTAACTGTTGAAAGTTTTTTTTTAAATTGTAACGATTTTAAGGAGCAATTTTGTCTTAAATTTTAAACAAAAAAGCACCAATTTAACACGATTCCTGTACTTTTAGTGTTTATGTTATTTTTAAACTAGATTTGACAAAGGACAATTAGTTTTGTTCATACATTTTGAAACATTTTTTGAAAATGGTGAAACATTTTCTATGAGATTATTTGTTCTTTTTCAATTTTGATTAGGGGTTTGTTTTTTTTTTTTCCTAATTTTTTGTAACTCGGGTAAAAAAAAGCGAGTTGAGTCTTTACCCGGATATGCAAATGTTGAAAAATGTGTGCGACAAAATTCGTGCCCGATTTCGCAATAAACCGAACAAACCCAATGTTATAACGCGTTTTAAATTTTTGTATGCAAATCGGACGCGGTTGGTTTGTCAGAATCCCCGTGGAGCTTCACTTATCCGTATTTATTTTATCCGTCCCGATGAACTCGATAAAAATGAAAAATGCGCTCCAGTCGCGAGACAACATAAAAATAAAGAGAAATAGCGCACCGATAGAAATATAATTGCGGCTGGATTAGCGAAATTGGTACTGGAGGGTTGTATACGAAATACGAACTCGATTTTGTTGTTTTTTGAAGTTAATCCAAAATGTGAAACAGAAATAAAATTTTTGTTATAAGCGTACGAATTAAGAATATATTATAGTGTGAACAATTTCTTAACGAAAACATATGCGGTTGCAAATTTTTATTTCTTTTTTTTATCTGCAGTTTATGCATTTAAATGAAAAATACCAAATACGATGGATTTACCAATGGTAATTATTATGCTTATTTATGAAAATAATAAAAAAACATTTTTTTAAAAACTGTGTAATGTTAGAAGTATAACATTGTATGCTAGTCAAGTTGTCCAACATAAAGTCTACGTAAATGAATCAAAGCAAATTCAAGTCAACGTTTTGTCAGCGTTTATGACGAGTCGTCTGGTTCAACTTTGTATATATTCATTTTTCATTCATCAAGTATGATTCTACACGTAGGATTCGAATGTACTCGAATATCAATGTAATTGTAGGAAGATGATCGTTGTATAGTTAGGACTGAAATAAACTACTTTTTCTCACTGAGACGATTTTATTTTTCATTTTAGGATAGTGATTTAAATGCAAACGACAGTGTCACAACAAGGAATCCAATAGAACAAAAACAGTAAACGAGTTTATTCGTTATGGAAATAAAATTTATTCAAAATCAAAATTATTTAAAAGAAAAAGGGCATTTAAGAATTTCCGAAAGAAAGAGGAGAAATAAAAATGTTACACGAGCTTTCAGAAACTCTTAACTCGCCCACGAAATACAATTCGTAAAACCAAACAAAAAGTTGAAAGGGTAGAGAAAATATTGTTATAAAATATGTAAAAAATAAACTTATAACTAAACAAACGTACCGATAAATCAATCCTGAAAATACAGAAAGTTTGAATTGGAAAACGCAACGTGAAGACTTGGTATTGATTTTGAAACAAGTATCAATTTCATTAGCTTATTATGTATTTCGAGAACAAGACAAAATTATAGACTTGTCATCTAAATATGTTCATGAAGGTGACAACAGTGACAACCACTTTTCCAACATCTCATTTGATATACATCAGGTTCATTCAAAACGTTCTATACGAATAATTTTCTTCTCTTCTATATTTATTCAAGTTTTCATATATATATAATTATGACAGACAAACTTTTTTACGCGCAATCTACATTAATCGATAATGAAACGTAACGAAGGGGGGGGGCGAGAATCTCTACGGTAGAAAATAAAATTGTATAGCGATAACGAATCTATTTGATTCAAACAGAATATTGTCGCGTCAACAAGTAAAAATTGACACACCAAGGTGTATGATAAATTATACACACGTCAGCGAAATTCAATATGAGCAAACAAAATTTGCCTTGCAATTTGTATAATAATAATAAAGATAAAAATATAATTGAAAATGATATAGAAACATTGATCATAAACACAATTGAGCTTTGTCGGGTTGCTTATGATAAGGAATAATCATTAATTTTATGCATTATGTATGTATATTATTTATAGACGCACGCAAAATGTCCCAAAAGGCAACAGGAAAACTCAAAGTATACATCTACCGTTCGTTACTGACAGCAGCGACGATTTGTATAAATTTATCATATATACAATATATATTATAACAATTTTATAATCATGCAGAAGCCATTGTGCAACTTATACAATTCCTATTATGACGCTCCGAAAACAAAAACATTATCATCAAGTTAAGTTGGTTTTGGGACATTTTGTTAGATTATATTTCCCGGCGCGTTTACTCGCAGAGTAAAAGCCGAAACACAGGCCGAACGTTTGCTCTTGTATTATATTTAATATTTCCTGATAAATTTTTGTTTGTCGTCCCGATACTTCTTAAAATATACGCGACTGTGAGGAGCATGTCGAAAAATGATGAAAGGGCACACAAAAATATCAACGACGAAGACAAAAGTCCCTCTCCCCTTTTTTCGAATGCTCCTTAGTGAATCAATAAATTATACATCTGCAATAAAATAGCTATTCATCAACGGTTTTAAATAATAATAATTAACCATGAAAATTAATAATAAAGACAATCTGAGTGATCGCGACCTAATACTTTCCGCATAAGTTGAAAATCTCGCGATTTTCAAATTGATATTCTTTTTTGTTTTTTTTTTCTAACAGATTCTGGCTTATATTAATGTTGGTTCTGTATATATATATGTTTGGTTTTATTTGCGCCACACAAGACGTACCACTGGATCGCACAATTTCTAACAAATCCTTGTTCATACGTTGCGGATAACATATTAATTTCCCATTTAATAGTTATTAAATGTATGATTTTGTTATTCTTGTTCAATTTAAAATTGATCCACCAATAGGTCACAAACCTCAATGGACATTGTTTCTTTGCTGGAACGTACCGTTAGCCGGAACATCTGCAAATGAAAATTAAAACATGTATCTTTTGATGGATGATCAACTAAAGCGTCACAAAATGAATTGATGATTGTGCGACTGTACCTCAGCTTGTTTATTAGGCTCAAGACGTAACAAACAACCAATCTGTCCAGATCTCATATGCACGATGCCCGCACAAACAAAGTTATCAGGATTTGGATCGATCCCGTCAAGCAGTTGCATTCCAAAGCCCTGCAATTTTGTACGAACCGCAGCCAAGTCCATTGGTTGTTGCGCTTTAAATATTTTCTGCGAACGCTGCTGATTCGCTCTAAAATACATCGATATTTCAATAATTAGAACAAAGTGACAAACACGAGATGTTTGACTGAAAAATATTATATTTACCCTCCGAGATTCTTCCATCTTGCGAAAAATGATTCGCCATTCATCTCCGTTGGCTCAAAGAATTTGTTTATTGTTAGGGGTAATTTCATTGTTATTTTTTGAGGCACGTTGTTGTAAACGAAAGTAATGTTCATACTAGGCGAATCTGAAATGAATTCGGTAAAAATTAAATCGTTGGAATATTTCAATTTTAATTCGTATAGGGGTTATGATAAGAAAGTACCTGCATAATCATCGATACATTCAGCGTTAATCATTTGTTTGATCTGCGCTCCGGCTTCAAGCACAGGATCTACAGGTTGAACCTGAACCTGAAGCTTGGCTTGGTTGTCATCCGACCAGGACAGCTGCGTTTGGAAGCTGTGCAGCGCATGTTTCGTTTTGTTACCATAAAACAGTCCGACGCGTCCAAGATTTTGACGGAACTCAGATTTTACTCCAATTTGGATCAAATCGTTCTCAAACAGAACTCCATTATTTTTACATACAAACCTACAAACAAACAAACGTTAGTACGAATTTTTTGAGAATTTCAGTAACAACTTTCTAGCATTTCAAATGTTCGCTTACTTTTTGGGATTGTAAGTGCTCGACGAACCGTTTGTTACGCCTTTGTTTGGCAGATTGTAAATGTCACCTAAAACGTCTAACAGAACGCCAGTGTTGCTCGTTGGTTGCGAAGATGGGGGTGTGGACAATCCAAGCAGGTCTGCCGATGACGAGTTGTTCGCCGCAGCGGGTGCTGTCTCGTGATGATTTGTTGTCGGAGCCGGACTCTTCCCTTCTCTGGTTTCATTTTCTGGTATTCGGCCAGGCTTTTTCTTCTTAAGAACTGCAAGGATCGAAGACTCTCTTTCTGGGAACGCAGGCATCTCCTCCAAAACGGTTGCCTACGAAAAACAGACTTCTCTCAATCTTTTTCTTCCTCAATAGAAAAACAAAACTTCAGTACTTTTTTACACACCAAGACATCTGGCGATGCAATCATACTGAGTTGCAAATATTCCGACGCTCGTTGTTGCAACTCTGCGTCGGAACTGCGTAGGTTGCTGTCCTGTTGGAAGATTTCTTGGATTTGACTTCTAATTTCTGGGAACAAGTTGACGAACTTGATATAAGTCGAGAGCAGAAGAGCTCTGGTCATCGGGGAACAAAGATGATACTGAAATTGAAAAGGGAAATTAAAATAAAATTCAATAAATCAATCACCTTTTTGGTTTTAGAAATCATTATTTACTTTGGAATGTAACAGACGGAACTGAACCGAAGGAGAAGACCGCTGGTCACCGGCTATGAGGTTGCCAAATTCACCAAGGATATATCCTCCAACTTTTACCATGTTTTCGTGACACGCTGGAGCTTGAAGTGCCTGCACAATTTAATCGATAATTAATTAATATGAAAACAATGTTCAACAAATATTTTTCACTCTCAAAACTTTTTAATGAAAAATTAGACAAGATTTATTTTAAAACAACTATATATCAAATATTAAATAATGAATCAAAAGTTTTGACTAAAAAATCATCATAAGAAAATAAAATTTTATTGTAACTTACAAAAATGGTAAACAAATCAAGCTAAAATGTCGTCAATTAAACGGCTTCAGGAGTTCTAGTATTAAACTTGATAATTTTGTTTTTAATCTTACTTCAAAAACAGTTTTTGCAGCATAACCCTGAACATCCTCGCGGTTGATGACTATTTGAATGACTCGATACCAGACTTCTTCGGAAACGTAGTCGCCAGCTATCCTGATGAGATTCAAGATAACGTCGACGTACCAAGTGTAGTCCGTGGCATACTTCTCAGCTAGAATGGCAACTTTCAGGACCATCTCCTCGCGAATTGAGTAGTCCGCCGTCTCCAGGTAGTTGAGCATCTCCTGGACGATTTCCTCGGCGTTTGTCTTGTCACACATGGCATAAAGTAGATCTACGGCGCGCTGTCTCACCGAGACGTCCTTTTCCATCTTCATCGAGAGTATCACCACCTCCTGGTGCTTTTTCACCGCCTCGTGAGAGAACTCGGACGTCGCCAGATGACACATCGACTCCAACGCCAGGTACCGCAGATTTGTCTCCCGATTTGAGAGGAACTGCCCGAGCTGGTTGCAGGCACGCACCAAAAGATTAGGCTCACTGTCGTTATGGATGATCAAACTGATCGCCTCGAAGAGCACCGCATTCTTTGCATTCGAGTGCTGAACCTTCTTTGATTTTGGCGGTTCTTGCGCTTTGTTCAAAATTGTCTCCAAACATTCGTTCAGCCGACCTCGCACGCCAGGATCCTCAGCTGGAAAACAAATTTGAAAAAACGTTCAGTTAAATTGAAACAACCAGCTGATACGAAAAATATGTCAAATAAAATGTACATAATAAAAAGAAAGTAAAAGTTCAAACTTTGAATTGACAGTTTAGTCACCTGGGGGATTGTAGTTTTGCAATAATCGAAGCAGTTTAACAGAGAGCCATGGTGCCGGCACAAAATAATATGTATAATCTTGCAGATCAGTATAACTTGAAGTAACAATCTGAAATTGGAAATGAACAATGTTGTTACAAAATTTAATGAGCATAATATAAATCTCGCGACAGATCGATACTCACCCTACTTAACCTGGAAACCGCAAGGCTGACGCAACCCTTATATTCTTCTGGATTTCTTTTAACAAGAGCATCGATAAGCGATGCCGCAGCTGTGACAACACCCAGATGTTGATCGTTCAAGAGATGAACAATCCGAGATGTCCACTCGCCGCCAGGAACTACGTCTGGTGCAGTTCGCAGAAGACGCAACAGACAAAGGGCAGCACTTTGTTTAACAACGTCCATGGTATCCCTAAAAAATACAGACAAAACATAATAAAATTACACAAGTTCAAGTATTTTGTTTTATAGTCAAACTTTTCAAGTTAAAAAATAGAAGTTCACCCTGAAACAAGCAATTTGGGAATTTCGTTCCCAAAAGCTTCAGCCATCTCTTTGCTGCCAATATTAGCGATACACTGTAGTGCGAGGTTTACATGGATCGGATTACGCGAGGCCAAGTCATTTTTGATGCTCTGGATGATTAATTTGATAAGATCGCTGTTTGTGTTTACTAGAACCGAGATGAAGAGGTAGCCCTGAAAGATGAAATAACGTCAGAACCAACGCACCATTGTCGTCCCATTGGCTGCAATTTCAATCCACTTACAATTTGCTTTTCAGAGTATTTATTACAAGAGAGCAGGTTCACCGCCTCCATGTGACCGAAGTCGATATCGTGGCCGAGCAGGAAGATGAAGAGCAACTTGCAAACGTACTTCTTCTTTTGATATCCATCCAGCGTCTTATCGCCTTTGAATTTGTTCCGAATGTTTGCCAGTTCCTTGTTTATTCTCTTCACCTCGGCCTCTTTGCTCTTACCTAAAAATTTAATCCAATCAGAATCAATTCAACAGTTTGAATTTTCATATAGGGAAAAAACTAGATATACATAAAAAAAAAAACATTTCTCAAGGTCGAGCGAATAAAAAAAGCCACAATGGCATCAGGCCATTTGGCTTTTCATCAACTTTTCATTTGTTTGCTCAATGATTTGTTAAGGTAAATAATTTGATGGGAAATTGATCTGCGAAATTGCAAGTTGAAATTGTATCTGTTGTAATGGAGCAGAGGAATAATCTGTATCAGAGTTCCGCCCCCCATGTCCCGCCGAATGTTTGTATCTCTCTGCTCTCAATGGCACTTTATCATTAATAGTTTGATGCGATGTCTTGATGGACAATTTTGCTTCCAGTTTTTTAATTCAAGTCTCTTAAAGCCACGTTGTATTTCGAACAAAATTCAGTGTTTTAAACAATTGTTAGATTTTTTTTTCACCCCCAATTATTGGATATGCTTTTTCTTAATAGTTATTTTAACAGTTTGGTATTTGAGTTTGCTATAACAATTTCAGTGACGACGATTTATTGCTTCTGGTTGAAATTGATTTGCTCTTATTGAAACAACTCGGTTCAAATAGCTCACTCAAAAAAGTCTACTTACAATTTCTTATGTCAGAAATGAAGACGGCGAGGCCGCGCATCGCATCCCCCCGCACGCCCGGCATCTTTGCTAGCGCAATTTTGGAACCACCTGTAACACACGAACCGTCACAGTTTTCTCATTTGTTAAATTACTTTTTAATTATAACAATTATTTCATATTTGTTTTGTTGAATTCATGCTTTGTTTCAATCAAACAATATTTTTCATCGAGAAAAAAACATGCAAATTAAAATTAAAAAAAATTAAGAGGACGTCATTTCTTTGAATTTCAATATTGTATGTTAATTATCATTTAATTGAAATTGAGAAAATTAACGGTTAATTCAAGGTTTATGCCACCGAGATAACAGCAAAACTTTTCCTACAAATGTAAAATTACAATCTTTGACAGCCCGGAAAAACTCAATTAATAATTAACGTTTGTTAAAAATGTTTTGTTAACAATGAGAAACATATAGATAAATAAATGTAGCTAAAAATAGTAGAAATTATAAAAGTTATAGAAATGTAAGAGGACTGAGAAACGAGTTAATAACTGAGTATGGAAACAGAGATCGTCAAATAATACAGGAATCAAAATGTTGAGAATAAATAATGAACGAGAAAGGTGAATGAAAAGTAAGATTTGAGACGTGAACGAAATGTCAAGAGAGGTGAGAGGTATGACCCAAGCTGAAGTGTGATAAACTTTGCGAGTCGAAAAGCAGAGATAAAACAAATGGGGAATTTGGGATGAGCAGCTGAAAGAAATAAGGATGTGGTTGAAAATGTGTTTTTGGATAGGAGTGTGGAAAGAACGTTAGGTGGTCGATGTGGCACGAAGAACTCGAGGGAAAAATCGATAGTCGCGGAGATGGCAGAAAGATGACAAATGGAGCGGGATTGACTCACTTGGGTCGAACGGGCTTGAAAGGGACCACGGACACGGCGGTTTCTCGCCGGTGTAACGCGCTGGCTAACGTGAGCGGTGGCAGCTCGCGCGAGTGCCAATTGCGCCGTCTCGGGGACACCTATGCGGCCGAATCGGGCGCCCACTCGGCCGCGCACCAAGTGCCAATCGAGAGCCAAACTTCGGGCACGACGCCGATCGCGATTCACACCAACGCTACGCACGCCAGACGCACAACTACGCACAGACCACGGCCCCGATCATTCACTCGATCCGCATCGCCATTTGCAACTAGCTGACACTCGCCGAGATCTGCCAATCCGTCGTATTCCAATTCCAATGTTCCCAACGAGACTGTCATGGCTGCGCGATACGCCACTGCGCGTGCGCATCGGCTCCAAGGTTTTTAATTTCAAACATTTTCACTTGTCCGTGTATGTTTTTTTTAATTTATGTTATTTAATTTTGATAACAATTTGTAGTCGGCATTGCAGGGTTGGGTGAGATAAGAAAGACTTAAACAACTGATTTGTTTCAGAAAAAAGAGAGCAAGTTTCAAAATGGAAAGTTTATTTTTAACAATAGATTGATGTTACAAAACTCGAAACGATGTAATAGTTGGATGTATTTCGTTGTGGAATTTGATATCTTGACAGAGATATTGTTCATAGTTTAAGAAACAAACTAGAAACTGAATTATGAAGTGCAAGAGTTTTTTGGTCAATGAAATTTGTTTGTTTAGCTATAAAGTTTGGTTCAGAAACTTTGTCTGTGAACGTTTGATTTTGTCAACTGCCCTGTTGGATTTTTTCTAACAAGAACTTCATCCTGTCCCTCATAAGTGGCTGGCCCTTTTTCGTCTTTTGGGATATGATTTTCAGTTTCTTCAGCTTGTTCTCTTTGTATTTCTGTATCGCTTCTTCCCTTTCTTTTTGCTTTCGCGCTAATTCGTCTTTTTTCTTTCGTTGTTCTTCTTGTTTCCGCATAAATTCTTGTTTCGCTTTGAAGAATCCATCAACTTTTATATTGCTAAAATGATCAATTCCACAACAATTAGTCATTTTAAATTACAGGGATACATCAAATATGTACGAATAAATACGATAAATTAATATCCATATACTTTTCAATTCTTTTATTTTGTTGCCCTTTGTCTCCTGTTAACAAATGTTGTTTATCTTTTGACAATTCTCTGACATATTTCCTCTTGATGGCTTGAGTTTTTTTTTCTTCCCACTGTTGAACTGGAAAAATTTATGAAGAGAATTTAGAATAAAATAAACAGCAAACAAAATTACAAAGTTTAATCAATTTAATACAAAAATTATAACAAAATTTACCTCTATATTTGTTGCTATATTTTTGTAGCCTGTATTTTTTTTTGTCAAAAGGTTTTTTGACAGTTCCATCTTTCTTTGATTCCATTGTTGACAATGTTTTGTTTTGTTTATTAAATTGGATCTTATTCGTCTTCATTTTGAATGCCTATAGAGTCAATAGGTTAGGACTCTGCATGCCACAATTTCATCTTATAAAATAATGTTTATTTGTCTGAAGAGATCTTTAATGTGTCAACGAGGTTAACTTCAATAATCACGTTTTATACACACATGAAGACTACTAGAGTCCCTATAACTAGAATTTGCTCACTAGATGGTCTCGATATTGGTCAGCCAGATGTCGCTCATTGTTTTTACCGTTTTTACTTGCTGGAGAAGAACTGATATTTCTTCTTTACCCTCAGCTCTCTATAATTTTTTAAAATTTCGATGAAACCGAATCTGATGCAAAAACTATATGTATTTTAACACATATATTTTTCAAACTGAGGTCAAGACATTTTTTTTGAAAATTCTAGTAAAAACTTTCTATCATTTCAAACGATTGTTTGCTTAATTTTATCGTTGAACGTATAAGAAACTGGTTTTAGTTCTTTAATTTCATTTAAAATTTCTAATCTAATTTTATAAGGTAAAATTTTGTTTAGTAAGTAAATTAAAAAAAATTGATACAAAATAAATTGTTAAACTAGATGTTTTTTATAGTCTACTTCATGTAGTAAAGACTCCTGATAAAACGAAAGACGAAGTGAGAAAAATCAAAGTAAAAGTATGTATTGTTGAATTTCAAAATACATATTCTGTTAGCTCTTTATTCTTTTGTCAAATTATTTTGACGTTTTGGAAAATAATCTAACTCGGTTGAGATTGACGTTTGATACTCGAAAGATTCTATCTAGTTAAAAAAGACAACCGACAATTTTTAAACCAATCAGTTTTGCGCCATTTTGTTTCCTAGTTTTTAAGGTCGTCTGTATTTTTTATTTACATTATCTTACGGCCTTTTATTTCTCTATGGCAATTTAACAAAAAGTATCACAGCTTTGCATCATAAAGACAAATTATCTTTTTGATTTATTTTTTTGTTTTTGATCATCAAGGAAAAACAATTGTTTCAAAGTTATCTCAATCACCTACCAAAAAGTCAGGTTTCGAAAAATCTTGGAAATTTCAATTGTGAGATTTGAAAAACGACCGTTTGTTATTCACACCCTTGGTAAGTATATAAATGTTTGTATGTATAAATTTTAGTTAGATGTGATTTAAAAAATAGACTGATAAATATCTTAAAGGATCTATAAATAATTGAAATGGAAAATGTTGTCTAGGAAATATATATCAATAATGAATTCCCAGAAAGAACATCAGGAATGCGATAACCTATTAGAGTTTTTAGACAAAGAAAACCTGCTAATCATGAAGGTGCTAAAGGATAACCAGAAAATGCTCCAAGTAAATATATTTCAATTACTTTTTGTTTAAAAAATAATTTTCCATTTACAATCACTATTCAAACTTGTCTGATAAAAATTTGTTTCTTAGGATGATCTTGGCGAAGAAGTTTCTCCAATTCTGCAGCACCGTTGGCAAGTTTTAAGCCGAAATTTGGAACTCCATGGCGTGAAATTTTCTTGGCAAGAACTTCGGAACAAATTCAAGTACCTGGTGAAGACAGGGAGATTACAAAATGAACTTTCAGCTCAGCCTAGTGAGGCTAATAGTTTGAACAATATTGGCAAGGAAATTTGTCTTCTGGACAACGAAGAACAGGACAGCGATGATGATTCGATCACTGCCTTTTCTCACAGACTCCTTGATACACCTTCTACTCCCGATTTTCAAAATTTGCCTTGCACTTCCACGCCTAAGAATTCTGCTAAACGCACTGCCAATTTTGTTTGTAGTTTGACTATATCTCCGATGACTCAGATCAGTCATCCAAAACAACTGATTTATGATCAGGAGACCGAGAAAAACGTTGCTGATAAAGTGGTTCAAACGGTAAATGTGCAGTTTTTTAAAGTTACTTTGATATGTTTTACTATGATTTTTAAATATTTATTTTTTTTATTTTAGAATAGCTCAGCTAACGAGGTTCCGCCACAAGTGTTCATTGTTGATCCTAATACAGGGTAACTGAAAATTTTGAATTTTTAATTGATAATCAACTTTAGTATTTTGATTATGTCCTTTTTTGTTTTATTGATTTTCTATATAGTTTGGAAATGATTCCGTTTTTTTTAGCGAATTAAAACCAGTTGAATTGACTGAAATGCAAGGATTGGACGAATACCAACACCAGTCAAAGAAACCGAAGATGGAAATGTCGGCTTTTGAGAAGAGCATTTATGCCCATCAGAAGAAATTGATTCACCAGAAGATGGCGCAGAGAGACAAGGAACATGAGCTGAAGATAAAACTGCTCGAGAAGCAGCTGCAAACAGAAACAGAGACCAGTCAAATCCAAATAGAAATTGCCAAGTTGAAGCGAGCTCTCCTCTTAAGGGAATACTTCGATGAAGATTCCGATTATTCTGACGTCAACTGATTAATTTTATTATTCTAAGATCATTATTATCTTACAGTTTAAAAAATTTTTGAAATTTTATATTAAATTTTATAACGCTTTGCGTTGTTGTTTGCATAATTATTGCCAAAATATTAATGAACAGAAAAAAGTAAATAATATTTTTTGTTAGTTTTTTAAAATTAATTTTAAGATCAATCTTGTAACATTTTTGTGCCATTAAATCAGAGGAATAATAATAAAAAAGGACTCAAAGTCGATGCGTTAATGTCAATAATATATTTGCTCTATTGTTCATAATATTGATTTGATAGAATCTCGTTCGGTCAACAATGTCTTACAATTTGATAACTAAAGTGCCACAACAACAAAAAATCTATCCGTTGGACATTTGAAGGATCGAAAACGCGATCGATCAAAGTCCTTGTGCAATCTTTTTTTCAACTTAATATCCGACTCCTCAGAATCTTACTGATTTTAAAATCAAGTAGCGAGGATAGTGTCATACAAATAAGACAACTACATTCTGAAATTTCAAAATTAAATCGTAAAATGAATCGCTGAACAGTACAACTCGTCTGATATCGCAAAGTAACGAGATTCGATTTCAAGCAAAAAATTACATCTGTCATATACAATTTTTAAATATTACATGCATTCGTTCGTCAAATTAATAAATTCACGTTTGACATTAATTAATAAGATGTAGATTTTAGTTTAGTAAGCGTGATTTGCGACGAACAATGCCGCATCTCCCGCTGCACCAGTCACGCCACCAGCGTACTTTCCA
The DNA here is from genome assembly GCA_030523145.1 of Trissolcus brochymenae. Lineage (NCBI taxonomy): Eukaryota > Metazoa > Arthropoda > Insecta > Hymenoptera > Scelionidae > Trissolcus > Trissolcus brochymenae. Next base: position 20,848 of record JAQQRF010000307.1, on the reverse strand, counting down.
AGTGCTGATTCGCTGTTCGCCTGTGAAAAATTTGAACCATAAATTAATTTCTCTCAACTTCTTTTGTATTAAAAAAGTATAAAATATCAAACTGCTTTATAACATTAAATTCGCAAAAAAGCAACAAACTTGCTAATTATGTAAAATTCAAAGGTACTTTGAACATTAAATGTTTGAATCAATTATGAAGAAAATAATTGTAAAAAAGGTGGGAATTTCACAAAAAAATACTTACGAAATTAGAACAAAAATATTTGACTAATATGCGTGTGCTTTTACAAACAGAGATTTTTCTCCAGCTTTGCTGCTCACACTACCAGCGACATATTTGCCTTGACAAGCAGCTCCGTTAGCCTATAGTGTACAAGGGTACAGGGAGAACAAACAAAATCATGCAGTTGTGTTAGCAAAATAAGTAAAAAAGTGAAACCAAATTGAACCATTAAAATTAAAAATAAAATTAAGCATTCAAATCAACAAAATCAAAAGGTTCAAATTAAAGAAAATATAAATAATAAAAGTGTTGAGATTAGGATTGCAAAATTCAAGCAGAGGTAAGTTTACAAAATTGAACTCAAGTACAAATCACAAACTAAATAAAAGTACCAGACAAAAATTGATAAAAAAATTGTTTCAGTCTCGTTACCTTGGCTCTCTTTATGAGTTCTTCTTGTGCAGCAGCGATCTGTTCCGGTTTACCGCCCCATGCGCGCAAAACGGAGGCCTGAAGAGCGCGACCGTAGCTGAAGGTGAGAGCCCAAGGTTTCTTTCCGGGGTGCTTGTTGATGGCATCGAGATTGACTGAGGCTTCCTCCTCGGACTGTCCTCCGCTGAGGAAAGTGATTCCAGGAACTGCGGGAGGAACTGTGCGTTGCAAAGCAGTCACCGTGGCTGCAGCAATTTCCTGAGGAGTGGCGCGCGTTGGGCAACTTTGTCCAGGTGTGACCATGTTGGGTTTCAACAGGGTTCCTTCGAGGTACACATTGTGGTCGGACAAGGCCTGCAAAATTTTACCAATTGCAATTCACAATAATCAAACAGCAATCTAAAATAGATTTCCCAATTGTGTAAAAGTCATTTCTTTAAATGTTCATCGATGAAGTCTTCTACTTATTTTGATAAACGTTTGGCTTAAAAATTTGCTTCAAAATATTTCTTTCAAGAAAGTTTTTTTAAAAAAATTAATTAATCAGATTCGCACTTTGTAAACTGCAGCAAGAACTTCCTCAGTGACTTGCTGGCACCGTTTGAGGTCATGATCACCATCGGGAAGGATCTCAGGCTCGACGATTGGGACTATCCTGGCGCTCTGGCAGATGGAAGCGTAACGAGCGAGAACATTTGCGTTCTCAAGGATGGCGAGCTTGCTGGGTTTGTCCTTGCCGATCTTGAGGACGCAACGCCATTTTGCGAAGTGGCAGCCGTCCTTTTTGTACTGGACGCATCGGGCCTGGAGGTCGTCGAGACCCTGGGTCGTGCACTCGTCATCGGTTCCGAAAAGTGGCACAACACCTTTGTCCACCTTGATTCCGGGGATGATTCCGCGCTCCTTCATCAGCTCGACGAAGGGGGTTCCATTCTCCGCCTTCTGGTACAACGTCTCGTGGAACAGGATCACCCCGGAGATATGCTGACTGATCGCATCCTACGCAAAATTAATTTATTCAATTAAAGCTTTCTCTTTAAATCTGTTCAGTTGAATTCAACCTTAATTTAAGTCAACTATTAAGTTTAAGCTAAAGTCCATTGAATTTAATTTTAACTCAAGTCTAAGTCACATTTCAAGTTGAACCTGTTTGAAAGTTCAGAACTCTTTTTAGTGTTAAATTTTATAATGATTCTGTCAGATTGAAGATCTAGATGTAGGTTGATTTATTTATACCTTGTTTGTAGTGAAGAGCAGCTGTCTATAAGCACGACGATTGTCTTCTGTATTCTCGGCATTGATATCTTTCAAGCGCTTTCCAATCGTGGCGGTCGATTCATCCGCCGCCAAAATACCCTTGCCGGGTGCGACGATCTTCAGGGCGATCTCGTTTAATTCTTTCTTGAGCTCAGGCGTTGCCTTCGTGTACGTCTCAGCAGCCATGATTATCGTTTAATCTGTACCAAACAAATTTTCTTTATTACATAACTGGCAATCTTATCTCGTGGGTCTTGAACCTCTTTCTCTATTCAAACGGTTTGGTATTGTGTATCGATAAAGATAAACTCAATCACCAACTCATATGATAGTGAATTTGTTTACAAATAATGAAGATAAAATTGGCTCCCTTGTTTGTCAATACTTTATAAAAATGATATCCAAATTTTGATGAACGACAGTTGAAGATTATTAAAAAAGTGAGATTATTTCAATTTATTATATTCAAATTAAAAGTTGTACCAACTTTCACTAATTACTATGACTTCTTGGAATGTTTCTAATTAACAACAATTGTAACAACAATTTTTCTTTTTCAGATACATTTTGTCCTTCAAATCGCCCAAGGACGAATAGAGAGCAGAGAGCCGATATTCAAAACGATCAATGGAGCAGTTTTCCATAGATTACGCAACATCGCGGAGCGTTGCATAATGTTTTCCCATTGTCAACGAATGTAAGAAATGCACCGGAAATTAGAGTCCCGATTAAAAATTCAAGTGCGCACATTTGGCTCGGAGTTGAATGTCAGTCAAGGTCAAACGAGAAAACCAATGGAAGTCAAATCGCACTCTGCCAAATGTCAAACGGCCGAATCAAGTTGTTTCGATTTCGGAGCAGACGGATTTTTGAGCTTTCGGGTTGCCCAATTTGAAGTCAAATTAAACTTACGTGATCGTCAGTTATTGAGAATTAAGAGCGCACTGGACTGCTCACTGAGAAGGCAAACGTGCGACTGTGTCGGAATACTTGCGGTCGAAGAATTCGTGGCGCTGGTCCGCGCCGGCGCGGCACATCAGTTTAGTGACTGTATGTTCGTATATTAATGTATAGAAGGGTCTCTCGCCTGTGACCACAAATGACACAACGTTTGCTCTATTTCAACGCCATCAGATTTTTTATATTGTTTTCTCCATCTGACAAACAATTGTTTCGGCCGAAAATAATGTATAGTTTTGTAGATCACCTAACAAGTTGTATAACAAAATATCCTAACAAAAATTGTCAACTTCCTAAGTTAGAAGCGGAAAAATTGTAAAAAAAAATTAGATTTATTTGACAGCTTTTTGTTTACTTTTTACGTAACAAATGAGATTACATTTTTTACATAATATTTGGACTCAAACTTGTTCCTATTAGCAACAGTTCAAGATGAATATTCTCAGCTCATGATTTATACATATCTTCGAAAACATTTGAGATAAACTTTTTTTCTCTTTTCTTATTTAAAAAAAATATCTTTAGATAAATTTCATAGAATTAAGTTTTACTTTGAATTTCATACCAAACAATCTATTAAAATTGTATATCTAGTTTTTCTATGTTCATAAATAATATTAGTTGATGTTATATTTTCCATTTTTTACGTCAGAGAACAAAGTACAGTTGGTTTAATCATCGACAAGTGGACAAACAAGATTTTGAAAGGTCGGATGATCTTTCATGGCCTCTGATTGGATGTATCTGGAGGCTCGACAGGCGGGCCTCCAAGACACGTATACATATTTTTTTTACAAAATTAGGAGAAAGTTGTTTTGCATCTTACTGATTTCACCAAACATTGAAATTGTGTTTGTCATTTAGAATTCCAGACCTGACAGTTTGAACAGGAGCATTTAAGAGATCTGAGGTCATTGAAAGACAACTTATACAATGTTGGGTATATTAACTTAAGCACAGACAAAGTTGTCAAATGTCAAATAATAAATTGCGTTATTAAATTATAATTTTCTCTTGAGTGAAATGAACTCAATTGAAGATTCTAATTTCTATACAAACTTGAATTCAGAAACTTGAGTTTGTATACAAATAATTAAATTGGAAACGAAAGTTGCACTCATTTGTGACTTTCTCAAAGTTTGGAAAAATGATGGAAATTCTATATCACTAACGTGTTTGTAATATGGAATGCAAAATTTTAAACTTTGTTCAATTTTTCACATTGCAAGTCACTGAAAACAATGTAAGATTCCACCACGTCAGAATAATTTACAAAAAAAAAAGAAGAGATAGAGTCTGGTGATGAAAAAAAAAAGATAAGTAATAGTTTAGACCGAGAACAATATCCAGATGAGAATTGAAAGAACTTTGAAAGTGTACTTTGAACTTGGACGATAATGTCTAACTAATCATGTCTGATTTTTAATTGTCTTTTTCGAAACATTATTAATTGAAGGGCGAAATGTAAAAGTCAATGCCGATAAATGTAGATAGATTTTTATTTTTGTTACGTTTTCGTAGTGTTTGGAATATTGCCAATGTCGCCATTGTTTTGTGTAATGCGTCAGGCGTAACGTACACGTGATTATCACGGAATGCAATGAACGCTCCAAAATTAGCTCATTAAGAAATGAAGATGAATCAATCAGACTATATTCAATCGAAAATCTTTTGATTTCTCAATTTAATATATTCATCTTGAATTTTGCTACGTTGAACTTCTTCTTATCGGCAGTCTTTTCTGTTTATCTATCATCGTAAAAACAAATGTTTGCAATTATTGTTCACTATTTTACAACCTTTTTCCTCATTGCCACATAATTATTATTATTTTTCAGAACAATTTCAATAAAACAAATTTTTCTTAAAATCAATTTTTATCAAATGATATTTTCATTTGTCAACGAATTTTGATTCTTTTTTATGCAATTTATCAATATTAATTAACCTTAAAGTCCCTGTCAGATACATTTTGTTATCAGTTTGGAGCAAATTTATTGGTCTTGTATTTTGTAACATAATGATTCAATGTACAATTTCATTTGTTTCCAAAAACCAGTTCGAATGGGCGTCAGCAAAAATAGAACGAGTGAGATGAACTTTGGGTGACTTACGTGTTATTTCTGAGGAATTGCTTTGTGGGAGTGATCCGTACTGTCTGGCAGCTTGGGACGCAATGAAAATGTTACCGTTAAACTGCGCCGGTTGATCTGTTCTCACGTGTTTGCGATGTGTAACAGCATGACGAAATTGTCCGGCTATGTTGCCATTTATGATATTGATACATTCTCTATTAATTTGCATTGATTTTTTTATCATAATTAAAAGAGTGTAATATATATATTCTGAAATTCAATTTATATTAGAAGATTTAAAAAAAATGTATTTTTTGAATTATAAAAATCATCAAAGAAGTAAAAAATGAAAAAAAAATGTATATTTCAAAGTGACACATTTGCATCACGATGCAGTTGTAATTTATTATTCAGTTTTCATCTATCAAACGGAATGTAAGCGAGATTAAATGAAAGAAACGTTTGATGGATTTGAATTTGCCGCGGATTGAACAATTCGGTATCGAACACATTTCTTTTGGTATATCAGCTGACAGAATTTTGTGCCATTCAACAACAAAACATTTACTCTTACGTATGCTAAGTCGCTACAAATATTGTTCGCTTGAGGAAAACAAAATGTCAACGTAAGATGAAAATCGGATCCCACAGAATGTTTTAAAAATGTGAGTTATGACAATTTTATATTCATTTTTTTGAGGATATAAATAGTTCCTGATTGTTAAACGAAACAATATTGTCACTTATTATAACCGCACATTTTTTATCATAGAACAATTGATTTAAGTAAAATTGATTATTATCATCTTTTTAATTATAAAAATGATGTTTTTATATGCTCCAAAATGAAGTGTTTTGGAGCACTTCAAAAATGCTCCAAAATAATGTTTTTTGGAGCACATAAGTAATTCACAACTTTTTTTTCATTAAAAAACGCTAAACAAACTTGTCTAAACAAAACTTGTTAATTTATTTGATGTCTTTTTAGAGTTCCAATCTGGTGATATTTTATTTACCAAAATGTTGCCTGACAAAAATAAACGACTGCATTCCAAAACACCGACGGGTTCAAAAGAATGCAAATCAAACAAACTGACGAACTCAAAGCGGAAACGTGACAGGGACCGTTCCAACGTACGAAAAAAACGTCGGAGAAGTTACTCGAGCAGCAGTTCTAGTAGCAGTTCAAGTTCCAGTAGCAGTTCGAGTTCGAGCAGTTCCAGCTCGAGTTCAAGTTCAAGTTCGAGTTCGAGCAGCGACTCGAGTTCCGAAGATGAGAGACGTCGCAGGAAAAAGAGAAAACTTGAAAGAGAAAAGAAAAGACGGGAAAAGAAACGTAGAAAGAAGCAGGAAAAGTTGAGAAAAAAACAGGAGAAGAGGAAGGAAAAAAAGGAAAAGCTTGAGAAACAAAATTTTAAGGCGGAGAGAAAGAAGAAGGAAGAAGAATCTGAGGATCGGTTGCTGAAGGACATCTCAGCTCAGATGTTGGAAAGAGCCAAGGCGATGGCTCCGATGACAAAAGAGGAGTGGGAGAAAAAGCAAAGTGTCATTAGAAGGGTTTATGACGAAGAAACTGGAAGACACAGGTCTGCCAATTTTTATGTTTTATATGTTAAATGTTCATAGTTGATAAATTTAAGTACAATTTCAATTTAACTTGAGTCGACATTTTATTAGTTAACTAGAACATTCTTGTTTTTAATTTTCAGATTAATCAGAGGAGATGGAGAAATCTTAGAAGAAATAGTGAGCAAAGAGAGGCAGAAAGAAATCAATCGTCGAGCGACACAAGCTGACGGAGAATACTTTCAGTCGCGGTTAAATATGATCAAGTAATGTACATTCATTTTTGGTACTTATAAGAAAAAATATTAACCAGCTAAGAAAATAAGAAGCGCCGAAAAGGACATTTTTCCAAGATATCGTTTCCATGGATTTCGTAATGTTATTGGATGTAAACGGATATGTTGAATAAAAAGTATTTTATACAAGTTTAACAATATTGTTAGTAAAATTGTGAGACAGACTGTTTATCACTTTTTTGTACTTTATTATCAATCAATGATTGAACAATAAATGTAACTGCACAGAACTTTTTTTTATACACTAATGTAAATAAATACAAAATGCACAATAAACGCCGCTCAAGGGCGCGAAGGCAACATTTACAAAATCATAACGAACTTATGGTACAAAAGAAACGGCGTTAAAAGACTACGCACCATTTAAACTCGCGTTAGAATGGTCATTGTGATTTTTCATTGTCTTCTTTTTCTTTTTTTTAGCATTAAGTTACTTTGTCACTTCCATTAGTGATTAATTCTAAAAATCATCTGCGATAAATATAAAAATATTAAATGCTTGAAATTGTACGAATACAAAAATATAATACCCTGCTCTTACACAAAAAACGCTATGAAAAAGGACAGGGAGTAGCCGTCGAAATTTCGTATTTGTCTAGAAAGCACACGCGTGGTCTCAAAAAGGTTGATAACATTTTTGGTACCAAGTTTTTTTTTTTCGATACTCAGCGACGTGCGTCTGATTGCAGCTATTATTTTAAAACGCCTTTTTATACACATTTGTTCTCATTTCTTTTGGAAACATTAGTTTGGAAGCAGGACGAAGAATTGATTTTTTTTTGTTTTCAATACGTTACTTAAACCTACCGCCAGTCTCGAATCACAAACAACTCACTTCGACAACAACGTGAAAATAATAAACAACTTGAGCGTCGAGTACGAAGTTAAATGTAAAAAGTGGCTAGATGTCACTAAAGTCTCATCAAAAATATGCCCTAGATTGGATTTATCTTTTTTAGGGTGTTATCATCTTTGAATTATCTGTATACAATATAAGATTCCTTTCGTTTTCTTTTCTTTTTCCACGACCCGTCAAGTTACTTTTACGGGACTTTACATTGGAGTTATAATTCAGTTTTAATACAGCTGGATGAAGTGAGTCGTGTGACCGTCCCGGTAGATTGGATCGTCAGAAATGGCGGCACGGCACAGCGGACAGGAACGTTCTCTGTCCAGCCAAGTGGACACACACGATTCGCAAAAGATGTGCTTACAAGTCAACCGAACTGGTGTCGAATATTCCTCGTGACAGATGGTGCACACACCCCCGGAAGCTACCAACTGTTCTTTGGATGGAGCTACTCCCAAACTCTGAAATAAATCACGAAAAGCGATTAATAGCTGACTGACACTGAATTTATATCTTAGATAGAATCAAAAAATTTAATACTATAAAATATTACCATATTCTGTAACAACTTGGACACTGCAGTCCAGAACAAGCTGATCCTAGAAAAGATGTCGCTTGTTTTGCTAATGGCGTAAGCGAATGACAATAGAATACTAAATATCATCTCCGGGCCATTGTAAGCTTTAAATAAATAACTCAACCAAGGTTTGATCGGAACCGTGCATCTGTAAACTTGTGACGTTGCTTCAACAAGCAGATAATATTTGCCCTGAAAAAAAGAAAAGAAACAAAATTAAGTTACATCTTTGAAATTACATACTCAAAGATCAACTAATATATCACATCTACACTAAAAAAAAAGATGAAAAGTTAGCAGGGGAAAAAATTGTTTCCTAATTTGTTAAACTGAACATGTATCTAATCTGATAATCCTTACCCTTTTCGGGATAGCCAGCAATCCCGTGGGTAAACAAGTGAGTAAAACTTTGAGCGCGACCGTGATCAGTTTGAGTGCAAAATCCATGATTGCCACCGACCAGAGCAGCTCCAGCATAGTCACAGGCTCCTGATAAAACGAGATGAAAATCTCTTCGCCGAAGACCACGCTGACAACGAAGAAGCAGGCGGCGATTTGACAGAGGATGCGCAGCAGCGTCAGCCAACTTCTGTTCTGTTGCTTTGCGATCTCCCTCTTGAGATCGTTGTTGACTTTGATGAAGGTCAGCAGACAGAGCAACAGATTGATGATCCCCTCGACGTGATCATAGACGATTTTTGCCGTCAGGATCAGCACATAGGGGAGATAACTCTTAATCATTAGAAGCAGCGCTCGGATCTCCGGGTTCAGGGGCAACTCCTCCGACGTGGAAACGTTCTCTGCGATCGACGACTCGTTGGAGTTGTTGTTGCCCTCGTCCGCAGCGGCTTCTGGCGTTTCCCCGATGGGCGTGCCGTTGGTGCCCTCTGCGGTGGGCTCTTCGTTGCCAGTGTCGTTGTGAACCGCCGCAGGATTCTCCGAACTCGCACCAGCCTCGGCGGTAAACGCTTCCGTCCCACGTCTGGATGTGTGGTTGTTAAGCTGCGAACACGTCCGGTCGTCGGGACCCCGCGAACTGCCCGCTGCATCTTCCTCAAGGTTGATTATGTAACTGTCGTTTGTATTTGACGTCGTTGCACCCTCGTGACGGTTCCGTTGTTGGATATTGAAAAAAGACGATATTCTAGGGTACTGAAAATAAACAGCCAGTCAATCAATTTGGTCCTAATAAAAATATACTTTTGATCCTATTTCTAATTTTGATGAATAATTATGTATTCTAATTAACATCAACATTAACGTCAAGTTTTTATTTAATTAATGAACAGATAAACAAACAAAAGTGTTTCCTTGGAAATAAATGTTTCGCATTTTAAACAAACATAAGACAGCTGGTTTTTATTGATCTTTTCACAATCAGTCTTGTCAATTGAAAGATTTTTATTTTGGGTTTTGACAACAACTCAAGTTTGAATTGAAGAGGTTACATTTGAACAAAATAAATCAGATGAAAATTAATTACTTTTTTATGTCTGTATCTTTTTCTTGCCATTGTTGAATCGTCTTATTTTTAAATTAAAACTCGTGGAAAACTGTTGGTTACTTCACGTGATGAGTTTTAAGAATTGCTAACAATTAAATAATGGTGTTTTGCAAATTGTGACACTGCGGTTGGTCGGTGAACTTTTGAAAGGGAGATGTAACTTTTGTTTTGTTTCAACACGTTTTCTCGTATTGTATTAACATAAAAATTACACTGCATATCGTAAGCATTTTTCGTAAAAACGCTTAAAACTGTTTGTTATATTGCATTGTTTTGGATCTTCGACCTTGAAAATATTTTTCATTTGTTTTCATTTCAATAATCGTGACATCGAGTTGGTAACACTGGACAAAAAATATCAAAACAAAAAACGACAAATCCTTTCTTTTTAAATTTTTTATTTTTGTTTTATTTGTCTTTTAATAAATAGTTGACATAAAACAAGGAAATGATTAAAATCAGTAGAAATTAATTATCTGATGTCTTTAAAATTTTGCATCGCATCTTGTTTTGCTTTTTCATTGTATTTTTGGCCTTGGAAACATGAACGTGTTTTAACATTTTAATTATTTTAATAGTTTTTGTTTAAATCAATTTTTAACAAAATTGTCTTAGCTAATTGTTCTATAATCCAACTCGAATGTATCTGTAAAAGTCTCTGCAGCGAAAACAATACACAGCCGGATCAACTTTTCACCTTTATTTTTACTGATAACTTTTATCTTTCAATCAAAAATAATTTCTGATAAGCTTTTTATCGTTAAATTATAATTATATTTTTAAAAAATTTTGTTTTAATAAAAAATAAACAATTGCACATAGCAAATAAGAAACTAAAAGAAAAAACAATTGTCCTTCAAATTATCAATTCATTATTTCCTTATCGTAGAAGAAATTGAATTGGTTGTCATAATGTATTTTCATTTTTGTCCAAACGTTATTGAAAATAGTTATATAAAAAATTAGAATTTGATGAGTCTTGAAAAATATACTTGATGACTAAATTCCTCAAGTAACTTGAAACTTCTTGAAACGCTCCAAAGATTGCAATCAGAGAGGAAATATACTTTTTTACAAGCTTAGTAAGTAATTTAAATATTCAAAATTTAAAGGCGTGTTAAGGCGATAAATGAGGGTCGGCGTTTACGAAAAACGCAATAAGGTTTTTTGCAAAATATTTAATTGCAAAGAATCGTTCGATGTATTTTTTTTTTTTTATATTTTAAACATTATATTTTGCAAAGGACCTTATCGCGTTTTTCGTAAACGCCGACCCTCATTTATTGCCTTTAATATGTTTGGAAGTTTTAAACATTCTTTTTTTACAGCAAGCTAAAACGGCTCTTTTTTTTTTCAAAGGGATATTTTGAGGTGGAAAAGACATACTCTTTCTACAAGAGGCCTGAGGCCTTCGATTCTGGACGATATGTTTTCGACCAAGGAGGTAGAGTTTCTGAGGGTGCGATGCGTTGTGGCGTCGAAACGTGCCAGGCTTAAACTCGCCGACGAGTGTCGTCCCCAGTATGGCTCCGGTGATTGTCTGGTTTGATCCATATTAACCACGTGAGCCGTATTCGCAAATGCGGCCTCCGTATTTTCCACGTTTTCCGTATTTGGCATCGTGAACCTGTTTAAATCAGATGATAAGTTTCATTCATTGTTCTCATTCCATTCATCATCTCACTGATAACAACTTGCAACATTTTCCAACTCACATATTTTGTTTTGTTTTTTTTTTCTACCAAATAAACTTACGAAACTTGTTTAAAATTTATACAATCAATGACGATATTAAAATGTAAATTCATTTGATACCATTCATGACTAATGTTTGTGTTGAATCATCACCAATTCATGTACAAAAATAAACTTCGAGATTTTAATTGAACGATTGACTTGCAAGTACGTTTGTCTCAATCTTCTATCAGAAACGAATGTTGAGGTGATAAATTGGACAATCCAAAGACACAATCTCGCACTACAATGAAATTCTGTCAAACCTAACCAATAAACACACTTTTCAATTCAAGCTCTTGATGACGCATTTGATAACTTAGATAGTTGAGATTTAATCGAAATTTTTAACTTTCTATAAAACAAGATTACCTCGAAATCGAATATTTTTTATCCCCTCTTGTGTCTCTGCTGACTAATTACGCAATGCCCAAAAGGTAAAATAACAAAAAAAAAAAAACAAACAAAAAAACAAACGTAAAATTAATGCTCAATAAGAACAGTTTAAAAAATAGGTGCGAAGAAATAAAATACTATTGTAATAATAATATTGTTCTCTCACTCTAAAAAACTGCTGTCGTTTTTAGTTTGCAGGTGCGAATCGCCAAATGAACTGCCACAATTGGTGCATATTTGTTGACATGTGCGCTTTCTTTGGCGAAATTCCTAATTCGACAGCGAGCAGATGGTGTAACTTGATCCTCAACGGACAATTATTGCTCATTTTGAAGTAACATCACTTTAATTTTGACGATGCTCTCTTTCTCGTCGTGGGATGTTCTTTGTTGTTGAATTCTTCTTGTCGGAAGTACGAGATCGCGAGGAAGCGAAAAATTGGTCGGACAGGCGAAACAAAGGGATTGAGCGAAACAATCCGAATGTTTTTTAATCACAATTGTAACTTCATCTCAGGGCTTTCCGCGCCAACACAACAATCATCGACTTGGACGAGCTTAGAGAACGTTATCGTAACTCAAAGCAAAAAATTCATAACATTTCAAGGCGTTAATTTACGTCAACTCGACTCTCCAGCGACTAAATGGAGAGAGATGTTGTTGCGACTTCATGGTGCTCAAGTTGGCTGCACTTGTTGCCAGCTTCAACCCGGTCGCCAGAGGTTAGACAGAGTTGACCTTGAGCCTCTTAAAATAGTTTGACGATGAAGGTGTGTTAACATTATTGCAAAACAATCGGACCGTTGATTTTATTGGTTAAAGATCAATTTGTTTACAACCTTTCGATGACAGGAGGATGACATTTTTGTTTGTTTTATTAGGTTGGCGACACCGTCGGCCAACTTCAGCTCACGAAACGTCACTTTGACAGATATCTGACAGATCACATTTGTTCGCGGAAGTAAAAGATCGCCGAATCTTTTAAGTTATTCCGGATCAACTATGTTGACAGTTTAATAAACGACAATATTTCGTTTAAAAAATATCGTCTTGTGTAACAGGTTAATATCAAAAACATGTTTCTTAAGGTCTGCTTCAGGGGCCAGGGGGAAGCCTGCAGAAACAAAACTGAGCTCTTTTGCGACATCAACAAAACCAGGCAAAAATTTTGATTCGATGGAGTAGTTGAAAAATCAATAGACAAGTCATTCGCTTGTTAGATGACAGACATTTCCACCTGTCAAGTTAAAGCATTGAGGATGAATGTAACCGTGGGATTTCTAAAATTGAGTTTTATAATCGATTGACTCTGCCGGTGTGCAGGGGGGTTCTGAAAAACGATAATCATGGAAAATTCTATTGAACGTACCAAGTTGACTGTGCCAATGATTGTGGGCGTTTCGGTTCTGGTGCTGATGCTGTGTGCCAACAGCATGCTTTGGTGGTGCATCTTTTTATTAATGACTTTGTCCTGTTGCATTGTCGGGCCTCTAATAGTGGTGCTCATCAATGTTGCTTTGTCGCCAAAACATCAAACTGGTATTGGCACAACTAAGACTGTCACTGAACTTGATGCTTTTAGAAATATGCTTATGGTAATTATTAATTTTATATCTAATAAATTCAACAATGAAAGTGAAAAAAAGCAAAACAAAAAAAATTAAAAGGTTATTTTAATGATTGTTTTTATTTATAGAAAAACTATGAACCAAAACAACACAGTGAACAAAAGTCAGTTCGGTATCCTGTGATATTTACTCGACATGTGGACAATGCTCTGCAAAATCTTTTGGATTTGGTGTTTCAAGACTTTGTTGGATCCTGGTTGAATGATATCTCGTTTGATTCGGGACCAATGGTGAATAATATGAAACAGGATTTATGGGGAGCGATTCAGAGTTTGCATGACAGATTGGTCAAGGTGGACCATGTAAAATTGGTGGCTTGTAGCATTGTAAATAAAATAACTTTCCATTTTGAGAAGGTTAGGCTGGCTCAAGCTGCAGCGTAAGTTCATTTTTTGATACGAGATTATAAAAAGAAATATTATACAAGATCCGAGAAACTTCATTTATTTGTTTTATATTAATGTATAATTTTTCTTTTCAGATCTGAGGGCGAAGATCCAATATTTATTTTATCTTCACAGCTGATGTCGCGCGAAACTGAGATGGAGTATCTGCGGAAAGTCAGCGAACTTTGTATAATCTTTTTCTTGCCTCGAAGTTACTCTTTATCTCCGATAAAATTTTTGTTAAGGGAAATATTTGCATTCAAAAGTAAGATCAGGTTTTTTTATTTTATTTATCTATCCATTTATTTTGAGTTGTTTCAGTTTGAAAAGAGTAAAACAGTCAGTCTTAAATTTCAGTTATGAAGCCAGCTATAGAACTAATTACAGATCCAGATTATATAAATCAGAAGATTTTGACTTACATTGAACAGCAGCAGCTGGCTGAGGCGATGCATAGAAAAACATACGAGTACGCTGAAACATTCGAGGATTTTATTCGCACGATCAAAACAATCCGAGATCTTGAAGTGCTAAAGCATATCCGATACAATGTTGTGACCGAAATAATGCAGGCCACAACAATACAGAATGTTAAAAGATCGCAGGGTTTGGATCCTGAGAACAATTCTATTGGAAAGTCCGACATGATCCAGGCTAGGAAACTAAACAGATATATTAGTCAATTAACTTATGCCAAGAATATTTGCGAGTGCCATATGCAAACTTTAGGATGGGATGGATATCCCATGCAGGTGAAAAAATTTGTTAGTTATTTTGATGCTGTATAAAGTTTGTTGCAATTGATATAGTTTTCAACTGTGGGAATCATAATTTTCGTTTTAGGACAATGAAATAATCGACGCGACATCAATGACGGATAATCCCAGAGTTCTGTCATTGCAATCCATTTTGGAGAACGTGACGGGGCGTCGTTATTTGTCTCAATTTTTAGAACAAGTGTCCAGCCAAGGCCTGATAGGCTATTGGGCAGCAGTTCAAGAACTGCGGGCAGCTGATCGATCAAGCTGGCATCAGCTGGGTGCCGAAATATTTTACACGTATATCAAATCACAAACTGCGGAAATCAAGGTGGACAAACATGTTCGCAAGCGTATGGAAAGCTTTCTGATTGGTGATAAGGGGCCAGATGTGTTTTATGAGGTACAGGAAAATGTGGTGCAAACAATCCAGGATAAATACTACGCCTCGTTTATCGTGAGCGAACAGTATAAGAAAATGCAGGAGGCTCTTCTGAATGAAAGGGCAGATGGTTGGTATACAAGAAAAAAGCTGTTACATTTGAAACAAAATTGTTACTCAAAAGCGACATTTAAATTAAAATAATAACAATATTATTTTTCTAATCAACCAATCAGACGATCGTAAGTTGGAAAAAATTGTAAAGTTCAACAAAAAACATTGTTTGCTTAGAAACTTTTTACTTTGTTGTAAAAATTCATAGATTAATTATTAATTAGAGAATGCAGAGCTTTTGACTTTTACCTTGGCCTAGAAAATTAGTACTACACATCAAATTAGAGAAGCTAGATAATTAAAACAACAATATACTAATTTATAATTATTTAGAGCTTATATTTTAATAATTCATGGTTGTAGATTTAAAAATTTTGAGGATATTTTTGTTTTTTCAGTAATAATTGAAGACCGACAGCTGATGGATAGAAGTTTATCTGAGTCATCATCGTTAATGGTAGAAGAACACTCAAATTATGCGAGGAGTAAATTGGATCAATTGCAAGAGAAGCTCAGTAACAAAATGCAGGCTCTGCAAGCTTTAAGAACTTCGTTAAAACCTGAGAGTAAAATATTGAGCATTTTGGCAAAAGAAGTGGAATGGCTCCAGGGTGAAAAAAGACAACTGGAGGCACACCTCAATCATACAGAGATGTGGGCTGAACATCTGAGCAAATGGCGAGCTGATGTGCAAAACGCAGAAGTAATAATAAATGAATACTACATAATTGAATTTCAGCATTTCTAATCGTATTTCTCATTTCATATAAATTTCAATGTTACCTTTGCATTTCAAATTTAGATACCGGAAAATAGCGAGTCCCCACAATTCGTCCTGGTAGTTCACATGGCCGCAGATGAAGCCAGCGAGGATAACATCTCAACCGGCTGGGTTGTCTTACGAAAACTGCAAGAATTTCAGGAATTGCATCGTAAACTGCGTCAACTATGTCCGAGTGTGAAAAATCTCGAATTGCCATCTCAACCTCTACGCTTCTTTGGCACAAAATCTGACAAAAATGCTTTAGATAAAGATAAGGCACAGATCCAAAAATACTTAAATGTAAACCAACCAGAAATTTTGAAATGATTTTTAAACTTTAAATATTCGGTAACTTAAGAAGTATAATTTTTGGGTAATTATGTTTTAGTACGTGTTAGAAAACGACAGATTGAATCAAAGTGAAGCGTTGTACGCATTTTTGTGCCCCAGCTCGGAGCATTTGAAACATACAGCACCCTCCCCTAAGAAATCTCGTTTCTTTTTGTCTACCCTTTTCAAATCGTAAGTTCATAGATCAAGTTGAACGCTTCTTAAATGATTTGTGATTTATTGATTTTAAAATAATTATATTTTCAGGGGATCTAGTAGCAGTGGAGATTCTCGAGAAAAAGATGACGAGGAAGACTATTCCTTACTTTTGGACGACAGTGATTCTGGCCGTAGTACCACTGACGGTCTGGGTCCTGGTAAAGATGCTATTGCAGAACCTTTGTATACACTTTTGGGTGAAATATTTGATGTACGAGGTGTCTCTCGTCTTCTCAGACGATCCCTTATTACTTTTGTACAGCTTACTTATGGTAGAACTATAAACAGGTAAATTTCAAAACCTCTAAACAAATTATGCAGTTGAATAATAAAATTAATCTAATGTTCTTTCGAATAACTAAAATCATTTTAAATTTGATTTTTTAGACAAGTAAGAGATACCGTAGCGTGGATATTTTCTGAGCCAATGCTGCACTACTACATCCAACTTTTTACAAAATCGTGGTGGCCAAATGGTCAGCTTGTAATCGACAATGTGATTAGAACAGATGAAGACAAATTGAAGACAAGAGGAGAAGCACGAAGACAGTTTCTCAGCAATGTACCTGAAGTTTTAGCCAACTTGGTGGGAACTCAAAGTGCTCAGCGAGGAGCGACCAAAGTATTTGACACTTTGCAGAATACTAATCTTAACAAACAACTGTTTTATGTAAGTTGGCTTGATGAGCAGTGAATTTAAATTTTATCGATTTAACATAATTAATTCAAAGACTTATTTTCAGGATATCTTTGAGGTCATTATGTACGAAGTTTTTCCTGAACTGCAACAAAGGAGTAAGAAATCTCCTGGCCAAAGTTAATCCTGAACTCTCCTCAAGACTGCTAATCAACTTTTAAGTAAAACATGTCTATTATATATTGACTTTATACAAAAACCCAAAAATGACATTCCAAAGTCGCACTTGTACTGCTTGATACTAGAATAATTGCAGTATTACGAATGAAAATCTGTGAAAATGTATCAAACCATATCAAATAATTTATTTTTGTATTCAGTTTAGACATTTTAATATTATTTATTCATTTTCTTTAATTTTTCATTCAGCTTTTCATCACAAAAAACACAAAACAGGTGCAGTAAAAACCAACAGTCGTGCTTATTTTATCCCAAAAATTTTGATCTGCTCAATTTTTTATATTTGACGGTGCTATAATTTTTTTGTAAAAATTATTATATTCACGTAGTAGTATTGTTTTAAAATACTTCGCCTCATTTTTGTTGCATAAAACGTTGAAATAGAACAGTGAAATAGATATCGTTCTGTTATCAGCAGAACTATATGTAAAATTAATGGTACATGTCTAAGCGTTAGACACTTATATGTGATGTGAATCATCGTTAAAGTTAAGTGACTCTATGTTCGATTGTGACAGATGTCATGAAATTATATAAATATGTACAATATAAACCAGGATGTTATAAATAATGTACAATGTTCATCAGAATGTTATGAAAATATTTGTTTTGTACATTTTGTTGAAGGATCAAATGATATAATCAAAAAAAAAAAACTTTCAAACAATGAAAAAAAGTTTATTATTTTCATCTAGCATTAACACTACATCAGGTTTTTCAAAATTGCAAGACAAATCTTTTTAGACAATCTTGACTATAAAAAGAATATAGAACAAATTATTTGTTGGTTATTGATAAGGAACTTGTAAAATGTACATTTCTTTAGATCATTGAATGAAAAGCGTGTGAAAACTTTTGTCTCTTAAAAAATAGTTTTATTTGTTTACAAAGTAAACTAAAGCAGTTCAACATTTACAGTTCTCAGAGCTTCGACTGCCCAATCCGGATAATCCTTATCCGGATAAACATCTATCATAAATTTCTGAATGAATTTTGGAAACTTTTGTTCCACGATGCTCTTTCGTATATCGCTCATAAGTCTCATCTGAAAAGCGATGTTGTGCACTGTCAACAAGTGGCACGCCACTGTCTCGTTAGTTACAATATTATGTAAATACGCTCGGTTATAAGTTTTGCATGTGCTGCAAGTACAATTTTCATCTATTGGTCTTTTGTCAGTTCCGTAGCTGCCTTGTTTCAAGTTCAGTTGTCCAGTGTAAGTTAAGGCACAACCAAATCGCTGAAATACCATTTCAATAATTTTTTAATTATTTTGAATCGTTTCAGTTTATTAAATTCAATATAATAAAAATTCGTTCTCATGATAAAATTTTATCAAGATTTTAGTTTCATTAAGTCCAACTCACGGCAGTTCTTGTTGGAAAAACACAGTCATACATGTCGATACCCAGTGCAGTGCAGACAATCAGATCTATGGTGAATCCAACTCCCATCAAATACCTAGGTTTGTTCTTAGGTAAAATGCCCGTAGAGGCGTAAACCATCCTCCAAAAATCACGTTTGCTTTCTCCACCACTAAAAAATTATTCATGAAAATTGTATTTTTCTATACAGTATTATTGTTTTTAAGAGAATAAATAATTTTTATCTGTACCTTAAACCTCCTACGGCATAGCCATAAACGTTTCTTTGGACTAGCTGTTGGGCACACTGTACTCTTAACTTTTCGTTCAAACCACCTTGGACAATAGGAAAAATAATCTGCTCATCAGGTCTTTCGTGAGCTGCTAAACACCTGTCGACCCATCTAACAGTTCTAAAAATGATGATAATATTTTTTGTTATTTTTAGTTGACTATTATAAATATAAAAATGATTATTTTAAAATTTCAACTTGCCTATGCATTGCTTCCTCTATTCTTGGTCCTGTGACTGTTGTTTTAATGACATCGTCCAACTGCATTATAATATCAGCACCAATAATATTTTGAATCTGGATAGATCTTTCGGGAGTCAGCACACATTCAGAATCTGGAAGGATTTTTGATGAATTATCAGTGTTTTTAGTAGAAAAATAATTTGTTTGCTTACCGTCATATGGAGACCTGAATGTAACCCCATCCTCTGTAACCTTAGCCAATTTTGCAAGCGAAACCATTTGGAATCCACCAGAATCTGTTAACAAGGCTCTTTTCCAGTTCATAAACTTGTGAAGACCGCCAGCCTTTTTCATTATTTCTGGTCCCTAAAAGCAATATTGAACTGTCAATCTGTAAATTATAATTACTTTGTTGAAAAAAAAATTTTACCGGTCTGTTTCCAAGATGATAAGTGTTCCCAAGCATGATTTGAACGTTCAATTCTTCCAGTTGCTGAGGTAAAAGTCCTTTCAAAGTACCCTATAAAAATTAATTACATTTCTAAAATTTCTGTTATTTAAACATTTTTTTAAAAATATTTTTTAAATAACAAACCTGAGTACCAATTGGCATAAACACTGGCGTGTCCACTGTGTGATGAGCAAGTGTCAGTTTTCCGACACGTGCTTTTGTTGTTTGGCACTCAGCTATAACTTCGTACGTAAAAAGTGGTTTGACCTCTTCCATTTTACACACCTTTCAAAATATGAAAAATTGGAGTTGATAAATTATCTTAATTTTGTTTCTACGATTAACAAGAAATTTTTTGTTTGTTTTTAAATGTTAATTATCATTTTATAACAAAACCATAATACAAATCTTGTTCAAAAATTGTCTTTCCTATTTGTATTTGTAGTTCATAATATATACCTTTGTAATAATTATTTATACTTTTCAATTAACCTGTGCTTTGGCATGAGTCAGAAACCTTGTCAAAAAAGTATTCATGCACCTTATTTTGCATTCGAAACAACTAGACACAAACGGTATTTAATGTCAGGAGAGGTTAGCTTCGTTTTGACTAACCACATCAAAACACATAAAAATCATTTCATATAACTAATTAGAAGACATTATTTCGGAACATCGAAAATTTAAAATGCATAATGTTAATTTTGCATAATATAAAAAAGCATGAATCTATTAAACATAAAGTTTAAAAAAATATTTAGGCATTTAGGTGTTCCGAAACTGATACTGATGTCATAAGTTTTATGTATACTCCAGTTGATTACCACTCTTCGCGCGTTCTGTTAAATTTGATTTCAAATTTATATTTTTCATAATAAGAAAAATTAACATTAATTGTTATGAAATTTATTGAATTTATTATATTCATTTAAATATTATAATCAAAATCAAAACAAACCTATGAACAAAAATATATTTTATCAAGGAAACATTAAAATTATGTAGGTTCAGAATTTTTGACGTTTTGAAATTAACCAACTTCAATTCGAATTTTCAAAAAAACAGTTAAGGTGATAAGTAAGGTCTGCTGCCACGGAGTTAGAGATTTTGTTTATAAAAATTAGAATAATTGTTGTTTTTAAAAATACGGAGAAGAGCGCCATTCAATAATAATGGGAGAATTCGTAGCACACTACAACAAAATTTTCGGTTGAAAAATGTAAATAAAAAGTGATTTCTA
>JAQQRF010000306.1:0-125315 GCA_030523145.1 Trissolcus brochymenae | reverse complement strand
AAAAAAATAAGGTGATACAGCGCCACCTACCAGCATAAATGAGAAACATGACGCTGTTATTTTAAATTAAAGATTCAATATATGCATAATTTTAGCTATCACATTTCTTGATAAAATAAACACTTATATTTTATTTTCCATGGAAGAAAAAATATGATCATTTTCAAAATTTTTTCAAACTAATTCGAACGAATTAGCATGTAAACACATTTTTATTTTAGGAATTAGTAATTAGGATAACCAAATTTTGCCCAGAATTAAATTATTTCATTAAATATAATGTAGTGTCTTCACTTCTGCATACTACTACCTTCTGTTTCTCACCAAGCCTGAAGACACCGGGGAAACATTCATCTGACTCATCTCGCTTCCCCTGATGATCTAGCTCTTTTCAACTCTCTCCACCAGGCGGCGCTCTCATCAATCCCAATATTGATTTTTGGTGACTTCAACTTCCCTGATCTGGTGTGGCGGCACGGTATCCCAACTGGAGCTAAGGAGGTAGAGCGGGACCTAATCTCTACTTTGAACGACACAAACCTGACACAGATCCGGGACGCAATCCGACTCCACCTGTGCGCCAGGCCCGTATACGTTACTTTGACTTGGATTACAACGCAGTTATTCCAGCCCTCACGCCACTCATTGAAGACTACCTATCGGCCGTTAACCCTGTCGAGGCCTACGATCCCCTTAGCCGCTTCACCTACAATCTACTACTATCTTTGAGCCCGAGAAATTCTACTACCTCGTATGTTGACAAACCTTGGATCACTCATACCATCCAGAAGAGTATCCGGAAAAAACGCCGGCTCTGGGGTTGCTACCGCCGAGTTGGTTCAGCCCAGTGCTACGCAAGATACCGCCACTTTTCCAACACCTTGTCGGCAGAGGTTCGTCTCGCCAGGAAGAAATATGAAGAAAACCTAGTCTCCACAGGAGCTCGTGCTTTCTTCTCATACATTAGTCGAAATTCATCTACAACTACTAACTCTTCCCCTGGTGTTCTCCTGGACGGCGATGTGGAGATAACGGCTCCGGATGAGATAGCTGATGTCTTCGCCAGGGAATTTGCTTCAGTGTTTGGTTGTGTACCATTTGGACCACTGTTGGATCTGGGACCGCCCACTCACGATGAAGTCCTGGACGATATTGACATCACCACAGACATTGTCCAGAAGATCTTGCTGACCCTCGACAACTCAGCCTCCTCTGGTCCTGATGGGCTCCCGGCAATCCTCTTGAAGAAGTGCTCTTACATCCTTGCGCCTATGCTTGCTCGACTCTTTAGATACTCCCTGGACACATCTATACTTCCCTCGTACTGGAAGCACGCCCTGGTTACACCCATTTACAAGAAAGGAGACAAGACGAACCCGCTAAACTACCGCCCGATTAGCCTTACTTGCTCCTCTTGCAAGGTGCTTGAGAGAGTGGTGGTGAACCAGCTACTACAGTTCTCCATGGAACATGGCCTCATCCCGGATGATCAGCACGGATTTATCCCGGGACGTTCTGTTACCTCCAACCTACTGCCATGCCTCGATGACTGGACCAGAGCTCTTGACTCTGGCCAGCCTACAGATGTCATCTACCTCGACTTCTCTAAAGCGTTTGACAAAGTTCCACATAACAGGCTCCTACACAAACTCCATCATCTAGGCATCCGAGGGCGACTCCTGAACTGGATTGCCTCCTACCTCCGTGACCGTATTTTCCAAGTCCGGATTGGCGACACCCTCTCAGAGACCAGAACAGTCTCTAGCGGTGTACCCCAAGGATCCGTGCTTGGTCCTCTGCTGTTTGTTCTCTACACATCGGATCTGCACCAGCACACCTACTCTGCTCACCAGTCTTTTGCAGATTACAATAAGCTGTACGCCAACCTGCTCACCAACACCTTGCAGCTTCAACGGGACCGCGACAGCATTCTCTCCTGGTCTGATCTCTGGATGATACCCACTTAAGTGTTCCGTTCTACATATTGGTCGAAATAACCCCCACAATGCCTACTACATTGCGGGTCACCAACTGACAGTAACTACCGCCCAAGTGGACCTTGGCATTACCATCACATCGACACTTGAGTGGGATATCCAGGTGGCGACGGTAGTCCACAAGGCCAATGCTCTCATCTACCGTATCAGGAAAACATTTGCGTCTCTGACACCGATTATGCTTCGGAGGATCCTGACTGCCTATATCTCCCCTATTCTGGAATATGGCGTAACGATATGGTCTCCATATCTACGTAGACACGTCACGGCAGTTGAACAGGTTTTTCGACGAGCAACCAAGCTTTCATATCCTCTGCGAAACTTCCAGTACCAACAACGGCTATTGGCTCTCAACTTCACTGGTCTGGAGATTAGAAGGACCGAATTCGACCTTTTCGAAACCTTTAAAATTCTAAAAGGTCTCTATTCCACCCCGTTAGAGCATCTCTTTCTGAGAGCCTTAACCACTCGTCTGCGAGGCCATCCGCTCAAGTTGAGGCAGCAGAGATTTACACGCCTACAGAGAAGAAACTTTCTATCCCTGCGTGTGGTTTCCGTTTGGAACGCGCTCCCTAGTGAAGTAGTGTCGGCGGATTCTCTTACTACCTTTAAATCATGCCTCGGTTTGCTGGTGACTCGTCGAGGAGCTTTGTAGCCTTCTTGTGCATTATGTCCAGAACAAATTTTTAAACAAACTTTGACGTCACTTTACCTTTACCTATGTCTTGCTTTTTATATACCCGCTCAATTGCACCGTCGCTCTTTTACTTTTTACATACTCTATCTATCTTAACACTGTATCTTATTTTCTTTTTGTATATATATCTGAGAAGAGACTCTATGTTTATGTTCGCACATCTTTCATTATACAGGAAAAACAGTTTGTACTGCTGCCTATTAATTTTGAATAAATAAATAAATAACAAGGCCCGAATTCGGCGATTTAAAGGGGAGGCATTACACGCCAAACACAAGCCCGAATTAGTTTTTTTTTTTTTTTCAATTTATTTTTATGGGCCTAAGTAGGGCCAAATAAGGTGAGCCCAAACAGGGTAAACCTATATTGGCAATGTATAGGGGTATTGTTATCACCGCCGTAGTAGAAAAAAAGACGAGCGTGCCTTTAAATTTTTAGGGCCCTTTGTAGGCAATTCAGGGCAAGCCAGAATGAAATCGAGCATTCATGAAAGCCAAAGTTGGACCTATACATTGCCAATATAGTTTCCATCATGCTCGGTGATACCGAGAACCAAGTTTGGTACGAATACGTCATTATTGATCTTATTAATAGCATATAACAAATGATTTTGAACTTTTTTATTCAATCTTCGTGAATGGAACAATCTGTTTGCCGCAAAATACGCGTTTTTCGCTTTTTTTAACTGAATATCAATGTGTTTATTAAAATAAAGTTTCTCATCAAGGTGCACTCCCAGGTATCTCACCACCTTTCTATGTGGCATGTTGATATCCGGGTTTGTTTGCTCCTTGATAGAGAAATCTCTCCAGACTCTGTTATTTTGTTTCTTTCCTCCTGATATTTTAGGACGGAAGAGAATTGTTTCGCATTTTTGACCGTTGATTTTAAATCTTCAAGCTTGGAAAAAGTTTTTTATTTTATCAAACAACTTTTGTAGTTCTGTTTGTACATTTTTCACTAGCGGTTTTGTTATATATATAATGAGATCGTCCGCAAATGCAATTGCTCGTTTTTCATCGCTGTTATTTAAGTCAAACATTTTCAGTAAATCACATACAAAGATATTGAATAATATGGGGGCGTTCATTGTGCCCTGTTGAAGGCCGTTATTTCGCTTGAAGGTTATTTTTGACTTATTTTTATCTATCTCTACACGTTTTCTTTTTCAACATTGACCACAGCATTCTTATCAGGTACCGGGGAAAGCCTTTTTTGATCAGCCGGAAGAAGAGCCCGTCCAACCACACGGTGTCAAATGCCTTTTCGAGGTCGATCAGGCACGCGCCAACGAATTTTCTGTCCCTTAATGCTCTATTTATACGTGAACACAGCAGCGTCACCGCGTGAACCGTCGAGTGTCCGTACTTGAACCCGAATTGGTAGTTAGAAATCAACTCTTTCTCCTCACAGATTCTGACTAGTTGTTTATTTATGACTACTTCAAACAATTTGCCTATGTTTGGCAATAAACTTATCGGTCTATAATTATTTGGGTTATCTTTGTTGTTTGATTTTTTTTTGATTGGTATTATTTTCGCGCATTTCCATTTCGTCGGGAAATACGCGTTGTTGAGACAGTTGTTAAAGATAATTGTGTAATTATAAGTTAGTCTTTCTGGAATTGCTCTTAGTATGTAATTTGGGATTTTATCATTCCCCGCTGATCTTTTACTGTTCAGTGTTTTTAGAATACACTGAACTGAGATGGGATTGCAAAAATAATAAGGATCCTCGAATATGGGTCTCAGTGCACTGTTTTCAATTGAAAAGTTAACTAGGGTTACATTCCGATCTTTTCTCTCATTAATTTCTCTTTTTAGGTCCTCTATATGTTTATTTACTATATTATTAAGTTGCTGTTTATTTTCATTTAGATCATTAAATTGGTTGTTAATGAGCTGAAAGTGTGCTCCCATTACATCTAACTTTTCTTAAGGGTCATTTATTATGAAGTTTTGATTTTCATCTCGAGTTAACTGGTCGGGGTCGAGTTGCGCGTTTCTGATTATTTGGTCTCTGTTTTCTGGAATTTTCAAGTTATCAACCGTTAATATGTCTTTGCGTCTGAAAATCCTGTTCAGTTCGGGGAACATGTTCATATGGTCGTGTGGCGATATTTTTTCGATTTTATCTTTCCAGTGTTGGCCAAGTAATTGGCCGTAATTTTATTGACTAAACGTATAAGTGATTTCGCACTTGACCTCAGATTTGTTTCATCTTCCCTTCGCTAAATCTTTAACGGGGCATAGCAACTTCATCAAGTAACTTTCACAGTTTTCTTTTTATTTGTTTACATTATAAATTAAAAAAACTGTTTAAAATTACGTTATGAGAAGAAATTGTCAAAAAAAAAGCCAAAAAAACTGGTTCCGGCCGGGATCGAACTGGCGACCTTCTGCGTGTAAAGCAGATGTGATAACCGCTACACCACGGAACCTGTGGTACAAATCGTAGTTTATACACATTTTTAATCAGATTATAAGTTGATCATTTTTTTATTGAAGAGATTATTGTTTTTGGTAGTGAAATTCTTTTTTATAACAACAAAAATAAGTATTGTTCTATATTTTTATGAAAAGTGACCCTTAAACTTAATTGTAAACTGTTTTTTCCGACTGAGAGAATGCTTTACCGTCGGTCGGTAACTAACTGAGATATCAACCGAGGAACGATTAACATCTTGAAATTATTATCCAGGCAACTATTTTACTGATCATGGAATATGAAGAAATACAGAGAATACATCAGTGCGGTTCAAGCAAACAACAATTTGTTTATTACAAAAAATTGTTTTAATCGATCAAACTATAAATAAGTGGTTTGTTGAATATACCATTCTTCGTTTGGAATTGTATTTACAATTTAAGACGTGGATAGTGTCCAGATAGACAAAATAACAGGAACAACAAGAAAGACACAAATAAACTATAAGTGAAAGGTGAAAATAAATTAGATTCAAATGACTAGATATCTAATTAGTAATACATTGACACGTCGCCCAATACCGTTGTGGGCCACATACAATCGCAGCTGCTGGCGACGACTTTGGTGAACGGTTCCCAGCAATCGTCAGCCCACTTTCTTCGCGCCATCAGAAGGGTTCGGCTACGCTGTATGCAATGGAAATTCGGATGGACGCATTTCTGAAAAGCGTCGATGAAATTGTTTACAATACGTTTTCAGATAAATAATATATACTCCGCACAAAAATTATAGCGCCCCTCTCCTAAAATTTTCGATAATACAACCAATTCTTAAACAGCGATAACTTTCAGTCAAAAAACCTTTCTTTGACCAGAATATTATAGTTGACACTTCAAGCTTCAATAAAAAAACAAATTTTGTGCAGAGTGTATATACGATATACAAGATTTTAAGTTGACTGAACGCAACCCTTGCCAAACCTGCATTGTTGGTCTTTCCAGAGACCTTTCGTCATTGGCCACATTTTTGCAGAGGACCTCATGAAAAAATGGCGGCTGGTATTCATAATCCGTATCCTCGAACTCGATCTTTCTAGTTGTCGTTTCGCAAAGATTGACGTAATCCTGAAAGTATTCAGGTTTCGAATCAAACGCAAACAATAACAATAAAGCAAACAAAGATAAGAACAAATACTTACGCTGCGTATACCACTTCGTAAATCTCGGTCAAAGATCTGATTATCCATAGAATTTTCTTGTTTCGAGCTCAAATTGTTACCGGTTTCTGAATGTGATTTCGGATGGAAATCTCTGTTCAGAAACATCCAAGGCCAGTTTAATTTCCTGGTCGAATCTTGTACCGCCTGAACGAAGAAGGCAAGTTCGGCTATCTGAAACGACAAAGGGAACTATGATCCCTAATCCTTTCCTAATAAAAAGGATCATATATTGTCCATATATTGTGCATATATTGACAATATATTATTTTCAGTAAATCATATATTGCCAATATATGCACAATATATGGATAATTTATAGTGCATATATTGACAATGTATCGGTCATATATTGACCATATAATGATCGTATATGATTAAAAATTTCCGTATATGGACAATATATTGATAATACATTAGCAATTTTTAAAAATGAATGATCTATTGTTCATATATGGCCATATATGGTCAATATAAAAACAATATATGAATTTGAAATTAATATATTAACAATATATTATTTATATTTGGACAATATATGATCCTTTTTACTAGGAATTGGCTCTTTGAGTCCCTATCGATTAGTTGATCTGATATCATCGGCCTAATTAAAAAGCAATTCCGTTTCCCCGAAAAGTGTCCGCCATTAAGAACTAATTAACTCCCTCCCCTGGCTGAGGTTATGTATACAATATTTTTTATCATCAAAGATAAAAAAAGGTTAATTTACAAAAGCGGTGCGAAATACGCACTTATGAAAGAAGCTCTCGGGATGTGTGTAAGCTATAGTGCACGCTCATCATCTGCGTGTGGTAGTTATTCAATTTACCGTCCTATGTTCGTCATAGTTCAGTTAATGTCGAACTTGGGATGATTGAGCATCGCGGACTGTAATGAAAAATTCGTGCTACGAACTTGACCGTTGTGACAACGACAAGTGTTTGAAATTTTCAATGATTCCTTGGATGGTGCTGTGATTTGTTTAACGCATTTTTCATCAAACCAATGGTGCATGAAGAACACGGATTCGAGATGGCTTCAGATCTGTGTCAGAACGGTAGTTTTAAAAATACCCAAGAGTAAGTATCAGAACTCAAAATTAACCTCGAAAATTAATTATTTGGGCCTTGTTTCGAGCTAAAGGTCAAAGGTTTAATGTTTGGTTGTAAACAAACATCTGAGGATAAGTGATTTGACTTAGAAAGGATTGAAGGACATCTTCTAGACCCAAAAATTTGGTTTCGCTAAGATGGTGGACAGAAGGATCAGAAGAGCGTGAACCAAAACAATGCCCAGGACAAGGACGACCTATGTTTACACAACAGTTCGACCTTACAAGTTATTGTAGCACACAAAGAAATGAGAACAACAATCTCATCTGACAAGGAACAAGGATTTCAGGATACAAGTTTGCATTGAATGATCAAGAAGTTGTGGATTTGAGTGTCACAGGCCACTTCCGACGGTTGGGCATTAGCTATGTTTTTTCTTGTCGTAATAGCCGCTATAGCCGAGCCGAGTTAATAAGCAATTGACCCTCGGCCACATGGCTTCATCCATTGATGAATCCAGCTATTAAGCAAGCTTGGATGACAAGTTAAGGGACAAAGACTCAATTTTGAAAATTGCGCGCTGATTTTGCAGATTGGCCGACCCTGAAGCAGCACGTGCCAAACCAACCTGAATAAACAAAAGAGAGAAAAAAAGGCGACAGTCCAATTTGTAATTGAAATATAACGTTGGAATGCGTTTCGGAATTAATTCGAGAAACCCGTTGTGAAAACTAGTCCGTTTTCTGAAAAAGTTGTCAGTAGAAAATAGGCCGGCTGTTTGGTCAGTTTCGAAGTTTGGACGAGAGTGAAAACAGTGGCTGTAACCGACGAAGGGCCGGATTATTTATAGATAACGGAATATAACAAGGGTCCTAAGAATATTTCACTTAAGGTCAATCATTCAATTGAACGTGTGCAATCAACAATCTTGCGGACCCTGCTTTTTTCTTTTTTCATTTTGTTCCTCGGTGATGTGTTTACAAATAAGTGAATCGTCGCTGTCACACTTTTGAAATGTGTCAAATGTATTTGATTACAGGATGGTCAGCAGTTCGAGACAGTGCCACTCGCAGCCGCTGACTGCTCCGCATGAATCGAGCGCGGAACAACTTAAATTTCAGGATAGCGGAAAATTTTTCAATGCACTCATGATAGGAAAGAACAGGTGAGTCAGCGAAACTGGTGACCTGAATTTGTTCCTTTTTTTTTTTTCATTTTACGTAACGTTACGGTTGCAAAGTTAGTCATGGTTGGGGGACACTCCTTGAGGTATGCCACACTTTACACACTTGAGCTTGACAAAATAACCGGCCAGGTGATAATCACAGCAACGATTTGAGAGAAACTTACTAGGAAAAATATTCGGTACATCGTGGGTACAATTGTCGCGCTCGAATTGTTGTAACCAACTAAAACGAGAGCCCGATATTTCGTCCTTATAAATAGCAGGGTCACAGGGATACTCGTGGGGTCGGACTTCCTATCTTCTCCACTGGGTAAATAATTAGGCAGATTATTGCTAGGAAAAATTGATACCAACTCTTCTAATTACAAATAAAGCTTTATCAATATCCTGCTTTCCCATTGCAGACAAAATGTTGTTAATGGCTGTTTTTTTTTTTTTAATTTTGTTCGTATTTTTATGGTTGTCCCTAGTAAAAAGGATCATATATTGTCCATATATAAATAATATATTGATAATATATGGACAATATATTAATCATATATTGACCATATATGGCCAATATATGAACAATAGATCATTCATTTTTAAAAATGGCTAATCTATTGTCAAAATATTGTCCATATACGGAAATTTTTAATCATATATGATCATTATATGGTCAATATATGACCGATACATTATTAATATATGGACAATATATGATCCTTTTTACTAGGGACATTGTATGTTTTTTGGAGATTTTCATGAACAAGAGTTCATTAGCCAGCTATGTCAGTTTTAATTGAGACTAATTGATGTAAGTTGACACATCGTATTTATAATTACTAATGCAAAATATGCGAGCTCAATTAAACGATGGATTGGCAACAACAATGACCTCACAGCTGATAACATTTTTAAGGCGACATACCGAACATGGTTTGTTTCTCAAACGCTCAGGTCTTTTGAGTATTTCAATTTCATTCAATTTTTTCACAGAACAATTTTAATTTTTATAATAAAGCAAATTTTATACGAGTGTTTTACAATTACCTTAACTGTACTTAGAAATATATCACCTGAATTAATCATTTAAGTGACATATTTTTGTACACTTATACCTAATTAAGGGTAGTTGACTGGTTTCAACAATTAAAATCTGTTAATAGACAAAATGAACTTAAATGGCAAGAAATAATTACCACTCACATTCATTCTTAACCCTCAACTAACCAATTGTCGAAAATTAAATTTGGAACAAAAAGCATCGACATTTTGGATGATTCATTCAAGGTTTTATGTTCCTCGAACTCATTATTTTTCCTTATTTTTCAATGAAAAGTAAAAAAAATCGAAATTATTTTTTATCAGCATGTTTTTTTTTGAAATTTCATATCTTAGATTATAATTATTTAAAATAACATTTTCAAGAGTATTTTGTGAATGAGAAGACACGCATTTTATGATTAACGGAAAACTGAAAATATTTATCATAAAAAGCTTAATTTTGAATTATTCATGAGATTTGTTGATATGTTTTTAATAAGACGGTTTTTATCATAAAAAGCTTAATTTTGAATTATTCATGAGATTTGTTGATATGTTTTTAATAAGACGGTTATATAAATTAATTGATTCTACACTCGATTTTTCCTCACGAAACAAAATCTTCAATATTTTAAAATGTTTTATTTCATGATTATAAATTCAATAATTAATTGTCATTTAATTACTTACCGATAAAACTTAAAGTTCCCATCAAATTCTGGAAAATAAAACAAAATGTGATACATTTTCTTCTAATAATCATTTTTTTGTAATATAAAATAGATACGAGATATTTTGAATGTATAAAAAAAATTATGTTCAAAATTGTATAATCCAAATGATTCGAAGTTGATTGATTTATTCCATCGTGAAAATATTTTTATTGAAAAGATTATTCACGACCGAATGGTGGCGAGAACGTCAATTATAGGCAATTGGAATTTTGCCCGTCCAATGATTTGATTGAATTTATTCCCAATTATTTTTGTTTGGTGACAAAATATTTTTGACGAAAACAATCAATAAAATACTTCATTTTGAATTAAATATATTCCGAGCATGTTATTTTTAATTTGTTTGCACTTTATAAAATTAAACTCAAATGTCAAGATATAAAATATTGGTACAAGACAGATTATCGAATTTTGATAATGATATGATAAGTCTTATCGTTTGTAATACATCTACTAAGAAGATGATAATCGTCACTCGTCGTTCAACATTAATACTAAAGTCACAAACTCTGAGGAGACAAAATGTAAGAAACAGAACCTTTTTCTCTCTCTAACAATTATTTAAAACCTTTGAGTATATTTCACTTGTTACATTTCATTTTCATGGAAACTCGCTCATTTCACTTTAATTTGAGTGTTTACGAAATTAGACACCAGGCGCCTCACTTCGTAACAAAAACTTGGGCGAAAATGTTTTGTTGACACTGCGGTTAAAATCTTTCCCGGAAAATTCTAAGAAAAGCAGATTCACAAAATGATTCGGCGATCTTTGTAAGTTGTACATAATATTATAAGACAAAACAACAAATATAAAAAATGAATTTCAAAAATACGAATCAAAACAACGAATTAAAAACGATGGAATCTCTCTGGTTTCACTGTTTTCAGTTCCCGTGTTTGTTGTTGTTTACATCATGTTTTTTTTTTCTTTTTGACCATTTATCGACCGGCGCATTTTTCGATCGGAAATCTCGTTGAACAAATTAAAGTGATTGGAATTGTAAAAGTGGCACAGGGAGAGCCACCCGGACGCGGAATCGGAAACGATCGTAGTGCGCGAACAATGACCAATTTTCTTGAAAACTAATTCGTTTGTTATGCAAATGTCCATGTGACGCCGTCCGATCCAAGGTTATCAACAAACTACACTCAATGAACTTTTATAATTTAACAATATAAAACGAATTTCAATTGTCGAGCGCAACATTTTGTAACTTTCAAAACTGTGACCTTCAACCAAGGTCATTGTTTATTCATCATTTATTTATCCACAGTTCAAAAGTTCGAAAAACTACCCCGTTTTCGTAACCTCAAAATGACACAAACAAATTCAAACTTTGACCTTGGAAGGAGGTCATCATTATTTTTTAAAAACAACCCTCGTTTTATAATCTTGAAATCGTTTACAAAACGACAGTTATTTTTTTTATTTTGGTTTTCGTAACCTCAAAATTATACAAACAAATTCGAACTTTGACCTTGGAAGGAGGTCATCATTATAATCTTAAAATCGTTTACAAAACGACAGTTATTTTTTGTATCTGGTAAATAAGGGTTGATGGAAGAGAAAGAAACAAAAAAAGTATATAAACAAACCTGAAATGGTAAACAAGACGTTTGGTTATTGAATAATGTTGTTATTATTATAGAAAAATCCAGCCGGACATTGTGCCTGGTTCGGGTTCGCCGGGAGTATTTCGGCAGCACTCGTTCCACTCGACGCTGGTCGAGGGCGCCCCGACCGAAAAGCCGACCAATAGCGAGGAGGCCCGCACGCGGAACGGTCTGTTAACGTCGCCACGGGGCACCGGCGTCGCCAGTAAGAGTGCGCACCTTGGCACGACACTGGCCAGTAAAATGGCGGCGTCTACCAGCACGAGCACCGCGGTCGCCCAAGGATGGCCCAACACCAAAGACGATTACGAGCTCAAGGAAGTCATCGGTGAGCAATCCCATAACACCCCGACGCCACCTCGACCTTTGACCTTCCAACCCACCCGATGTTCCCAACAAAAAACAGTCGAATCGCTATTATTTGTTTGCCCAACAAAATTTGACACAAACATTACCAATTTTTTCCCTTTTTTTCATCTCACAATACTCTTCTTTCCTTTTTTTATGTTTTTGATTTCCTTTTGTTCGACACTTTTTTGTCAGTTTTATAGCTCTGTCTTATTTTGGTTAGCTGAGTTGTTTACATTTTTTTGGGCAATGTTTTTGAATTAATTTTTGGTTTCATTTTTTGGGGGAGAATAATGTGGGCATAGGTGAACGTTTTTGTCGATTGATCCAAGGGGGTTGATATTTTGTCCGGCATTGAGTTGGTGTCGCAAACCTAACCTAACTTTTCACCGAAGTCACAGTGGTTTCTCGTGTTTTGGCGACGGTCGTTTCGACAGCGCGATTGAACATTCTGCAAACGACTCTGTGACCTCTTTTTTTCACGCGGACGACGTCGCCAAAACTCCGGAAACTGCCAGTGGAAAGTTTTTGCCAGAGCAGACGACAGGCATGACCTTGACAAACTTTGTCACGGGGTAGCATTTTTTTTTGTTTTTGTTTTTGTTTTTTTTTTTTTATTCAGAAAAAAATAATTATTAAAGTAAATAAAAAACGTAAGATTTAAAAAGTGAATTGAAAAATAAACTTTGTATTTATTTGTTTTGATAAATGAACGAATTTAATTTGTCTTTTTTTTTGTTTTCGTTTGTTTGAAGAGAAAAAAACAACAATGTAAAACAACTGCTGTTCCAGCAGCAATCAAAAACGTTCAGTTCTCGGTTACAATTATAGACATAAATAAATATTGCACAAGAAGAGTCGTAACTTTATGTAACGTTTATCAATTAAAATTTCTCATAAAATGATTTCTTTTTCGGAAAACAATTTGTAAACTGAATTAGATAAAGTGTATTCAGTGGTTATAAATATCTCAACTCGCTTTGGTTACGAAAATAGTCTCATTCAGAAAATCTATACAATGAAAATAAATTAAAAGACTGGGGACAGAGATAAAAAAAATGTTCGAAAAATATTGTTCAGTAAAACAATGATGACAAATAAAAAATTGTTTAAAAATGCACGAAAAGTGAGGGAAAAGGTGGTAAACAAATTTCAAGGAAAACCACAATCAGATGATTTTCTCAAATGCTGAATTTACATTCAGCATTTGAAATAAATATAAATTTTATCACCGACATTTACATACATCAAGTACGCAACGGATTTTCTTATTCTTCTTAAATACCGGAAAGAGAGAGAGAGAGAGAGAGACAACATTAAATGAAAAAATTTTTGTACAAAATAAAAAAAAAAATACTTTGAATAATAATTTTCAAGTCTTATGTAGGATGTTTCTCCCTGTTCGATATCTATCGCATGCCAATGTAAAAAGATGACGAAGTAAAGTATACAAAATATTTCCACAAGACAAGACAGAAATGAATTATCAGCTGCAATTTAATTCAGAGACCCGTATTTGTGCAACTTTTACATTTATCATTCATTCATGTTTTTTTTATTGTTTTTATCTTTCCAGTCACACGTCTTTGATATTAACTGCAGTATTTATAAAACGGTCACGATTGTGAAGGATCGAATGAAACATTGAAAAGAAGAAATCGAGATCAACGTGAAGTACACAATTTTTTTATTCGCAAAACCAAATTTCTCTTGTCTGAAAAAAGATCAGTTAACAAAGCAAATTTATCAAGATTTTAAAGAAGACAATATAAAAAAATAAATGAAATAATTGAGACACTGAAAACTAAATAAAAACAAAAAAAGAAATCAAATCAAAATGAAAACAAATGAAATGAATAAAAACGTATAAAAACAGTAGGTGAATAATCTTATCTTGGATAATTGATTTGGAGCGACCTGCGTAAATGACTTATCGCAAAACCAATACAGGGACCAGCCCTGAATTTAATTTGTCGTGCAAACAGTCATTGAGGATATTAATTTTGAGTTATCAATTGAAGCGTGATGAAACGCACGTCATCAATTTTATTTTAGACCCAAAAAGAAATCAAACAAACAAGCGTGAGGAGAAGGGGTTAAAAAATGAGTTTCTGGAGAGCTCTCTTGGTGCTGATGAAACCGCGTCAATTGGTCTCGTTTGATCTAATCAGAAGCCATGGCGGGGTTGATTTGTTTAATTGGACGGACTTGCAAACAGAGCTCACAACTGTGATTTTTTTTTTATTCCAGGCGTCGGGGCAACGGCGGTGGTACACGCGGCCTTTTGTATTCCGCGTCAAGAAAAATGCGCAATAAAGCGCATTAACTTGGAGAAATGGAACACGAGCATGGACGAACTGCTGGTAAGGAATTCAATTCAAGTCAAGACGATTCTCTCATTCCCCTCAAAAAATACCTAAAAAATGGAAACAATTGTTTAAAAGTCATTTCTTTTAATTTTATTAATATATAGTTGTCTGTTTTTGTCTCTGAGCAAATTAATTTAAAAATTTGAAAAAAAAAAAAATATTGATTCTTGAGTTCGATAACAAATGTTGATTTTGGTATTTTTAGAAAGAGATCCAGGCGATGAGCTCGTGCAATCACGAAAACGTTGTCACATATTACACGTCGTTTGTTGTGAGAGAAGAACTTTGGCTGGTACTCAGACTTTTGGAAGGAGGTTCGTTGTTGGACATTATTAAACACAAGACGAGGACCACGAATTGCAAACACGGTGTCTTTGACGAGTCCACCATAGCCACTGTGCTTAGAGAAGTGCTCAAGGGTCTCGAGTACTTTCACAGTAATGGACAAATTCACAGGTGCGAAGAGGTATCTTGACAAAGGAGCATGAAATGACGAGACTGCAACAATTTGATTTCACTCTAAAACTACAGAGGCAGTCATTTAAGCATCATTAATTTTTGACAAATTAATTTACTAATTAAAAAAAGCAACAACAATCAAGCTTTTGATACATTTGAAATGATATTTGATGTTCAGTTTTCTTAGAGTTTTAATTAATTTTTTTTGCTATTTTTGATTTCAATGATTCAGGGACATAAAAGCTGGTAACATTCTTCTGGGTGAAGACGGGACTGTACAAATCGCTGACTTTGGTGTGAGCGCCTGGCTAGCGACCGGGCGAGACCTAAGCAGACAGAAGGTGCGACACACGTTCGTCGGTACGCCCTGCTGGATGGCGCCCGAGGTCATGGAGCAGGTGAGAGAGGAAAGTTGCACTCCAGTTTCTTAGCCTGTTCGGTGTCGTCCTGCAAGCACACAGGCTTGATGTACTTAACATGCACGATGAATCGTAATCATATCATCGAAAAAGAAAAGAACAAAAAAAATATAAGAAACAAAATGAAAACTCGACAATCATTAGAGAAATTAATAACGTTGATTCATTGTTGATCAATCCATTAGTTTGGTGTTGAGTCGTAGTATCAAGTGATTATATATGTCGGAGCTTCATTTGCTTTAGCTGTTTGCATGGCAAGTCCATTTTAGTCTGTACGAATTCAAGACAGGCCTCGCATGGATCAAGATTCTGGAATGTAAACTGGCATAGGTAGTTGTCGTTATTACAGTCAAGTCGGATGAATGTCTACGTTGAATTTGTTGTCACCTTGCAGGACCATGGTTACGATTTTAAGGCAGACATCTGGTCTTTGGGGATCACAGCTATCGAGATGGCCAGTGGGACTGCTCCGTACCACAAGTACCCTCCGATGAAGGTACTGATGTTGACCCTCCAGAATGACCCACCGACCTTGGACACTGCTGCTGATGATAAGGACCAGTACAAAGCTTACGGAAAGACTTTTCGCAAGATGATCGTTGACTGTTTGCAAAAAGACCCGACAAAACGGTAAATAAACTAAATAACAACAATTCAACAATTCCGTATTTCTTTTTTAATTTATTATTCGTTCACTGATGCATTTTGAATTTTAGGCCAACAGCAACGGAACTGCTAAAACATCCATTTTTCAAAAAAGCCAAGGACAAGAAGTATTTGCAGCAAACGCTAGTGGCCATCGGTCCAAGTTTAGAAACTCGCGTGCAAAAGGTCGTCTATTTAGTTAATTGAGTTATGATATTTGTAAATGGCAAAGTGGATTGGGACTGATATTGAGATTTACTTTTAGGCTTCTAAAAGGCAACCGGGCACATCGGGAAGGCTTCACCGGACAGTCACAGGGGAGTGGGTGTGGTCCTCAGAGGAGGAAAGTGGAGGTTCGAGTGGCGACGAAGCCGCTGCCAAAGACACGTTGCCCGTGAACACGATCAAGCACGAGAGCAGTGACGAAGATGGCGCTGACAACGACGAGTATTACCAAAACCAAGCCAATGCACAGCAGCCTGCTGAGTCGAATGTTCCTATTAATTTAGTACTAAGACTACGGTGATTATCTCTGATGAAAAAATTATTATACAAATGCTTATATAGCAATACCCAACCGTTTTTTAACCAGTTTAATTATAATTAAGCAGAGTAAATTTAAAAAAAAAAGTAAAATTAAGAGAATTAATAGAAAAAATATTGTTTTTAGGAACCATAAACGTGAACTTAACGACATAAGGTTTGAGTTTGCGGTGGGCATCGATTCGGCGGAAGGTATAGCCGCGGAGCTTGTGGGAGCTGGTCTAGTCGATGGCAAGGACATTGTTGTCATAGCTGCAAATTTACAGAAATTGATAGACAGTGCTGGCCAGTTACGTACCGTCACTTTTTCACTGGTACTTTTCTTTGTAACCCTCTAAGTTGCCACAATTATATATTACTTTATTTATTATTTTTATTAATGGTTTGATTTGTTTCTTTTTTTTTTTAGAATTCCGGACAAGCTGCTAACGAAGTGCCTGATGACAAAGCGTTAGTGGGTTTTGCTCAAATTTCCATCACCGACTGAAACGAGGAGAGCTCGGTACCAAGCAGTACCGAGGAGCAGCAGCGATCATAAGAAGAAACAAAAATCTCAGACCAATTGCTAAAAATTGCGCGCCAGTAACGACACCTTTTTGTACTTAACTTAGTTCGCACGCTTCTGATTGGTATACTTGAGATTGCTACGAGCAACAATTTGATAAACTTTTTTCCCCCTTCAGCTAAGAAGTTGTATTTATAAGTATGCTAGGTGACGCTAAGAGTCGGAGTCTTATTTATAGTCCACCAGGTGTCGCTGACCTTGTACATTCGACCGCCAGAGGGCGGGGTTGAATTCTCAGTTGCCTGAGGCAACTGAGAAAATAAAACCACTTGTTTGTTTCTAGTTGTAAATAATAGCCGCGTGATTATTATTGGTCACATATTTTTTTGTTTGAAACTCTTTTTAATGAATTATTTATATTTATCTCCGAGTCGTTTATCTTGAATTAGTAACTTTTCGCGATCACTTGTTCTTTGCGCACGCTTGATAGTTTTTACTGTGCAATAATTGTAATTCGCATGCGACGATCAAATAGTTACTTAACAGCAACCGTAAGCGCGTGTATACAACGAATCGAACATTTTTTAGAACGAGTGGCAATACATTTTTATACGACTTTCATTGATGAAACGCGTGCCTTATCCCAAACCAGCCACATTGAATATCTTTTCTCGTTCGTTTGTTTGTTTTATTTCTTTTATAATAAAATGAGGCATTAAAATTTCAAAATTTATTATTATTATTCGACTGTAAACGTTTGTTTCCTTTATTTTTGCGCTTAATGATAGTGCCAAGTGGAAAACAAAATTTGTGTACATACATAATTTATTTTAACCGAAATAATTTAAATTGAAAACAAAAAAAAATTAAGTAAAACCATGTTCTCGGCGTGCTTCTATTTGAAATTTATATTTTAAGTGCTTTACAAGTCGTAGCTACATAGAAAAGTGATACGATCGATTAGAAATATACCACAGTACTTAAAAAATACAAAATATCTGGTTTGTTCAATTTTATAACCTCACTTTTAAGTTATCTAAAATTCTCTTGTCCAAACACTGTTTCGACAAAACCAAGTTAAAATTCGATCTATCTTGGACTTTACTGTCCAATGTCAAAATTTCCAGCTTCAGATCTCGTGAATTCGCGATTGACTTTAATTTTTCAAAAATATTATTGTCGATTTTGTGGGTCCAGGGGAGTTTCAGTTCAGACAGTTTTGGCATCTTTTCTATTGCTTCACTCATGCTTTCCATGTCCAATTGAAAATCCAGAAATGTTAAATTAAGTTTTTTCAATTTTGGCAAAATGTTTTTTGGGTTTAGATAAAATTTGTCTGGTTCTTGAATGTCAATCAAGGCTAATGTTTCAAGATTGGGCAGAGACAAAATTGAAGATAAACCTTTTTCTGAAATTTGCAGTGCATCTGAAAATGAAATAAAGAAAATATATGATAAAAGTATTAGAAATTAAAAAAATTCATTTGTAAAACTGATTCATACCTAGACAAACGTGGCGAAGCTGAGGACAACCATTCAAAATTTCCAAGCCACAGTTAGAGCCCAAGATCAAACTACCAGAAAGGTGTAACTCCTTGAGATTCGTCAACTTTTTCAAATCAGGCAAAATTGTGCTGATTTCCATTTTATTATAATTTCCATAATTGAAACTTAGAGACTCCAATTCATCTGCTCTTTTTCCAAGTTCAAAAATAATATCAGCTGGTTTGACCTTGAACTTTTCTGCCCTGCTATATCCGCTATAAGTAAATTTGAACTGCTCCAGTGTTGTTTTTTGAATTAACTAGAAAAAATATCAATTTTCATCTGTTCAAACAAACAATAAATGAATATAAACAATTCCATAATTTTTTTACTCTAACCTTAAGAATGTCTTTGCTGAAAAAATTAACATCAACAAACTTGAGCCTTTTCAAGGTCACCGGCAAAATTAAAAACACATCTTCCAAAGATTCGCTGCGGTTAAATTTTCCCTCTCTTACAAAAGTTTGTAGTCTCTGATTAGCTCTCAGCAGATTTTCCAATTGCTTTTTTTCCCATTGTCCAATGACGTTCCCTAAACTTAAGTGCAAAATATTCCCAGAATTTTCAGCAAGCGTCTGTAAAATATCTTTGAGGCAGAAATATTTCACATCAATACATCTATAATTTCTTGAACCAAAAGTCAAAACAATGTTGTCCTTGGGTAATGACTTTTCCATCAAGGTTAATTTCACTTCGTTTAAATTTCGTCCTGTGAATTGAATCAGATTTATCATGCCCTTGAATTCGATTAGGGACGATTTTTGACCTTGAGAAAAGTCAGAGGTGATTTCCAAGGACTGATAATGTCGAGTCTGAAGTTTGTTTATTAAAAAGTCCCATCTTTGACAAACTGAAAAATATAAAATTCAAAATAATCAGAAATAATTTACAAATTTAAATAAAAACTGTTTGTGAAAATAATAAAATTGTTCTTCTATGTCGACAAACGGTATAGTAGAAATTCGAGATCATTCATTCAATTTCAAACCGCCAAATAGAAATGTAATTTTGTTCAAAATGTTTGTTCACTGTTCATCTTAAGATTGTTAATAATTTATTTTTCAATCATTTTATTTTCATTTTGTATGCTAATTTTGTATGTTAATTTTTAGATATTATTATAACCCAGCAATACAATCTCCTGTCGTAAAATTGCTAAAGGAAGTTAACACAGAAAAGAGCAAAGATTTTCCAACTGATGGAGAGGACTATGTGGAACAGGAATTTCACGATTCTGCAACTGAAGAAAGTACATCGAGGAAGGAGCTCCAACCCCAACAAAATTTTGATTCTGAAATTAATCTTCAATTGAAAGTAACTCCAATCTGACCAAAAAATGCAACTTTATTGAACAAATAAATAAAAATAATATTTTTAACTGACCTAAAATAAATATTTTACAATGATAATATTTATTTCTTAGATGAAAATCAATTTTCTTTACTTTTTATAAGATTACTATAAAAAGATTCTTTTTATAAGATTTTTAAAAAGACTTTATAAGATTC
Source organism: Trissolcus brochymenae (assembly GCA_030523145.1). Lineage (NCBI taxonomy): Eukaryota > Metazoa > Arthropoda > Insecta > Hymenoptera > Scelionidae > Trissolcus > Trissolcus brochymenae. The sequence goes on along the minus strand of JAQQRF010000306.1, from coordinate 105,026 downwards.
TACTTGTGTTGATGACATTCAAAATAAGTATTATTTTTTAATCTCAAGGGGAGTGTTCAGTGAAAATTGACCTAAGTTCAACTGTTTAACAAAAAATGTTTTATAACAGTCATAAGATTTGTCAAAAAAGTGTGATTGCAAGTTGTGTCATACATTAATTATTAACTTGATTCCTTAAACATACTTAAGTTATTAATCAGCGTTTATAAATTGCTTATATTTAAGTTATTTTATAAGAATCCTATTATAAAATCTTTTTTATTTTGTAACAACTCTATTGCGCACCGAAATTTAATTGACTTGTAGAATGCAGAGTCTATTTTGGGAAAACATGACTGTTCATTTTCTAAAACCTATAATTTTATAGCAAATTGGTTTGTATTACATTTACCTTTGCTAGCTGCCATCAAAGCCAAGGGGTCAAGAAACTCAAAAATGATTATTAAACAATCGTCAATTAAAAAATTCATCTCATTCGTTATCAAAAATTAAAACCACACATTTTATTACTGTTTATGGAACACAGATGAAACTCGCTGCGTGGCGAGAAACCACCGTGTCTGACGCGTCAAGAAACTTTCTTAAAGAAAAACCGTTTCGAGAATAAAAAGGAACAGATGAACATCAATTAACATTGATGACTTTTTCATTGGTGTCTAAATTTAACGACTTGTTCAACTTTCTCGTTATACATTTCCGATATGTCCCGACTAATCAATTTTATCACACAGTTTTATAAGTTCCTTGAAATCATAATTATCGATCCTTTGATAATTTAAAAATAAAAAAAAATCTAACACATTGCCAACAAGTTTTATGTCTTCCGTCTGACACATCAAACTTCTTTACTATAGTAGTTAATGCAACAAAAACCTTAAGAAATTTTGTCGCTACAGTTTGAACTCTGCAAAGATGTTGAACTGTACATAACAAAAGATAACTACGAAGTAAATGGAGATTAAAAATTGCACTGTAAAAAAAGCCGATGTTTGTGAAAAATCGGACAAAAAAATTAATCACTAATTCTCTTCTCGACGGTAATTGTTGTTCACTCATTGTAAAATAAATTTTATTGTCACATCCTATTGTTTTGGTATACCTGAAAAAGAACAATAAATATTCATGAACGTGACTATAATTATATAAATTACATTGTTGCAGACGAGTTGCGGCCAGTCGTGACAAATTCATCGCGATTTTTAATTCAATCGAAATTAATATAAGTGTCGTTATATTTGATAAATAGTGACAAAATATTATTCCAAAAATGTTACGGACTTTATTTTTCATATTTTTTATTCCATTATGCTTGGTGCATCTGTATTCTAAGTATTCTCGATCAGGAAAACTTTTATACAAAATTCCAGGGCCTATGGGAATTCCAATCTTCGGAAATGCACTTTTCTTTGTATTCATTAAAAAATGTAATTAGAAGAAAACTTGAGAACTGACCAAGTATTCATTACTTAATTTCTAAGCAAGATTAAAAAGCCCTGAGAGAAACAAAAATGTAGTCTTCTTTATCATATTCTTTTCTGTCTCAATTTTTCATTGAGTTTATGTTAGTATTGAATGATGAAAAAATGATTTATTTCAATTTATTTTCTGTTTTCGACATCTTTTGTAGCTAAATTGTGGACATATATAATAGGGGTCGTGGAAAGATATTACCCGACATTGAAAATAACGGCTCCTAACAATTCAGCAGTTATAATAAGTGATCCAGACGACATTGAAGTGATTATACAAATTATATACTAAAATAAAGTAATCTGTTTTTATAATCTGTTGACGATGCAATTTTGTGCAACTGTCTGTTTTGTAGATTATATTGAAAAGCCGAAAGCATATAACCAAAAGTGATATGTACAAGTTTCTCCACACTTGGCTTGGGACTGGACTTTTGACGAGTACAGGTACAACTTTTTGATTTGATCAAAACTCAAAATGTTTTATCCAATTTATTTTGCTTTAAAATGAGTAAATTTGAAATAACATTGCTATTTAATTGGCAATCATTTTGTAGGACAACACTGGTCTAATCACCGCAAAATGTTGACACCAGCGTTTCACTTCAACGCGTTGCAGAAATATATCGACATCATGACTGAGTATAGTCAAAGAATGGTAACGGAATTGAAGGGTAACAAAGGACCTGTGACCATTGAGTTGGCACCTTTAATGCTCAAATACAGCCTTCATATTATTTGTGGTAAATCATTTCAAAATTTCTTTTCTTTTTCATTTATAATCTGTTGCATGAATTTTGTTGCTAGATGCTGCGCTAGGGGCACAAATAGAAGGTAATAGCGAAGAACGGTTTAACAGTTACCTTAAGGCTCTCACTGAATTAGGAAAAATAGTTGTACACAGGTACGATGAAGAAAAATCGTATTTCAAAAATGATTAGTAATTAAATGCATTTAAATTATAAATTAAACACTCTCCTTGATAGATTTTTCCACGTGTGGAATCCACTGATCTATAATGACTACTTCTTTAACAACTTCACACCAAAAGGTTGGAAGCACAAACAACATGTCAAAGTATTGCACGATTTCACTACTAAGGTAAGTGTTTCTCTTCCCCCCCCCCTTTTTTTTTTTGAAATTATCTTCAAAAGAGTTTCTCTTTTTTTCAAACCCTCTTTTTGTTAGATTATCAACGAGCGAAAAGTGTACCACAATCAAACCAACGATCAATATTTAAGAGAAATGAAATTTGCTTATGAGCCGAACGAACTTCTAGCAATTAATAACTATAAGGAAACCATCTCAGAAAGTGATTACTTTTAAAATTTTTTCAAAATCGTTTCATTTTTGACACCAACATTTTTCATTTTATTTTGTTTAGCTCCGAAAAAACGTCTGGCGATGCTCGATGTACTGATCCTGTCCCAAAGGAAAAATCTAATCGACGATATTGGAATGAGAGAAGACGTCGATACTGTCGTATTTGGAGTGAGCAAAAAATAGTTTCATAAAAATGTACAAAGTTCGATTTTTTTTTTTTCAACAAAAAAACATTTTGTTTTACAGGGACACGATACCACTGCGTCATCTTTGAGTTTTGCAGTTCAGTTATTTGCTCAACATCATGACATTCAGGTTCAATAATAATTTTTTCTTCAAATAAATTTATTGTCTAAGAAAACTTGTTTTTTTTTTCTATTTCTTTTTTTAAAACAAAATTGTTGTAGAACAAAGCAAGGGAAGAAGTGAACTCTATTTGGGATTCATGCGATGGAAAAATTGGCATGGAAGAATTGAAAAAGATGAACTATCTAGAAAGGTGTATAAAGGAAGTTCTCCGACTTTATCCGAGTGTTCCTATTCTGTCGCGACTACTCACGACTGATTTACAATTGAGTAACTATAGCTAACTATAAATAATTTTGACCTCAAATTATGGTAAAAACTTTTGTTTCTGTTTTTAGAAAATTATGTGGTTCCTGAAGGAACTAATGTGATTATTCTTGTTTACAATTTACATCGTGATCCGCGATACTGGTCTGATGCCTTGAAGTTTGATCCCGACAGATTTTTGCCAGAACGATGCTTGAATAATCACGTTTATACCTACATACCTTTCAGTGCAGGACCAAGAAACTGTATAGGTTGTAAATTTGCTACAGAAGTTGAAAAATTGTTCATCAAATGATTTCAAAATCTTAACTCGTCATTTATTTTTCAGGACAAAAATTTGCTATGTTGGAACTCAAGATGTTACTCGCACATATTCTGCGTAACTTCCGTCTCGAACCTGTGGAAAGGTTTGAAGATTTTGAGCCATTTCCAGATTTGGTTTTGAAGCCTGAATTTTATATTCATGCAACATTTGTACCAATTTAATCATGACCAACTCTGGTGTAAAAAATGAAATTTGTAATAAAAAGAAAAGGGTTTTTGGAATCAAAAACTTGACATTTCTTCATATTTTTGGTTCTTTTTATTTTCTCCAATGAAATGTATCAATCTATGCCAACAATAATGAACAAATGTTTGTAAACAAATAAGAAGAAATGTAAACAAACAAGTTTTGCAAAAATGTTACAAACAAAGGAATGTAAATAGTCAACATAAACAATCAATGTCGAAACAATGCAAAACAAAAGCAAAGCAAAAAATGTACACCAAATATAAACAATGAAAATCAAGTAAGTTTTTTAATTACCAAATGACAAATCAACGTTGATAAAGGGTTTGTATATTTCGCGGATTTTTCTCAGTTCCGTCGTTCCTGTCGTTCAATTCAGAGTCCCACCGTTTTGCATTCAAGAAATCATTTGACATGGCGGCCTTGTAGACATCAAACGTTGTTTGTAATTACGCTGATTCGGTTACAAGATTCTCATTAATTAACACATTTTTTACCTCGTTTCGGGAGCCCAAGCGAGAGTCAAGTTGGCGCACTTTTCGTTCGCGCTTTTTCAAACTTACTTTCAACCGCCAGGATGGGAGTGCCAAAATTTTTCAAGTACATTAGCGAGCGATATCCCTGTCTCAGCGAAAAAATCAAGGAACATCAGGTTTGTTCATTAACATTTATTTGTTTATATCGTTTTTTTCCTTCCCCTTTTATTTTTCCATTTTAAGGTTATGTTGTTTTTTTTTCACATCGCTAAGTTCCTTTGTCTGAAGGCCATTGCAAAAAATGTAAACAGATAAATTTAATCTTTGTTTTGAAAGCATTGACTTGATTAATAAATCTTAACGATCGTCTACAAAAATTCAAACTTTGATGTTTCATTTTAGGTTCCTGAATTTGATAATCTTTACCTCGACATGAACGGGATAATTCACACCTGCTCGCACCCGAACGATGCGGACGTTAAATTTCGCATCAGCGAAGAGACCATTTTCAAAAACATCTTTCACTATATTGAAATTCTCTTCCGAATCATTCAGCCAAAGAAACTTTTTTTCTTGGCTGTCGATGGCGTGGCGCCCAGGGCGAAGATCAACCAGCAGAGGAGCAGGAGGTTCAGGTCAGCCAAGGAGGCCGAATTGCTCGAACTCAAGGCCAAAAATCAGGGCATTGAAGTCCCAAAGGAGCCCAGGTTCGACTCGAACTGCATCACTCCTGGCACAGCTTTTATGGCCAAGCTTAACAAACAGTTACAATATTTTATCTCATATAAAATCAGTACTGACAAGCACTGGCACAAGTGCAAGGTCATCTTAAGTGGATCTGAGGTAACTGAAGATAAAAAAGAGCATTGAAAAATGTTATGATCAATACTCGAACTTTTTTTAAATTTATTATCAAAGGATTCATCCCGTTTATGATGAAATAAATAAAAAGAAAGAAATAAGAATTAAATTATAAAATATAACATTGAACTGGTTTTTGTAGGTTCCTGGAGAAGGCGAGCATAAAATCATGGACTACATTCGGTACATGAAATCTCAGCCTGACTACGACTCAAACACACGTCACTGCCTCTACGGGTTAGATGCGGATCTAATAATGTTAGGGCTCTGTACCCACGAGCCCCATTTTACTCTTCTGAGAGAGGAAGTGCTGTTTGGCAAGCAACAGAAGGTGATTCTCACACCGGAGGAAACAAATTTCTGCCTGCTGCATCTATCCCTCATGCGAAATTATCTCGAGCATGAATTTTCCGCCGTGAAGGGCAAGATCAGCTTTGAATTTGATATAGAAAAGATTATCGACGATTGGGTCCTCTTGGGATTTCTTGTTGGGAATGATTTCATTCCCCATCTACCAAATTTTCACATCGCCAAGGGAATATTGGAGATTCTTTACCAGGCTTATATGGACGTTTTGCCAACTTTGGATGGTACTGTTTTTTTGTTTGATTCTAAATTACTTTTTCAAATTTCAACATTTTTATCGATGTTCTTATTTTTTTAGGGTATATAAACGAAGCAGGAACGTTAAATCTGAGCAGATTTGAGAAATTTATGGTGAAACTGAGTGAGATTGATCATCAGCATTACGAGGAGATGTACGAAGATCTAAAGTATCTAGAAGGAAAATCCATTGAGAGGAATTTGGAACCCTTTGAATGTGATTCTCCGGACGAAGAACTTCCTAAGAAACGTCTCAACAAGGACTTGGAAGCTTTAATAAATGATACGGATGAACTGGTGAAAATTCATTAAAATACATCATTCGAACGAAAAAAAAAATTGAGTTATACAAACTTTTGGTGTTATTATCTTTAGATGTTGCAATCAGACGAGGAAGAAAATTCCGAGGAGGAATTGATCAATTCCTTTACTCAGCATAAAAAGTATTACTACATGAATAAACTCGAATACAAGAATGTCGACGCGTAAGTCCAAGTTTCAATTTCAATACTATTAAATAAGCAAAATAACAAGTTGAATACAAACAAAAGGTCGAATTTAATTTCTAATTATTAGTATTTCAAATAGTAACTAACAAAAATTGCTTTTGTTTAAATGGTATTTGATTGGTTTTTCAGGGATGTCTTGAGATCGCAAGCGGAAGGTTACGTGAGGGCAATTCAATGGAACTTGAATTATTACTACAACGGTTGCAGCAGCTGGTCTTGGTACTATCCTCACCACTACGCCCCTTACATCTCGGACGTCAGAGGGTTTAAGAGTCTCAAACTGGAGTTCGACTTGGGCGAGCCGTTCCTACCGTTCCAGCAGTTGCTGGCCGTTTTGCCAGCGGCCAGCAAGGGCCTTTTGCCCAAAGCCTACCAGGACCTTCTCGTGGAAGAGGAGAGTCCAATTATCCAATATTATCCGCCCGAATTTATGACTGACTTGAATGGAAAGCAAAACGATTGGGAGGCTGTCGTTCTGATCCCTTTCATTGAGGAGGATACACTTTTAAAAGGTTTTAATTTGAACAATAAAACGAAGATAAAAGAATTATAAAATTTAGGTGTCTGATTTGAACTTTATTTCGCAGCTATGAAACCGGGAAATGAAAAGCTGGAGGTAGATGAGAAGCAGAGGAACAAACACGGTCCGATGTGTGTGTTCACTTATCAAGAATCGTCCGCGGGTGATTACAAAGCGCCAGAATATTTTCCGTCGTTTGTGAATCACGCTAAGATGGAATTAGTCAATCGGGATGAAATTTTGGTCCCCAAGGAGAAGCTGAGAAAGGGTTTGTGTCCTGGAGTGCGGTTGGATCTACATTTCCCTGGGTTCCCTACACTCAAACACATCGACCATACTGCCAAATTGGTCCAGGCTAAGGTTAAAAAAAATAGAAAAAATTCTGAAACTATTTGCGTTTATTAAATTTTTGTTCTATTTGACGTGTCCATTATGTTGAATTTCTAGGTGAGAGTTTTCGATAGGGCTTCAAAAGAACAGAGCATGATACTTTATGTGACGCCAAAACCGAAGCCAAATCTTGAAGCCTTGAGCAAAAGATTGATAGGCAAGGCTGTTTTCGTTGGCTGGCCACACTTTTTCGAGGCAAAAGTCGTCGCAGTTTCTGACGGCAGTGTTAAATATCAGTTACAACTTTCGGACGTTGTTAAGGAGGAGATGAAACATCTGGACACGGCTGCTTGGAATGTTCAGAAGAAAGGAATTCTTGAAAAGTAACAAATAATAAATACAAATATCAACTTTTAAAGTTTTTTAAAATGAAAACAAGCTTTTTGTATACAACTTTTTAACGTTTGGTAATTCATTTCAGTCACAAAACTCGTATGGGAATCGAGCTTGGAGATGTGGGAATTTTGATCCACGCATGTCCGATAATAGGTCGCAAATATATCTATGGATCGCACTGCAAAGTGACCCTGGAAAAAATCTTCAGTCCAAACGTCGCCTTTTATCCTCTACAGACGATCGTGGAAAATTTGAACGTTTACGATCCAACGTTCGTTCAGTACACATCTGTCCAACAAATTTTCCCTCCGGGCACTGTTATTTTTATGCTTGGACATCCTCACTACGGAGAGATGGGAAAAGTAGATGCAAATTTCAACAAATCACAAGTATAACATTTTTGTTTCAGATGATTCAACTCAACTTGTATGATTTCTTTTTTAGGTTGATGAAATTGTTGACAAAAAATCAGGTCGAATAAGGGTGACCCTACAGCTTCCTTGCGAACCTGATCTTCATGACATCATACAACTCGAGGTCAAGACCGGCAAGCATTTTATGTACGGTGGCATCGCTGCCCAACATCTGGGCATCTCCAGTCATCTCCTCAGCAGAATCACTGGCACAATTTTTGTTGTAGAAAATGATTTCATCCATAATGAGAAGAGCAACAAGTTTAATTTCGGGTTGAATTTGAAGTTCAACAAGAAGAATGCCGAAGTAATTTAAAAATTCTTTACAAATATGTATTCTAAAATGTACAAAGAAAGGTTTTATTTAAAGACGCCTTTTGATTTTCCAGGTAAAGGGGTACACTAAAAAAGTCAATGGTCAATGGTTGTATTCGACAAAGTCAATTGATTTGATACGCGAGTACATGCAAAAGTGTCCGGAATTGTTTGAAAAACTGGACAAAACTTTGGACGCCGAAGTCTTTACAGTCAGCGAACTTTTTCCAAAGGGGATGGATCAAGTGAAGGAAGTCTTGGAGTGGCTGAAGGAGAAGCAGAAGAAGTGCAACTTGACTCCCCGTTCATGCGGGGAGGAAGATTTGGACCCGGAGGTGGTAGCGAAACTGGAAGAGGAGATTGACAAGTTTTCATTCACTGCGTGTACTGGGGTGCTTCAGGTGAAGCCACACCTTCTCTTTAAACCCGGCCTCAATGAGAAAACATTTCAGCCTGATCCTGAGGCTGTGCATAAAATGTTTGATAGAATTATTATCGTCAAGGAGGGTTTCACCGTTCCTCTTGGTTTGAAAGGAACTATCATCGGAATTCAGAAGGCTGAAAATCCAATGGATTCGATGTACACTGTACTGTTTGACAAGTGTTTCGAAGGTAAAAAAAGCAATGAAATGAATAAATAAAATATGCAAATTGTAATTATATATTTTTCATGTTTTCAGGAGGGATGCTGAGCCCAGCGACTCAGAAAAACCGCGTGTACAGAGTCACGGTGACGGATTTCATAAACTGTTCCTACGGCGAACGCGAGTGTGACAAGTCCTTTAGACTAGCAAAGAAGATGGACAGAATCAAAAAGGAGAAAGAATATCGCCAAGAATATCTGCGGTCTACGTCGAACCCCTGGAAGAAGGACCAACAGACTGAAATTCCCAACAACAACCTTCCTCCACACCCTATGGACTTTCCTAAGTTCTTTCAGCAGAAAAATAAGCCTGCTCCTTACGCAAATAATCCTCCAAATTTCAAACATCAGAAGAGCGGGCCAAATATGGCTGCTGCTCCTCCGGCTAAGGAACTACCGAAATTTACGAAGTTTCAAGGACAAGGACAAAGTCAGGAGAGGTCAGGTCAAGAAAGGTCAGGTCAGGAAAAGAAGGCGAATTTCCAAGGAAGGAAGATGGACCAGAATACCGAGTTTCAGGCTCTGTGGAATGAATGTCACAAAGTAATTATGATGAATTTAAAATTGTTTGAAGATGTATTTCCTGAATGTTGAATTTAATTTGTTGATCGTTTTTAGGCTTCAATTAAGACCCAGTCGCCGAGAAAGACTCCAAACGTACCGAAAAATCAGGGTGCCAAAATGAACAACGTTTCACAAGTTTCACAAACTCCACAAGTTGCGCAACCAAACGTGCAAGTGAATGCTCAAGCATTCGTAAGTTTCTTTGTATCACGTTACTTTCATTTTTTTTTATTTTGAATGAATGAAAATTAACTTATTAATCCAGAATTAAAATTATGAACGATTGGGAAACTTTGAATTTAGAGGTGTCATCTGGGTTGGAAGTCATTGATTAATATTCATTTAAAAAAACAAAAAAAAACAAAAAAAAAACATTTTCTTGCGTTTGTGTGTGAGAAAGGTTTTGGGCCACTATTTGAAAATAAAATTTTGTATACCACAGCCGCAAGATCCGAGCGCCTTTTTGAAAGCGATGCTGAAAATTACGGACGACAGCAGCGCCACGGCGAGTCAGCCCACGAAAATTGTTCCTTTGCAAACACCGAACGCTTCGGACGCTCCGCCTTTGGTGCAGCAGTTGTTCGACGTATGTTTGTTCTCTGTCTTGTCACTATTCATCCCTTCTAACCAATCTACATCTGCACAAACTAATCACATTAATTCTCAAACTTATAACTTCTTTTTTTTTTCAAAGTACTCATTTTGTTTAATTTACTATCTTTGTTTTTTGTTTTTAGAACGCAAGAAAAGCTGAGAAACTGAAGAGTCAGCAGCAACAATTGCAACAGGCCATGCAGGGCCAAATTTACAACCCACAAATGAATCCAATGGAAGTCGTGATGGGCAATCAAAATAGACACGTAATTTATATTTGCTATCAATTAAATTTGACGAATGATACATCTTATTCAAAATCAAGTTTAAATTTGAAACTTCTGTTTACAGCCTCCTCAGAACTTTGCACCGCCACCTATGCCGATCCCAGCGCCGCCACCGAAACAGTGGATCAACCAGAATGCGCATGCGCAGAACCGGCCAATGTCGAGGCCAAGTTTTCCATCGATGCAGCAGCAGCAACCGATGTACCCGATCCCGCCTCCGAAATGGGCAATGCCACCAATTCGATTGCCGCCTCCCCATACGCGCTCGTACTTTTTCAACCCCCGGAACGGACCGCCACCTATGCCCCAGATGGACAAACCGAACATGCGCCCCCCGTTTCCCCATCTCGCACAGATGGCGCAACAGATGAATGTACAAGCGCCAAAAGTCGAGCAGGAAGCGAGGGTGAAAAACACCCCGTTCGTCCCGCTGCAGGCTGAGAAAAAACGGAACCAGAAGAGCCAACAGCATAAGCAGAAAAAGGAGATGGATAATTCGCAAAAGGAGACTGCGAAAAGTCAGACGGTGGCGTCACCTGCGGCTGCTGTTTCTAAGGTGGAGGACTTTTCAAAGTTTTATGTTTGTTCGTTTATATTAAATAAGAAGTTTGGAATGATGGGTTTGATTGTTTTATAGGAAACTCCGGAAAATGCGACATCAATCTCGGTGGAGAAACAGGAACCTTCGGCCAATGCTCAGAGGAAAAATACAAATCGGAGAAAAAAGTCGCGGCTTGCTGCGAATTTCGGTAACGCAGCTGTGCAAAATGGCGCAGGCTCGCAGTAAGAGATAATGGAAACTGGATGGAAAAAGCAAAAGTCGACTTGAAGATTTTGAATGATTTTGAGAACGAGTGGTAACGAAAAATGAGAATGGACGATATTTTTTTAAGACTGAAAGAGCGCTTAGTTTTAAGGCATTGTTTTAGTTTCTTATTGTCTTTGTTTTAAGGATGTCAGAAGGATTGTGAATTTTATGTAGAACCTTTTTGTACAGTCAATGAAATTTTCTTTTACATCATCCTATGAACTTTTGATGTGGTTTTATATGTGTATATTCGAAAGGTTAATCAAATGTTGAAGAAGAGAAACGAAAGAACATTCGTTTCCATTAGTTTTTTTTTTTAATCTCAAATCATAATTAATGTTTGTCACTGGTGTAAATTTTGTTCTTTTTGGTGTACGTGAAAAAGTAGCGTTTTCGCTCGATCTAATAAATACAACAATTTTGTAACTTGTCTTTTTAATTTTTCACTTTGATTTTCAACTCTTAAAAGGCGTTCCTGTGAATTTTTCAGCTGGCATGCCCTTGTTTGCGTGTCGAATTGAGAGCTCTGTTTTTATGAAATCTGCCATTTTCCTAGGAAATCGAAGTCTTTCATCTTCTGATTTTTCAATCAAATCTTGCGTGAAAAATCCATATCTGGAAAGAAATAAAAATTATTAATTTTTTTAGTTTCAAGTTTAAATTTGTTAGTTTAATTCAATATGATTATTTTTAAAAGAATTTACTCCATATTGACACAAGGTGGTTCAAATTCATAGATCTGGTTTGGTCTCAGGGATTTTTTCTTCTCAATCAGCTTGACAAATTCGTCGGGAGGTTTTATCAAGCTTGAACTGTCGTGCCTCGCGTAAAATTTGCCAGTGAGCGTTTCAAGCTTAGACGGCGGATCATAGGTTGAAAAAATTTGAATGTTCCGGTTGTCCTTTTCGATTCGCTCGGTGTAAAAACGTAATTTCAAAGGGTTCATCATTTTTCTTCCAATTTTTCAATTTGCAAACTGAAAATTTTACTGAAAACAAATGAAAACTAAATAAACTAACGAACATTTTTGTTTCAACCTTTATTTGATTTTTCTTACAAAATTGTTGACATAGAAAATTATTGTTATTTAATATTAAATCATTAATTTAATTCTGTTTTTCTTGTAGTTTGATTTCGTTTTTTACAATTTTAGTTTTGCATTTTGAATTTATTGGGCAGACGTCCTTTAACTCCGAGTCCTTCGACAGCAAACAAACATCCAGCATCAGACTGTGCCTTTTTTTCGTCCTCTGAAAGAGCGATTGTAGCTGTGGTAACATACAAAATGTCCAAATTTGGCCCACCAAATGCAACACTGGTCACATTTTTCACAGGCATGTCGATGGATCGCAAAAGTTTTCCTTCGTTTGGATCCACATTGTGAACCTACAAAAATTCAATCGTTCACTTATAAAATTGTAAACAAAATTTAATCTTAATGCTTTTCAATTTCCAAAGTTATTATCTGAAATTACTTGTGATCCTAAAAATGAAGCGACCCAGAGATTTCCATTACTGTCAACTGTCAGTCCATCAGGACTGCTTTCAAGATTATGTTTCTTGAAATCAAAAGCAACCCTTTTATTTTCTGCAAATAAAAAAAAACACCAAAAACAGATTGTTGTATTTTTGTTATTTGTTACTTTTTGAATATAAAATTATAGCTTGTTGTATTTACTTATGGTTGCATTTTTCACGTCAAAATCAAAAGCCACAACTTGGCAGGTCGGACTGTCAATATAATACATGACATCGTTTTGCAAATTCCAGTCTATTCCGTTGCTCAAAGTCACAGGAGTGAGTTGGATTTTTGGTTGCAGATTCGAGTCGATGGAATATAAAGAACCCCTGTCCGGATCACGTTGGTGATTTTCTTTTCCAAGTCCCATTGATCCTAAAACAATGTTTATTAAAAATTTTGATTTTAAATTTGTACAAGGAAGCTCTGAACTTTCTTGTCTTCATATAAAGTTGACTTATTTTACCAATCCAAATTCTTCCAGATGAATCGACTTTTGCATCGTTCAGCCTGGTATCATCCCTGTCAGCCTCGACAGTTAACAATTTTTTGAAAGCCAGATCAGAAACATTACTTTTTCCATCCCAATTGACAAGGATAAAATCATGACCACAGCCTAACACAAATTTGTCTGGAGAATTTTCCACAGGAATGATTACTGAAACTGGACCATTTTCTGAAACAACAAATGTACAAATTACAAATAAAAAAATTACAATTACAATTAAAAAACAATCACTTTTACATATCTTTTTAATTTCTTTATATAACATTTTATTATTCGTACTTATTCTGGCACTATAAATTTCTTCAGTCCCATGATGGTAACTAAAAATCGTCTGTCCATTAATGTCTACAAAATAGAGTCGACTTTTTTCGCTGTCCCAAAACGGAGCTTCTCCAAGTTTGCATGGTTGAGAAATTCTCTTAATCGTATAATTTCTGTAAACAAAATTTGTTTTAATCAAACCAACATTCATTTTCGTATTAATTATTAAATGCAGATAACGTAGAAAGTCACTTAGATCCTATTATCATTAACCAAATTTTTAAAAATTGAATCAACTTTTGACGAGTGAACAAATTTTTTAATATTTTAAATATTGTATTCGGTTCAAATATTTCATCTATATAAATGGTTTTATACTTACGACATAATGGAATTAAGTAAAAGATGAAATATTACGAATTAAATGGAGTTTGCGACCGCTCCCAAGTCACGCACTGCTGATAGAGTTGTGAATGTTGATGCTTAAATGCAACTACAGATCAGCTGATAGAACGGAACTGCATTTTTTTTTCCTACCAGATTTGTTCTCTCGAATTTTAGTGCTGGATGTTTTATCACAGGAAAAACAATTCTTTTTCTAACTTGTATCATTTTCATTTTAATTTATTCACGCAACGATAAAACCTTATCTATAAAACGCATTTTTAAATAAACAACAAAATATTATGTAGTATCAACAATTCAAATATTTACGTTTATGTTCAACAGAATGAATTATAAAGTTGTTATCAGAACATTGATGAAGGAAAAGGTTCGTTTCTAATTTTGGAACTTTTGATTTTGTGAAAAACAAGATCAGACCTAAAAAATTATATACACCTTTATTGTTTCAATTTGGACGACATTATATCTTCGCGACTTTAACTTTGATACCCTTCTCGCTGACCAGATCCCTCCAGTCTTCACCCAGGAGGCATTTGTGTTCCAGATCGACTTTGTCAATCTCCTCCTTATCTCTCAGAACCTCGCTGTCAATTTTGTACTTTTCCACACCGTTCCAAGCGATCATCACACCGTTGTCTGTGCATAAAATGGGCGGTGGTCGGTGGAATTCATATCCGTTCTCTTGACACAGCGTGGACAGTGCGTTTGAAATAAATTCATTCGACGCAACCCCACCGGAAACAACCTGAAACAATTTAAAAATCTGTGATGTGTTTTTCCAATATTGCTTTTTTTAATCGATATTTTTTGCATATTAAATTTGAGATCCCAAAAAATCATCCGAAATGTCTTTTTTATTTGGACCACTCTTTTACCAGATCTTTTATTCCGTCAGGAAACTTTTTCATAGCTTCCTGCATCTTGACGAATTCCATAGCCCTCAAAACTCGATGACAAAGATGTCGACAGACGGTTGTCTGAAATGCGTGACAAATATTGTAGACGTCGGGAATAACCCCGTCGCCTGTTACTTTATGTGTCTCCTCTTCCTTGATTATAGCCGTCTGGACCAAGTTTTTCAATCCAGAGAAACTGAAATTACAGTCCTTATTTTGAAGAAGCGGAACTTGGAAGGAAAACTTTTTCGGGTCCTTTGCGTTCTTCGCTGCAAGCTCTATTGCTCGACCTCCGCTGTACCCAGCAAGTTCCGGAATATTTGTAAGTTTAAGCCGTCTGGCAATCTACAAAATAGAGACAAAAGATTAGTAACACATAACAAATTTTATTTATAATTTTTATATTTATAATGTACTTTATCCATAGCTTCTCCTGCTGCATCATCGAAAGAACTTCCAAGGAGATAAAATTTGTCAACACTTTCAGCGATGGCTAGCAAACTGTGACCTCCAGAGATTAGGAGAACTAAATAAGGAAATTCGACCTGAAAAAAAGACATTTTTTAAACTATTCAATTGAAAATTGGACAATTTAAATTGAGTGGTTACACTGAAGTGGTACAAGTTTTGTCTTTTTACTTTTTCAACCATTCGCACAGCCAGGGCATGTGCCTTCATGTGATGAATAGGTATAAAAGGTTTCTCAGCTAGCTTCGACAGATACTTTCCAAACTCAATTCCAACGCTCAGAGAGAGAGGCAGTCCTGGTTTGATCGTTGTGGCGATCGCGTCGATTTCTCTCAGTTTCATGTTTGCTGATCTCAAGGCATCTTCGCACACTTTTGTTATGTTTTCTTTGTGCATGTCGCGCGCTCTGTATGGCAGAATTCCTCCATACCTGAAAACAACAACAATTTTTGTTTACATCTACAACTATAATTTTAATTGATTCATTCATTTGCTTAACTGAACATTAAATTGTACAAGTTCAATTTTTTTATGTACAAAAAACAAAGTTTACTTTGTATGTGTTTCTTCCTGTGAGTGTGTAGCCTCTCCAAGAATTTCTCCATTGCTGTTTACAATTCCAATTCCAGTATCATCACAACTAGTCTCGATCCCAAGAATGACAAAAGGTTTTTTCGTACTTTCCGACTCGGCATTTACACAAAAACGAAACCTCGATGAAGATTTCAACAGATGTTTCACCGGCTCCCGGAAAATCAACTTTCTCAACATCATTTCTTGTTAAAATCAATGCAAAATTTCAACTTAACAACCAAACAAGAAACTTTTTATATTACAAAATCACAAATTGGATAACAATTAACTACAATTAACTACACAATAACATGATTTGCAGATTGTTTTTTTTTCTATCTTCTTCTGAAGTTTGCAGTCAACACAAGTTTGAGGTTATGTTTTCTGCAAAAAGGTGGAGGGCGCCACTGTAAATATTTTTTGTGCGGCCTCACCATGCGTCGGACGTAATGTTTTTAATTTTATCTGAAAAATTTGAGAGAAAAGTTTAACGCTTGTTTATTGACGACATTTTGATGTGTATGATATTTTGAAATGGAATCTGTAAGGACAGAAGCAACGCCCAAAGTAACAGTGACATATAACTGTGGAGGTTTGTTTACACACGTACTTTTTAAAAATGATGATTAATTAAAAATAAATAAATATATAAAACAAATTATTTTGTATGTAGCTTGTTTAAAGGACAATGATTTGATGCCAAGAGATCCTGTCAGGTGCAAAATTTGTGGTTACAGGATTCTGTACATGAAACCCATGAAAATACGTAAGTTCGAAGTTGTAAACAAAAGATCTAACCTCAAAAAATATCCCCACATTCTTTAATCTATTTAATACATTTTTCAGGTCGAGTTTTTGATGCCCGATGAAATCTCCAGATGGCGCTGTTCCAATTTCGTTTACTTTCTCAACCTCGTGACCTTGGAAGTGATATTTTTTCATTAAAAATGTAAATTTGTAAATAAAAACATAACCTCCAAAAGTTTGATTTTGTTGTTTTTTAATTTATTTTAAACCATTAAAAATCTTCCAATGTCAAAAAATACATCAATCGGTGACATCTAGCGAGCAACTTCAGAACGTATCTCTAGTGATAAAACAGGGAGCAAGATTTGACAGCTCGACAATTCTAGGTTACACGAATATACTTTCGGGACAATTATCATCTCCTACGTCCAGCAGTTGGAGAGCAGTCGAAGAGACTTGTCAAACAAAAATTCATCCGTAATTTTCGTCCTGCCGTGTTTGTCAACAAACCACCAACTGATCCAAATGACAACGCCAACCAAAAGAAGTAACCTTAACGCAGTGAGTAAAAAAAAGCCTCAGTTTGAATCAGTCGAGAAAATTTTTTCCCTTCATTTTAATATTTTATCTTCGTCTCTGACTCCCCCTCCATCTTTCTTGCTACTTTCCATTTCTTCCAATTTTCTTCCACTAAATAATCATTGTTTACATTTTTATTTCTGTCTGTCAACAAAAAAATCAAAAACATTGTTGTCTTTTTTAGGATAAAAAATAGATGAAAACATGATGGAGTTGAGTCACAGTTTGACCTTAAACGAGGATGCCCTCGGCCAGCTTCCGGAATCCAAGCGACCTATTTTTGTTTTTGAGTGGCTGCGTTTTCTCGATAAGGTCTTGATTGCGGCGCAAAAGGTGATTATGAAAATTGCCCCTCGTGAAATCATGATTAATCACTTCTTTTTCCCCTCTGATATGATTTGAAATATCGATTTTTTTTTCCTCTTCCATTCTTTTTTGTCACGTTTTTTTTTGTTTCATCTGGTTTCTTTTTTTAGAACGATATCAAAGAATGTCAGCAGAAGTTGGTCGAGCAGTTAACAAGGCACATGCAGGGCGCCCCTGGGCCCCCCACAAGGAGGTTGATTGCGAGATGTCTCGCAACTTTGTTCAGCGTTGGCGACACCTTTCTTCTTTTTGACACTGTCAATAAATGCAACGATATCCTCAAAAACAAGGACGACTCGCCGAGTTTCTTACCCACAAAATTGTTCGTTTTTATAATCAACAATTGAATTAATAATTTGAATGAATTTTATATTATGGAAACAATTGATCTTATACATTTTATATTACTTTCTTTTTATATTAAAATTTGGAATATTTTGTATTTATCTTCAGAGCTGCGATATGTGTAGTTGGATGCATGTACGAGAAACTTGGAAGAATGATGGGAAGATCGTACGAGGAAACTGTACAGATTTTAATTAAGTCGTTGAGGTCTGCAGAGTCGCAGACTAGAATTGAAATTATGAACACTCTGGAAAAGGTGAAGTGAAGTCCATCCTTGGATTTGTAACAGATTTAAACGAGCTAATTGCATTTGTTACTTATATTAAGATTGTTTTGTAACTATTTAAATAATATTCACTTTTTAAAAGGTTTGTGCTGGCATGGGAACCGCAGTAACGAACGTCCACAAGGAGATTTACAAAGTTTGTCGTCATTGTTTGACCGACAGGGTGATGGCTGTGAGATGTGCCTCGGCGAAGGTGAATCTTGACAAAAATTTGCCGGATAAATTTAGTATTTAAATTTGAAAATGTTCAAATAATTTTAATTCATTCGTTTTTTTTTTTGCATAGTGTCTCTTAGAGATGCTAAACCATGCTCCGTTTTTGTACACCACCGAGATCGAGAGCGTTGCCAGCCTCTGTTTCCGGGCCTTCGAAGGCTCGAATTACGAAGTTCGCTGTGCGGTTGCAAAATTGTTAGGAACCCTCGTAGCGATGACCCAAATCACACCTTCAAAAGGTCAAAATGTCACTGGTAATAATTCAAAAATAGGTCACAAGTCGGACGATTGACCTTTTAGTTACTCTTTATAAGTTTGCAATAGAAAATAATCTGAATGTGGTATTAATTTTTCAGTGATCCAAAACAAAGTGACGAAACAAATATCAGTTGATGAAATTCTAAACATTTTGCTCTCTGGATTTTTGCGAGGCGGAGTTGGATTTTTAAAAGGGACCGGGGAAATTATCAAGGGCTCTTCAGGAGTAAACAGAGAAGTCCGAGTTGGAGTAACACACGTCAGTTTACATCTTTTAATTCTATGAAATTAATTTCAAACGTGAAACAACAAAATGAATTGTTGATTTTCTTTCAGGCCTATGTGGTCTTTGTACAAATGTTAGGAGTGACCTGGCTCGAGCGAAACATAAGCACCTTAGTGGCCCACGTTTTGGACCTGGTGGCAAATCCAAAAGCTGCGAGTTCTCACGTGGATGCGGTCTATTCCAGAAAGTGCATCAGTTTCATCTTGCGTGGAACCATCGGCAAGATGCTCGGCGAAGGAGCTCAGGCTGTTGCGGTGAAGGAGATCGCCCATATAATTTTGAAACAGATGAATTCCATAGGTCATAATATAATAAATGCTTTTATAACAATTTGAAAATTAAAAACTAAACGAATTTGTCAAGAAATAAA
The DNA here is from genome assembly GCA_030523145.1 of Trissolcus brochymenae. Lineage (NCBI taxonomy): Eukaryota > Metazoa > Arthropoda > Insecta > Hymenoptera > Scelionidae > Trissolcus > Trissolcus brochymenae. The sequence continues at coordinate 85,748 of JAQQRF010000306.1, read as the reverse complement.
AATTTTTATTCTGTTTTACAGACTTTAGTCCGGAAAACGCAAAAGACTGTAACCAAGAGACTTTATTCAGCCAGCATTTATTGGTTTGTGCGCTCCAAGAGATGGGAAATTTGATTTTAGGCTTGGGAACAACGGCTTCCAATTTATTAAACGATCAATCATTGTGTAAGAGTTTCAGAATTCGTCTTGCATTCAATATTTATACTTAATTTTATATTTAATTTTTTATAATTTGTAGATCTGGTAGACACAACTATGGCGGTGCTCGTGCACCCTTGTCAGGCAGCCCGTCTATCTTCAGCCTGGTGTCTGAGATGCATCTGTGTGGCAGTGCCAAGTCAGATAACACCGCTGATCGACCGGTGTGTCGATGGCCTTGAGAACATGCGATCATCTCCAGAAGCTATTGCAGGCTACAGCAATGCCCTCGCGGCTGTCCTTGGCAGTGTGAGGTTGTCACCTTTGGGGGTACCTCATACTAAGGGAAAAGTAATTGTCATCAACAAAAAATTGTGATATCAAACAAATGTTTTATTATTTTACAGTTAATAATACTGTTCATTTGTTTTTAGATTATATTCAACACCGCTGAGGAATTGCTACGAAGTGCCAGTCAGAACAGTCGGCTGTCCTTAAACAGGACTCATGCAGGATGGCTTTTGATTGGAGCTATCATGACTCTGGGTACATTTTTTTCGTTTTTTTTATTTTTGAATGAAAATATATTGAGAAAATTGGATTTATGGTTTATTAACACAATGAAACAATTTCATAGGTACCGCAGTTGTAAAAGGACTTCTACCAAGGATGTTACTTTTGTGGAGGAATTCGTTCCCTCGTTCTAACAAGGAACTAGAGAGTGAAAAAGCAAGAGGTGATGCTTTCACCTGGCAAGTCACTTTAGAAGGCAGAGCAGGAGCTCTGTCAGCCATGCATAGTTTTCTTCTACATTGTCCCGAACTAGTCAACGAGGATATCACCAGGAGACTTTTGACACCCATCGAATCAGCACTGGCTATGCTCACGAAGTAATTTTTTTTTTTCAAAATTACTTTAATTCAAAAATTAGAACCTCTGTACTTTTTTTCATAATTATTAATGTCTTCTGTTTGGGATTTTCAGTCTGAACACAGTTCTGAAAAGTTATGGCCAGCAATTAAAAGCACCTGTTGCGATGGTTCGATTGAGATTGTACGAAACTTTGCTTCTTTTACCACCGCAAACTTTCGAAGGTAAATTCAATCAAAAGAGTAAATTTGAAGACAAAAAAAGAAACTAAAAGATGAATACAAATATTAAAAATAATTGTTAAAGTTTATTAATGTAATGATTGTATTAGTAATATTTTTGTAATCAATTTTCAGGTTCCTACACGTATTTGTTAAGAATGTTGGTTTCTGAATTCACCTTGACGGACAATCCAGGAAACACAACGACGTCGCTGTTGCGAGCAGTTTGCCATGCCAACGATTCTGTGATCCTTGGCACCTGGTTACAAGAAACTGATCACCGTACGATCGAAGATCAGGTTGGAACCAATTTTTATAGTCTAAAATTTCACTCAAAATCCAAACAATCCTGATTTTAGATGTTGCAAACAAAAAAAAGTAAAATCACTTTTGTCAAATTGTAACTTAACGTTTCTTGTAATTGATTCCATGCTCAGATGGAACCTAACAGAAGGGCGGATTTGGAGCATGTGAGTAGAGTGGATGAAAATCAAAAAATTGAAAATTATCAAAGTGATTTAAGATTTCATTGTTCAATCTTTTTTAAAAATTATTGTTGAAGTTAGTATTTTTTATTTTTTAGCTACAGCCCAACAGTGCAGCAGGATCTGGAGCTCTGGAACATAATCCTTGTTGTCTCTATCGTCCAGTCCCTCAGGTGAGACTAAAACCTGCTTTCTTTTTTTATTACAAAAATAGATCTTTGGATTTTTAATATCAAAAAACAAAAAATAAAATAATGTTAATTCATTTTTGGTTTCAATTTTTCCAGGACGAGATAGTGCCAGGACCTTTACCGTTGGGTGTGGCAGTCATAGACTTATCAGTACTATTATTCGGCCAAATATTTCCAAGAGTGGCAAACAAGCATAGATTACAGATGTTGGATCACTTCAATGAGTGCATCAAACATGCCAAATCCGGCCGACAGGAAGCCATCCAGATGAACATCTTTACTGCTGTTCTAAGTGGTCTCAAAGGACTTAACGACGCAAAAACAAATTTTGGACAGGATGATGTTAAAAAAGCTACCACAAATTTGATCATTGTAAAATCTTCATTTCTAAATATAAAACTATAATGATATAAAATCACAGACTGAAATTTGAAAAAGTAAAAAACATTATGTTTTCAGAGCACTTTGGTTAGCAGCAATGCAATTTTGCGTTGGGCAGCTGGTGAGGCAGTGGGTCGACTGGCCCAAGTTGTGTCGGACCCGAAATTTACGGCGGAATTGGCACAATCGTGTTTCGATCGGTTGAAATCAGCTCGAGACGTTGTCAGTAGAACAGGCCATTCCTTGGCCTTGGGTTGTTTGCACAAATACGTCGGAGGCATGGGTTCCAGTCAGCATCTCAATACGAGTGTCAGCATTTTGTTGGCTCTTGCACAGGATAATTCAAGTCCTGTTGTACAGGTAGAATGATGATTAACAAAACTAAATGCAACGAATAAAAATGTAACGTAGATAAACAATTTTTCGTTTTGTATTTCAGGTCTGGGCGTTGCACGCTTTATCTCTGATTGCTGATTCTGGAGGTCCGATGTTCCGAGGATACGTAGAACCTACCCTTTCCCTGGCTTTGACACTTTTGTTAAATGTTCCACATTCTTATATCGATGTGCACCAGTGTATTGGCAAATTATTGTCTGCCCTTATAACAACTATCGGCCCAGAATTGCAAGGTTGAATTTCAAAAAATAATTAAAATCCAAAACAAGATTTAACTTTTGAACAAAATTGAATGAAACAAAAAATTTTCAGGAAACACCACGACAACTTGCACAACAAGATCATCATTTTTATGTGCCTGTGCAATCATGCAGGATCACCAGGACTCGCTGGTTCAGGCCGAGGCAACTGGTTGTTTACAACAGTTGCATCTGTTTGCTCCGAGACACGTGAATTTGTCTTCCCTGGTTCCTACATTATGTGTAAATATTTACTAATTTATTGAGTATTAAAATTATTGAGTAAACAAGATAAATAAAATTACAATTCAGTTTGTTAAAATTTGTTGTTTTTAAAATTGTAATTGATTTATTGTAGCGAACGTTATCGAGCAACCACCTCCTTTTACGAAAAGCAGCGATCTCGTGTCTGCGACAGCTCGCCCAACGAGAAGCGAAGGAAGTTTGCGAGCACGCGATGACTTTGGCGAACGAGAGTCGCGACACGAACGTGGTCGAGGGTTTGGTCATCACTGAGACCGGTCTGCCAGGAGTGCTTTTTAGCATGCTCGACACTGAGACCGATGCACAATTGATCAAGGATATCCATGACACTCTAACTAGCATGTTGCAAATTTTAGCTGCAGATAATCTTTCGCAGTGGCTGTCCCTTTGCAAGGATGTCCTTACAGTTGCATCTGGTTAGGAAACAAAATGTTAAATTATGAAAGTTGAAAAAGAAAAATGTGTACAAACGAACTTGTGCGGATGTAGAATTACAATGTTAAATAGTGCAAATGTAATTTGTTTTCAGAATCAAGTATCCTTGAAGAAGGTAACAACCAAAACACAGGTGACGAAACCAACCCTGACGATGAAAACGTAGAAATCGAAGGCGACGACGAGGCAGAATTCCACGCAGACGAATCGAACAAACAAAGATCTACGATTTCTCCTAGATGGCCCACGCGAGTTTTTGCCGCGCAGTGTGTACGACGAATCATCTCTGCCTGTGTCAACGACAAGGCTGCTCATTTTGACCTGGCACTTGCCAAGGAAATGCAATCCAATCGTGGAAAAGGTTTGAACAACAAGACCGAAACAAAACTATTTGTACCTCATTTTTTATTTCATTTTCTTTATTTTATCATTTCTAGGAGATTTCCTGGTTCTTCATCTACCCGACCTAGTTCGGATGGCTTTCATGGCAGCGACAAGCGACTGCGATCATCTTCGTCTGGAAGGCTTGAAGACTCTGGAAGAAATAATTGACAGATTTGCAGAAGCTCCGGAACCGGAATTTCCTGGCCATCTGTTGCTGGAGCAGTTTCAGGCCCAAGTTGGTGCTGCTCTGAGACCTGCTTTTACAGCAGAGACACCCTCCCATGTGACCGCGGCAGCATGCCAGGCGTGCAGCGCTTGGATAGGAAGCGGCGTTGCTCGCGATTTGAACGATCTGAGGAGAGTTCATCAGCTGCTGGTCTCGTCACTGGAAAAGTTGAGGCATGGAAATTCCAGGGCACAACTTTATAATGAAAGTCTCATGACCTTGGAACGGTTGGCTATCCTGAAAGCTTGGGCTGAGGTGCTTACTTTGCTTTATTGAAACTGAGGAGATGTTTAGTTTAAATAAAAAATTGTAAAGAAAAAAAGACGAAATTTTGATTCGACAGACTTTTATATTGGAATTGGTTTTATGTTTATCATTTTAGGTTTATATCGTAGCAATGATCAAAGACGGCTCGGCCAGAGAAACGAACTCGGAAAAAGAAAAGACACAGGACATCGAAAATGATAATGACGACGGTTTTGGCAATTTTGCCTTCCAGAATGAGAGCTTGCGAAGTTTGGTGCAACCGGAACTTTTGAGTTTAAGTCACTATTGGTTATCTGCTCTTAGAGATCATGCACTGCTCTCGTTACCACCTGGTAGATTAATAATGAAAAGTAAAAAACGAAAATAAAAATGAAAACGAAGACAGAGGGTGTTAATGTGGGTTTTCAATTTTTTTTTCATGGAAGAATTTTCGAGTCAGCTTCCCCACGATGGAGGCGCCTTCTACACGACGGACACGATGGAATCCGCTCGACCGTACTATGCAGAATCTTGGGCTCCCATTTTGTACGCTGCGACTCTTTGGTTGAACACAAGAGGGTTTGACGTGACTGACACAACAATCGAGGCTACCAATGATAATAAAAAGTCTGCTACGAGCAGCCACGAGTCGCATTCTGGCAATCCTACAGTTGAACGATTTCATTTACTATTTGGTAAAAAATATGAAAAAAGTTGTTTTTACTATTACCAAATGTTTGTCTAAGTCATCTGATTTTTCATTTTATTTGATTATTTAAGACTAACATATTTATATTCTTTTTATAGGAATCTGCATGGAAGCACTGTGCAGCACCAGATCAACTGAATCACCTCAAAACATCGAGACCTGTTTAAACGCCTTGCATACCCTTCTGGACTCGTCCTGGACCAGACAAGTTTTACTCCAGAATCGCAAACTTCCGATTGAGCTCTGCAATGTTTTACACCGGTAATTTCGTTTTCCTTTTATCGTTTACAAACTCGTATCGGTACCGTCATTTTTTTCATCTGATCTGTAATTAATATTTTTTTATCTGACTGAAGGTTACTGCTAACGACGGAAAACTACACTGTCCAGTTGATCGTTATGGATGCTTTAAAACAAACCATAAAAGCAACTCAAGAAGACCTCGCAGAGAAACAAAAAGTGAAATGCAAAGGTCTCCTAAAGTTTCAACCTTTTAATTATAACGTTTGAATGTTTTACAATGTATAATTTTGTTAGCATTTAATTAACTTGACTGTTGATTTTGATATAGAATTAGATCTGGACAGTGCAGATCCAGATAAAGTTGTAGACAAATCCAGTCTGGATTTTCTTGGAGAAGGAGGAGAAGAAGGACTGATAACTCCAGGCCAGTCGGTTGTTTTTGCAGTCCTTGAGGTCTGTCTCTGTCTACTAGTCAGGCAGATCCCCGCCTTGAACCCAAATCCAGGTGGCGCCACTGCGATCCTCTCTCAAAGACGGTACCTTCCTTGCGAAAAAAGTGGAAAGCTCATCGCAGCAGCTCTCAACGTCATGGAAACTTTACCCAGTCTTTGCTCGCCATCAGGTTAAAATAATTTATCAATGGAATCTCAAAATCAATTACTTGCACTGAAATATAGTTTTAGTTTTAATTGAAACTCAAATAATTGATTGAAATGAAATTGATTTTTTATTACAGGAGCTGTTGCAATTTTGCCAACCCTTCTCTATTTGACGACTGGAATTATCAGAGAAACTGCAATAAGGTCCAACGATGATCAAAAAAGTGGCTCAGAAACTCCTGTCCACGCTGCTCTGCACTGTTTAAAGAGTTTGACGACAAATAAATTTGCAAAGGACGAGAGGTGCCATCAGCAGTGGACAGGGCTTCTGCAAAGTGCTCTGGCTAAAGTAATCGACCTCGCAAAAACAGGTCTGAATTAAATTTTTTTTTTCTCGAAAACTATCAATCGTTCAGAAATTGATGTACGATTATTATATTTTTTTACTTATTGCAATTATATTATATCTGTCGTTTAACTTGATGTCTTTTTTATTTTAATCCTCAGGGAGTGGCGAGACGAAGATGGACGAAGTCGCGACCATGCTAGGGATAGCAGTTTTTGTTCTTCACGCATCTCCGCAAGTTGTCAGCGCTCCCAACTTGCAGTTTCCATGTATCAATCATTTTCGTCAGACCATTCAGTCTGATAATATCAATGTAAATATTGTAACTCGAATTTTTAATTGCAAACAGTTTTTGTAATTCTTACTTGCATTTATTAATTGTTAATTTGTTATTATGTTGTTTAGGTCAAACTAAAGTGTGTGCAAACACTGAAAACAATCTTTACGCATCCGGAGAAAAAAATTAGCACACCTTATATCCATGCCCTGGCGCCCCGGATAGTCGAGTTTCTTTACACTGAAAAAAGCCGGCAGATGACTTCCGACGCCGAACTGTCATTCACCTTAGAATGCATCGCGACTGTTGAGAGCCTCATATCACTAGTCGAACCTTCCGATAGTAAGATTTTGAACAGTTTAATTAAATTCTATCAAGTTTCAAATCGAGTTTAAACAAAGAAAAGAAGCTAATACGGTTTTATCACATTTTTTTTTCATATCATTCAGGAAATTTAATACAAGGTACCAAGATGCAAAATTGTTCAGCATTTATAATCATTATTGAAAATTATCTTTTGGAAAATATTATTAATAATGTTGTTGTCACATTTCTAGGAATCCAGATGTTAACTCTTCTTGTGCCAATCTTAATCAACTTTTTAATCAGCAGTGAAAGTTTTCAAACTGCTAACAAATACCAGCTAACGTTGCATCAACAAAGTTTTCAATGGCTAAACAAAATCGGTCCGAAGTATCCGCAGGTAAAAATGAAGCAAAAAGATGATTTTTATATTTGATTGTATCAATTGATTTTATTGAATTCTTTTTTTTTCTAGGAATTTAAGACACTGATGTCACAATCAACAGATCTGCGATTGAAACTTGAAGATGCGGTGAAGACAAATCGTCAACAGATGCAACGCCATAATAAAACGATAGAACCTGAGAAGCAACAATTTAAAGTACCTGCACCGTCGATTAAACTAAAAACCGATTTCTCCAATTTCAATTAGAACAAATATAATCTTATGAATTAGCAGCCCCTTTGAAAAGAGATAATTATCAGAACAAAAATGAAATATCTATCGATAGTGCACACACCCCAGTTGCATCTGCCTTCAAAAATAATATTGAAATCCAAAAATAGACAACTTCAAATTTGAAATGTATTAAAAAAAAGAAACTTTTATCAGCTAAGTTTGTTGTAAATAAGTGCTGCATCGTTGACATTCAACATTGTTTTAAGATATTCGTTTATAAGAATTATTTATATTTATTCGATACAATGGATTAATTGTAATTTTGATTAATTGCATATCAAATTTTTATTTTGTAAAAATGAAAAGTGTATGACATCTTGTACGGAAGACAATTCGACGGAAAACAATTTTTGTTCAAAATGAAATCAAGCAATATATTTTTACTCAAAAATCAACGTAATTTTTTTATTCTGATTTTTATTTGCACCTGTCCTGTTTGTTTTAAAATCGTTCATTTTCACGTGGCGACCATTTACAACGATTCACCGTCTTGCAGAACAAATTTTTTGTCGTTTTAAAAATGGATGAAGATTATTCAAACAAATGTTTTGTGTAGCGAGAGACACACATTTCACGATAAAAGAAATTTATCGAAAAAAAAATTGTTCAACAAAAAAGCGATACAAAAGCATTTAGAATTAATTTCAACATTTTAAATTATGGATTCCGTTTTTATAGTGCCAAGTGTCTGGTGTCAAGCACTTTTTTGTATTAAAACACGTTTCACTCTTGATTATTTGAATTAATAATAAATTCTACAACGCAAATTAACAATTGCCTAATAATAATTAATTAGTTCTTTGATTCGTTATTTTCTGCGGAAGAAGTTTTTCATTTTTTTTTGGAAACGCGAGATCGGTCCGTGACTTTGCGAGGTTAAAGGCGAAAGGAAGGAAAAATAGAAATATTTATAATTTCATTGTTTTTCGCGAGATGTTGCGATTTTTTCGCTAGTTTCATAACCGAATTGTTGTGTCTAATTCCGATTGAGATAAACAGACTGATCTACAGTTTGATTATATTTCGATTTGTTTTAAACATTATTTTGAATATTTTAATTTTTCAAATTAATATAAGTTTTAATAACTGTCGATATAATTTTCGTTTTTTTTTCGCTGGAATGAAAATTGCTCATAATCTGAACTCGATAAACAATATCGTCTTGTTATATTAATTCTATGTTTTGTGTGTAGTTGTTTTATGCATAAAGATTTTTTCTCCAGAAGAATACTCCAGAAGTTGCGAGTATCTTATTTTTTTTGTTCGCACAAAATGTATCTTCTCCAGCGCAATCAACTGTTGCATCTAAATTTTCTTGTGAATTTACAAGATCTTCAATTCTAATTTTATCTTTTCTCATGATGAACAATAATTATAAATCTAAAACAATTTTGTTTCGCATTTACTTTTCTTAAAAAAAATTCATTTTTGTAGAGAAAGTTGGAACAGGTGAAACAAATTTCCTCAAAATAATCATTGATTTTTAATAGATTGCGCCGAAGAGAAAAAGTAACAGACAAAACATTCTCTCGAAAATCACGCTATGTAAATTTGTTGATGCATGTTGATTAACTTTTTTTACGACATTAAATACCTCTTTCCGTGGTTTTATCTCAAGCATTACGATTTATTCTATATAACGCGTTTAGTTAAGCATTTTTCACCCGATAAAAAGTTAATTTAATTTATGTTCATTGAGTAATCCTTTTTTTTGAACAAATTAATTAAAAACGTTTAATTAACATTCTTTTTTCACCAATAATAAAAACTTTTCTAATTACTATATCTTATTACAATTTTTAAATTTGTTAAAACATTTTTTTTTTTCAATTTTTTTTATTTTACAGGTGTAATTAAACACATATGTGACATATTTTCAACATATGTAAACATAAGTGCAACATACACGAACATACATATGGATATATGTGACATATATGTAACATATATAAACATATGTGCAACATACATGAACATATATAAACATATGTGCAACATATATAAACATACATATGGACATATACGCGATATATATGTGCAATATACGCGATAAACATATGTGAAACATATATAAACATACATATGGACATATACGCGATATATATGGACATATATGTGACATATATGTCTTTTACATAGGGGTTCTTAAAATTTGTTGTTTTTTTCTTAAATTCATTTAAAATTGGATAGAAATCGGCAGATATCGCATGGTACAAGAATGACAAAGATGATGGAAGAGTATGTAGCAGAGGAAGGATCAGACTTTGCTGTAAGGTTACGTACCCACCACCTCATGCTAAGTATAAAGTAGACGCGGTCTGCGACGTTCTCTTCAGATTTCGGACCACCGGCCAACGAACTGAAACCGGCCATTAATTATTCAAATTTGCATTTCCAACGCGAGTTCCAAGGCGACATCGATCAAGGCTTTGCAGAACAATTTTTCTTGGACACGTTGCTACATACATTTTACAGTGCCAAAACAGTTTCAGTGAATGATTTTGTCTTTTTTTAAACAATTTTTGTTTTCAAATCTAAAGTGAATTCAAAGTGGGAAATTTTGTTGAAAAAAAAGTGCCCTTGATAACAAAGGTATCTAATCTTTTTCGACTATTTTTTTATTTTAAATTACAATGTTTCGGTTTAACTTAATTTAATTGTTAATATTTTGAAAAAACTGCTTTTGAAAATGACATTATGAACAAATGCAGAGCAATAAAAAATTTGAAAGGGATTAACAGAAAAATAAAAAATTTAATTAATAAATTTTAAATCAAATGAAAAAGCAACTTTGAATGGGATTTAAAAAAAAAACTCAACTGAAGTATGAGTTTTGATTACAAAAAAATGTGGTAACGTTTGTATATCAATTGGAATATAAACTTTTATCACATGAAAATATATTGGCTATGTAATTGGCTTAATTAATTATTTATTCGATAAAAGACAAGGACAATCATAGATATAAGATTTTGCAATATCGAACGATTTCACATAAATAATAACAATTTCGTTATGAAAAATTACGGTGCGTTGACTTTTGTTATGTGCCGATATACAAAATGAGAGGAACTTTTCAATAACTTGAAAAACAGAGTTGCGACAAAATCAGGGGCGACACTGGTGACGTTCAAGTTTGACCTGATAATATTGTCGGGAAAATTTTTTTTTTTCAACCCGAGTCATTGATCAGCCAAGTTATCAGACCAATTTTTCTCCGATGAATCTTACAAGTTCATTGACAGAATCATATTTTGAAGGTTGCACTCAGAAGTCAATCGATAAATTTTACTTCATCGATTGCGAAAATTTCATTGATCAAAACAATTATTTTTCAACGTTTAACTACGTTTTATTCAATTAAAATTAATTTCCGAATTATTTAAATAATTTTTTTATCTTGAATTTGATTCAAAATTGAATAACATTTGTTGTATTTCAGGATCAGGTGTGGTTTAAGCTGGCGAGCTGACCATTAAATATTGGTTGAAATCATGAAAAACACGTTCAAATTTCAACAATTCAAAAGTAAGTGAAAAAAAAATGTAAGGGTGCAAATGACGTACTGTCATCGAACTGATTGTTTTTAGCGACAGATAAATAAAATTGAAAAAGCATCTCTCGCTGTTAATGATTCATATGTCATTAGTCACAAATTAATCCTTTTTTTGTCTCATGCGCTTATAAATGTATACTTTTTTTTTATTGAGCGTAATGAAAATGTGAAAAGTCAAATCAAATCATAAATCATTCATGAGGTTATAAATATAATAATGAAAACAAATTTCTTTTCATTTTCTATTTATGGGCTTTTTTTAATAAAGAAAATTAAATGTTGAAAATTGTCATTAATAATTAAATTGTTTTTTTTTTCTCATTGATGAAAATGATATCATTTAAATTCGAAAAGTTAGAATAATCACTTATTATTAAAAAAAAGTTGGCCTTCAAAAACAATAACTTTTTTTTCTTAGTTGATCGGCGACAATTTTTAATTTCAAATACTAAAAAAAAATTGTTAATCCGATGTTTCTTTTTAATTAGTCCCGTCAGTTTGAAAAAACTTGTTTTGATTAAAATGCGATCAAAGTTTGACCATAGTCTGCTGTTTAGCTGCCCGTTTTTTTCAATCGGCTACATTTTTTAGAATATCCATTTCAACTTTTGGATTTTTTTTCTTGGATATTGAAATAAACAAAAGAATGTGTTTCAGAATGCATCATTTTGTTCATGATTGGAGTCTTCTGCTCACTAATAGGATATTTAATTTATCTAATCGACCCAGTTACAAGGATAATCGATCATGTAAGTTCAGCTTTTAATTTTTATCTAAAAAATAAAAAATAAAATAAAAAAACAATGAATGTAACTTTGTTCAGCGTATTATACTAAAGTTCAATTTTATATATTTTCAAATGGAAAATTGTACTGACAAATGTTGGATTTGTCCTTCATTGAATACAACTGCCAGCGACAGCTCAATTTTATCAACTTTTTTTCGCTATTAATTAGTTCCGTCAAGATTACATCTTGAACTGAATCGACAAAAATTGCAGATAAATAATCAATTGTTATTAGATTTGTTTCAAATTTGAAATGTACAATCTGACATTCTTATGAAAAGTAAAACTTAACAGAAGCATATCCGAAAAATATTTGACAAAGTAACAATATAATTATAACAAGATTTAATTATTTTTTTAGCAATTAACAATGTCGCCAAACTCATTAGCGTTCAAACTGTGGCGAAAGCCTCCGCTTGATGTACTAATTTACATCTACGCCTTTAATATAACCAACCCAACTGAATTTCTTGCCGGCAAAGAAAAACTCAAGCTCGAAGAAGTCGGACCGTTCGTTTACCAGTAAGTTATAATTTAAAAAAAAAACATTTAATTAAGTCTTTTTTCATTTTCAACTTTTAATATACGTTTTTCATTTTTTAGAGAATATGTTGAAAACGAAAATATGACTTGGAACTCGAATGGAACTCTCTCTTATATGCCAAAACGAACAGTACATTTTGTTCCTGAAAAATCTATTGCTAATCCTAAGGACCTTTACGCCAACGTTCCAAACATACCGATGCTTGTAAGAAAGCCCTTATTTTTCATTATAATACATTGTTTTTTGAATATCGAATATTTTCAGCCACCATTTTAATCATTTATTATACATTCGTCGTTAAAAAATAATCATGATAAACAATTAAAAATTAAAATTGACTAAAAAATACAAAACGAAGGCTACAAAGATGACGTCGATTATATGGCCGCCAAATTACAAGAAGGCCGACCAAAAATAATGAAAATGTTTTTTATGATTGAAAATTTGAGTTTCTTCGTCGATTCTGATTTTTCGCACAAATAGCATTGAACCTGAAAAGAAAAAAGGTTAATAGTAATTATGGTAGTAATTATAATTTTTTTGTTCCATTAATTAGAGCAAATTAGATTAAAGTGTTATACAAAAGTTACAAAAAAAGTTTTTGTTTTCGAATGACGTATCATCGGCAAGACAAAAAGAATTTCATTCCGCATAAGATGAAATGACAGTATAGTCAATGTTCGTTTTTTGTTTGCTAAAATTAACGAAATTACATGTTGAGTATTTCCATTGAACAGTATACTAGTTTTTATCAGAAACTTTATACTTTTCAAATCAATGAAGCGGTCAGGTGAAAAAAAATCTTTTAATTGGTTTTCTTTGTAAATTCAGTAAAATATGATCGCGTAATGATTATATTACTTAGAGTAGTTTTTTTTAACAAAAAAAATTTTTGCAGGATGAAAAGTGTAAAGTTGTGACTAATTTCATTCAAACTTTTTTTATCGTCGTGTGAGTATCACTGCAATTACATAATCTAATCATCTTTTTGCTGTGAATTATTTTTGATTTCCATAATGATTTATAACACAAATTTCTTAATTCAAATTTTAAAATAAAACGAATAATTGAACATAAACAGAAATTTTTTACACGAATAATACAAAATTGAGTTTCATAGCCTAATTCTGAAGTTATGTTAAAAAAAGAATATTACTTCAATTGAAGATTTTTATTCATCAAATAATTAATCATTTTAATCATCAAATTAAAATGTTGGTAAACAAATTTTTATTTGTTTATTATTTATTATTATCAACCATTAATTATTATTTTATTAATCCAGGGCATTTCATCAGCTTTATCTAGTACAGGATTTTTCGTGAACTTTCCATTCACGCAACTGATAAACTACTTGGATAGCAAACCAATTTTAAATCTAACACTCGACGAATATTTTTGGGGTTATGATGATGCTTTAGTTCGGTTGGCCAGCGGTATTGTGCCTAAATATATTGATTTTGACAGATTTGGATTATTAGATAGGGTAAGTAAAAAAAAGAAATGAAATGAGAGGGAAAAGTTAGTCTGAAAAGTGGTGTCACACCATGGTACTTTTTTGAATTTAAATTTTTCAAAAATTTGTTTGACTTTTTCGAATTTTTGAAAAGTTATTTTTTTTGTCTTTATGTGAAACTACTTTTCAGGGTGAAATTTGAAAACTTTCTCGAAATGAAAGGGGAAAGAAAAGTGCTGCCTCATCACCGACTTTTTCGAGTTGAAATTTTTCAAAAATTTTTTGGATTTTTTCGAATTTTTGAAAAGTCATTTTTTTGCCTATGTATGACACCACTTTTCGGGGTAAAATTTGTCAAATTTTCGATTGGAATGGATAGATTTTGAAAACATTTCAAGTGGTAATAAATTTTAAAGACAAATCAACAGTTGAATAATAAAAAATAATTGGAAATACTCTTAGTAATAAATAATTACATTCTTCATGAGAGAATATAAACAATTTCATGTTCTCAGATGTACGACGAAGGCACCAATGTAGTTAACATCAACATAAAAAATAATCATAACATGGTCGATGAGATGAATCGATATTTAAGTATTGAGACATACAATTACAGTCCAGGATTAGGAAATTGGGATTATCGAGAGGAGAGAGATAATATTCCTGATCCTAAGTAAGCAATTTCATACAAATCCATTGCAAACCGGCTCAATTATAATGTGTCTATAAATAATATACATTTTCTACTTTAGAAACACTATTTGCAACATCATAAAAGGAGCAACAGAGAGTCCCCTGTTGCCACCAAAGCTAGACAAGAGAGCGAAATTCCGAGTTTTTCGAAAAGCTTTCTGTCGTACGCTCCCAGTTGTTTTCAGAGGTGAGGTCGAGACTGATTTAGGACTTCCAGGATATTTGTATAAGCCGACAGATGATTTTCTTGAACAACCAGATAAAAATCCTGATAACGAATGTTACTGTAGAAAAATGGACAAATGTTTGAAAAAAGGCCTCTCGGATCTCACACCTTGTTATTATAGTTAGTATTTAAATATTTTGATTTAGTTAACTGTTAAATTTGACTCAATTTCATTATCATAAAAGAGACAATTTAAAAAAGCAGTATATTTTAAACATGACGTAGGATTCTTAGTAAAAAGGATCATATATTTTCCATATATTGTGCATATATTAAAAATATATTATTTTCAGCAAATCATATATTTTCAATATATGCACAATATATGGACAATATATAAATAATATATTGACAGTGTATCTGTCATATATTGACCATATAATGATTAAATATGATACATTAACGATTTTTAAAAATGAATTATTTATTGTTCATATATTGGCCATATATATCCACATATATCTGGGGAGGGGGGGGCGGAGATATATCCGGAGCGGGAGCAATAGTGAAATTAAAATTTCCTTAAAAATGCCAATCCCTATTTTTACTAGAGATTGCAGAAACCAAACAGAATTTCAAAGTTATTTATAAAACGAAATTCAAATTTGCGCATAATTTTATTGTATATTTAATTAATATATGCGCATTTCAGATATACCTGCTGCGATGTCTTATCCTCACTTTCTTGACGCCGACCCGAGTCTATTAACGAGCATAGAAGGCCTAAAACCAGATCCGGAAAAACATTCGACTCACATTATCGTCCAACCGGTAATAATTTAAGAAATACTTGAACTATAGAGGTCCTTCTGAATGAATTTTTTATTCATTCGTTATTTTTATAATTCAACTGTACTTTATGTTACAGAATTTTGGCGTTCCCACGCGCATCAATTTCCGAATACAAACTAATCTCGTAATGAAAGATGTAATGTATAATCCACGTTTATCGGCCTTTAAAGGTTTAGTCATACCTCTTTTCTGGTCAAATTTGGTAAGTCATATAAAATGAAACTTTTTTTTTTTTTTAAATTCAAAATTAATACTTGTTCTGATCTGTTAATATTTATATCTTTACAGCAAATGCCTACGCTTCCAGATGACATTAAACAGTTATTGATCTTGGCAGTAAAGATAGGACCGGCAGCTCAAACAATAGTCATGTATCTTATAATTATTTCTGGTGTCATTTGTATGGTACTTTCCATGGTGGGGACAATCTTGGTAATGAACCAAGAACGAGAACGAGAACGAAAAGAAAGAGAGCGACGGGAAAGTGTCGATTACAAATTACCCTTGGAAAATGGACAGTACACATCTATTCGTATCCTCCCGTCGTCTATGAGAAAAATCAGCTCAAAAACGAGCTTGTTTATTTGATAAAAATTTCAAAATCAAGTTCAGGTTGTAAGATTATTGATTTTTTACCGAAGAAATGAGATGAGAGGGAAAAGATAGTCCGAAAAGTGGTGTCACACCATGGTACTTTTTTTAATTCAAATTTTTCAAAAATTTTTTTGACTTTTTCGAATTTTGTAAAAGTCAATTTTTTGCCTATGTGTGACACCACTTTTCGGGGTTAAATTTGTCAACTTTTCAATTGGAACAAACAGATTTTAAAAATACAAAACGTACATTGTTTTTTGTCTATTAAATTTGTTACAACGAAGGGTGAAAAAATTGAGGTTAGGCAAAATATAAATGATTGAATTGTAAATTAGTGATCGGTAAGGTAGTTAAAGTTGTACTACTATAATAAACGTTGGTCTTGTCGGTAATTAAATTTAGTCATTAATTTAATGCGAGATAAATATTTATGTACATTTTATCGAGTTTTTTTTGCACTGTTATTTATGTCGCGAATATTGTTCGTCCGATCATTGTAACTCATCCTTGGAATCACTCATTCGTTCATTAACTCTTATGTGATTTTGTATTTAAAGAAAAAAATCTAGAATAATGTAGGGAATAAGATTACAAAAAAAAAATTCAACCGATAAAAAATGATTGATTGTTGGTATTTATCGGGATACAAAAAAACAAGTTGACGACAAAAGTAAGAGTATTGCGAAGAAAGTACTTATTATAATCGTGTCTTTATAAACTGTACATGTGATTCTATATATTTCATTATATATATATATACATATTTTTTTTTTTTTTTTGTAAAATACGAATTTTTTATTATTTGTAAAATCAAATAATAAATTTCAATATTTTTTTGTATGGCCGGAGACATACAGACGGATAAGTTGTATTTTCTAATTTTTAAATCGAGATTGCGATTGTTGTTCTTGAGTATTTTCGAATGAGATAAGAGTGTGTGTATTTACTGTACGACAGTATCAGGAACAATTTGAATTACAACAGCATCTGATTTTTACCACGTTCTTCTTGCCAAATAATAAAATTTGTAAATAGTTGTTAATTTTATCTAGTTTAAAAAAAATGTTAATATTTATTATAATCATTGTTGATTTATAAGAATGTACGATCATTAAACATTGAATAAATATTGAAAATAAAAAAATAGAATAAAAAAAGACGTTTTTAAACTCACGTTTAGGGGCAGTCGCTGCTTTCTTTGGCGCGCAATTTCGCGTGCTTGTACATCCTTTTGTAAAATTTTTCTAAGTTTCTGTAGAAGTCCTGCTTGTTCTCGCCCATTGGGATGTTAGGGACACTGAAATGTTCCATTTTCAAACATTCAAAGCAAAAAAGTAAAATCAAAAAAAAGATCCTTGAACGAAAACAAGAAAAACTTACTCGCCACAAATACTATCTTTGGAACTAAAACGAGAATGAACCAAAATTAAAATTAAACGAAACAAAAAAAGTAAATAAAAATTAAGAGATTTGCTTACAAATCGTCAGTTCGTGAATGGAAACACGAACAATTGTCCAGTTGGGAAACCCAAGAATTCTCCGAGACGTCAGCAGAAGTTGGAGATTTGTACGTAGTTCTCAATGTACACGGATGTTCGTGGCAATTTGAAATTTGACCCTCGGTGTGAAAGCTGTCAGCGAAATAATGCCGATATCTGGCGCATACCGTGCATTCCTTTTGGTTCGAACAATTAACTCTTTTTGCGTTGAACTTTTCTGCCGACGGAGTTAGTTTTAGCTTTGTTCCGATCACGTGGTAACAATTGTCAGCAACGGGAGGGGGGGCGTAGTCGGTTGGTCGGTAGATCAAATTTCTAGCGCGTCTAAAAAATCAAGAAAGAAAAGTTTCAACAATAATTAAGGTAATGTATAAGGTCTGCTGTCACAGAGTTAGGCACTTTGTTTATAAAATTAACAATAACTGTTGTCTTTCAAAATACTGAGAAAAGCGCGATTCTATAATAATGGGAGAATTCGTAGCGCTACAAGACATCGTTTTTCGTTCAAGAATGTAAACAAACAATGATTTCTACGAATAACCTCCACCTTAAAAACTAGAAATCATTATTAATCACATTATTAATTTTAATTAAAGAAATCTGTAATGTCGATAATTTCCGGTTTAACATCACCTTAAATAAACACAACAAACTTACGATGGGAGGGAAATTCCTTGACTGTGGCAAACTCTTCGTTGTCGAATATTCGTTTTGGTTGGATGACCTTTTGGACCGCAAGATTGAGGCTGGAAATCACATCTTTGTATATAAATGAACGTTAACGATTTTAACCCAAAGCAAAAGTGAATACAACTGAAATAACGCAATTGTTTACTGTTAGACCTTAGAGCTGATTATTTTCGGATTTACAGTCCTTATTTCGGTTGACTTTGTTCGTTCAAAAATCCCTGCGACCTCTTCGACAGTTGTTTTTGTGGAAATTTCAATTTTTGGTGCTATTATTCCCTGAAAAGGTAAACAAGTGAAATAAATAGTAAATAAGTCGCAACAATAAGTTTTATAAAGAAAAGTCTTACGGGAAAGAATTTTTGGGTTTCCATCAAAAGATCGACATCAATGCCGGACAGCAATCCTTTGAAACAGGGCGCGGGATACAAAATTTCAGCCAAGTTGGTATGAAAAGTCGCAAGAACAACACCGTTGCTTTTGCCTGTCGACCATTGAAGTAACTCCGCGCTAAAATGCTCGTCCTCTAAGCAGTGTTGTAAGTCCACCAGTGTGTTCACACCGGTAAACAATTTTTCAAACGAAAATTTGTTGTGAAAAAGGAGGGGGAATACTGGGCTCAGTTTGCAAGATTCCAAATAGGATTCAAAACATTTTATTCGCAGGGCTACTTTTCCGTTTGGACAAAGCCAAACGCCTGGACACGTTACCTACAATAATAAAAGTAAACAAATGCAAATAAACAAAGAACAATTTTGAGAAATTGGAAAATGAACATTATAAACATAGATTGTTTAGAAATGTCATTGAAAAAATGTAAACAAACTGTTTTTCTAATGGTAGATTATGTTTATGCAAGATAAACAAAGTTTGTTTACTTTGGTACATGTCAAAAAATGTAAACAATAATTTTTGTTATCTTAAATGTTATTAAACAATGTTTGTTTATTTTTGTATTCATGTAAACAAAAGGGACGAAGTTTGTTTATGTATGTAAACTGAATGTAAAGAGAACTTGTTTGTTTTCATTGTGTTTTTAAGAATGTTTTTATTGTAAACAAAAAAATGTTTTGAAAATGTCAGTTTATATGTCAGTGACCAAGTGTAAATAAACATTTGTACACCTTGAATGTTAATAAAAAAACGTTTGTTGACCTTTGTAAATAAAAAGTAAAAGGTTTGTTTACATTGTTACATAACTAGTAAACAAAGTTAGTTTGAATATTTTAATTGTGCTTTCGAAATTTGTTTATTGTTTACGTACCGCGTGTAAATCCAACTCGACCTTGACACAAAATCCTCGTCCAGTCATAGTTAAATTGAATTGACCAAAAACAAACCGGACATTTCATTCTGGCATTTTAATTTGTATATTTTGTCGTTCAAAAAGTTTTGTCCGATACCATTTTCTCACGTGCGCTTAGTTTCAGACATTTCTACAGCAAGTTGCTAAGAGACCGCATTCATAACAAATCTCAGAACATTCTTCGACTTATATCGAAGATGTAAATCAGATACCCGAATTTTATTTTAGGCGACTATCAATTTTGTTACAAATATAAAAAAAATGTAAACAACAAGGAACAACACGTCTTTTTCAAGTTATTTATTATAAACTCAAAATTTGCTGTGCAAGTATAATATTTCACATGAAAATGCAAATGCCTATATAAATGTGTTTGTTGATTTTTTTTTGAGTTTTAAAATTTTTTCTTTTATTGTTTTTTTTTCTTTCCATTTTCTTCATACTTTTTCTTTTTTCGCCCGACATCAGTTCTCTTTTATTTTTGGGTCGCTTGCAAAAATCTCTATTGCATGCACGGTATTTCAGATCTGTTTTAACCAGCGTCATTCAATTAATAAAAATCGTATATTAATTAGCTGATTTATCTAATGGAATACAGCTGAACCCACGATTTTTCGTACGCTTTTTTTTACGCTTTTTCATCTCATTTGTTCAGTATTTCTTTTTTCTATTTCCTTTTTTTTTTTGACTAAAATTTTGTTTCATTTTTTTAATTGCTCATTTGATGCACAATTTTTATATTGCTATACAAAATATCACAGGTCCGACTGTATTTGACTTGTTGATACGCATTTACAGTAGTCATACTTAATATTAAAAAAAAAACAATAAGAAAAATTGTCTGCTCGTTTCCTACTTGCACCTATACAACTAAACTTGTCTCGCTTGAAAGCCTACGAAATAATATTTCTTTCACGCTTTTTTTTCGTTTATCATATTTTTATTTCATTTTTGAATATCCCGTGACGAAAAATGTCACTTCATCCCCTCGTTTATCACACTGTAAAAAAAGTCATCACGTCGATGTACAAAACGGTTGTCTCGTTAGTCCTCGAAAATTGTCGAAGATTCACGCACTAGAACGAAAACCTCGTGAAGCCTTGCCCGGGGTAGAAAAAATGCTTACGATTTTCCGATTATTTTAGTAAATTTTTCTTCTTATTCTCGTTCTTTGCTTTTTTTATTTATCAATTTCATTCATACCGGCACATTGGACATTCTAGAAAAAGTCACGATTAGATCATACTTTGCGCCCTCGATTGATGTGTTTCAATCAATTTAAAACAAATCTAGAAAAAAAAAACATTTTGAAATGTTTTTATTATATTTTGTTCGAATCTTTGACGGGTTTCAATTTGTTTTTAAAGCCTTCTTTTTCATTTTTTTTTTTAGATTTCTATTTTTTTTAGTGATAGAAACACACAGAATCGAGGTTTTCCACAAAATCGACTTGAAATTACGCTACGCCGTTATTTTATATTATAAAAGGAACAAAAGTCACAATACTCCATATTTGGCACAGATTAATCGAAATGACGCGTTTTCGAACTACAATCAAGAAATTGCGTATGATTTTGTTGGCGAAATTTCAGTTCTAGCCCTTCTCGTTTCAACATTTTTGTTTCCCCCTAAAATTTTGATTAATTTAATTTGAAAATTACAAAAATACAAATTTGCGATACAAAATATAATAGAAAAATAATTTTTTGTTTTAGATTGCTGAAAAAGAAATGAAGAATGATACAATTTCTAAATATAAAAAATGTCTTTTGTTTCTTCATTTGTTTGTTATTGTTTTTTTTTAAACCTACTTGAATTTAAATTCATACACAGTTCCTTGATGTGTGTCAAATATACAGAACGTATACGTTGAACTTAAAATGATAATTAATAATTATTTATCCATCTTCGAATAGAAATTCAGTAAAAAAACAAGTTTTAATAATAATTTTAAACAATGCCTCTTCGTACTCGAAACTCAAGTTGGCTCGCTGAGTAAATTTTTGTTCTTTTTCCTCAAACCATACGATTCGTTGATTTCTCTCATTTCAATGTTCACAGAATTATATAACGATGCAAGTTTAAAAACAATTTTAAACAAGTGTTAAATCATTTCAAAAGGAACAAAAATTCAATTTAAGCCAGTTCGAGATTCGTTTACGATTAAAATACTAGCTTTAAAACGACGCCACAGTTTTATCATTAAAAAAAAAAGTTCTTACGATCTACACATCAAGAAAATTACAATAGAATCACAATGAAAATCAACAGCTGTACAGGCACAACGAATTGTAACTTTACAGGGTCGCGATTTTGCTTCACCTCTTTTTTTTTTTCTTTCGAACATTCACTAATGCCTAAGCCTTACAAAATGTACAGGTAAACTTGCTCTTGAATTTGCAAAATTAAAATTACATCTCTCGAATAAAATACACGAATTGAATTTTGTACAGTGACATCGTTTTAAACGAGAATAAAATTTGTTCTTCTCATTTACTTTTTCGCCAATCGCTTCTCTCAAACTCAGCCGCTTGAATTACAATATTTATAATGATTAGTGATGGGTTAAATCTTGTTATATTTTGTTAAGGGTACAGAGGAAAATGAAAAGAAAAAAAAACAATCAAAGGAGCTAACAGATAATAGAGAAACATTTAAGGGGTTGGGGGGATAAATACACCAATATACATTAGATATCGTCGCACTTACATTTGATTCTCGTGTCAGCGTTATTGTTATCGTGCATGAACAAAATTCTAAACTCGATTAAAAGACATGTTTCTTTTATTTTTAAAAACTCTTTTTTGAACTCGTTTCGCAATTTTTAATGAATTTTTTTATTCTTCACTTTTTACCGACTTACAATATAATGATCACAAATCCGAATAAATAATTTCAAGTAAAAAAATAAAGGCAAATTGTGTTAAGAAAAAAATGTTAATTTTGCTTGATTAAACACAGGAAAAAAGAACGAATGAAAACGGTACCTCTTTTTCTAATATAGAAAATTGTTTCTCATTTTCTATACTACGCGACTTTACCCTTTAATTTGTATACGAAAGAACCCTCTTAAATTGTGTCTTATCGTTTAATCAGTATTGTTATTTTTAGTTTTTATTTATTTTTTCGCTTGTTTATTAATTAGATTGTATTTATAATTTTATATATATTTATATAGATTTCATATATATATGTATAGATAGATTTGTTTGTTTCATTTTTGTGTTATTATAAACGTAGCAAAATCAGACGAAACGACACAACATTTGTCCGTATCAAAATTCCGTATTCCTGAAAACTTGGTGGAAATCATACAAAAAATGCCTACAAAAATACGAAAGTCCTAAGTTCGGTGAAAACGCGCAAATGCCTCTAATTTTAACTTCTTTTCTTTTTCTTATCGATCCACACATGGCTAAAACTATACATCGATTACAATTGGGGATTTTTTTCTTTTCTTTTCTTTTTCTCGCAGTGATTTTACAGTTATTTCGCAACAACCAGAAACAGAACTCCAGAGACAAACGCTGTGATTGTCTTCTGACCCGAAAATCAAACCAAAAAAAAGACGCCGTTGAAAAAAAAAGTCAAATAAAGTGGGGCGTTTGCCTTGGAGTTGTGTTGAATTTTCATTATCATACAATTTTTTTTTTTAAATTGTTAGTCTTTCTTATTTTAAATTTCAAAAGGTGGATTAAAATAATTAAGTTTTTTTTTATTGCTGAATGAGAAAAAGATAAAGCTCGAAGAAAAAGAAAGTTACGACTCAACACCGTACAGATGAAGACACGATCGCAGAAACAGATTACACAATTGTTATGTACAAGAGATGGCAGATCGCGCCACGCAAGGAAGAATAGGAAAACGTTGGAAGGAAACGAGATGCGCCTCTCCACGACTGCGATTCGAGCTCGAATGAGGATGGTAAGAGGGAGGAGGGAGGGATGGGGGAGGGGAATTGAGGTTTACGACGAAATAATACTGCTTTACTTACAAGAGGAACAGGGGAGGGGGAAGCGATAGAGGGCGCTGGTTGTAGACAGGTGGCGCCACCAGTTCAGTCGCTAGGTGGCGTTTTGCAAAGCATTTTGGCGCTAAGCGTACGGTCGGGACGATGTGA
Organism: Trissolcus brochymenae; assembly: GCA_030523145.1. Taxonomy (NCBI): domain Eukaryota; kingdom Metazoa; phylum Arthropoda; class Insecta; order Hymenoptera; family Scelionidae; genus Trissolcus; species Trissolcus brochymenae. The sequence goes on along the minus strand of JAQQRF010000306.1, from coordinate 61,853 downwards.
AAAAGCCACCTAGATGGCGCTCTCTCCGTTTCAATTCCTACGAATAATACAAATTAAATGTAAGCTCAGTTTTGTTCTGTTTTAGATATAAAGGTAGATGGCGCCACCGTGACACACACGTTGTTCCCCGCGAAATGCTTCAAGGAAAGTGAAAAATCGCAGCTGCAATTTTGCATGGGTCGTGAGAGTTCAAGAGAAGAGCTCGCGTCAGGGCTTGGAGCGCGCTTCGGATCACGAGTGCTTAACGACTATCACGCCCGGGCGTTGCTGCGTCTGTTGCTGCTGCTGTTGCTTGTACTGGAGGAAGTTATTGACGTCGGCGTGGATGAGACGCTGCTTCGCCCCGATGACTGGCTTGTTGGTCAACGCGAGGGGCACGTCTTGCGCTGGCTCGTCGCTGAATAGGTGGTCACCTTCCAAGTGTCGGATCGCTTCTACTATCGTCTCCAGATTTTGTCTCGAGGTGTTCGCCAGGTACAATCTCGACTGGGGCGTACCATCCTCTAACGAATTTGATGGCGAGGGCAGTCTGCAGACAAATTATTTAATCATCAGTTTCTTCAGTTTAATAAATAGTTTTGATAATCATTATTTGAATGATCAATTCAATCATGTTAATAAATAAAAGTTCCATACATTTCTCGGTGTTTAATTCATTAGATTTTATTTTCAGATCTAACTTACCTTTCAACTTCGACCTTAGGTTCAGCCTTCATAGCAGCCTCTAGGACGCTAGGCAAACGCTGCGTGAGTTCGCTCGATGGCGAGAAAGGTCTGGTGGGACTTGTGGAGAAGGAGCCCCCGTTTACGTAGGGCACGCGACTCGGCGAGAACGACTCGTTGATCGCAACCGAGATGGTCTCAGCCACAACGCTTGATTCCGAGACGGGTAGAGCGTCGTCCTGGGTCACGAACGGCGCGAACGCCACGATCTTTGGACTACCTGGCGGCGAGACGGTCTCTTCCTTAATGTCTTCAGCGATGATCTCCGTTTGAGGCGACATCGGCGGCGAACCCGATTCCGAGTTCGCTATTGTTGTTTCTATCGTTTGCGTCGATCCCACCGGGGGCAAAGAAACCACCGAGACAACCTGCAGCGCCGCCACGGCTTCTTCTGTTTCCTGAGCCATCAGATTGTCTGTGTGCTCGATTACCTGCAAGATAAAAACAATTTTTGTCTCTAAGTACAAAGATCTTTCTAATAGGTTGAGCAAATCAGAAATAGTCGAAGGTAACAACTGTTGAAGAATTTGGTTTTTTGTAATTGAATGTTCGAAGACACACCTCGTGTGGCTGGTATGCGATCAGTTGGTTATCGCGGTATCTCTCCGGGTAGAGTTGGCTCTGCATTGACCTCATTTGTTTCTCAACCAACAGTCTTGCATGACGCTCTCTCTCCAATTGTCGACGAAGTTCAACCACCTCGCTGTTGACGACGGAGTGTCCGTCGGCCGAGACGGTGATCACAGACAGCGGCTCGGGCGACATGCTCCCCAGACCCTCGTCTCCGCTCTCACTTACGTGAACAGGTAGGTTCACTACTACTCCTGCGAAATAACCAACAGTTTATCATTCGTCCCTTTAATAAGTCATAAGATAAAACAAACAAAGAGCCTAACAGCGTTAGTTCGCCAAGCAGATTGTAGATAAAGCTTTTGTTTCTCTTTTTTTGAATAATAAAAAGGCTGTTTTTGGTAAAACCTCACCTTGGCTTTCACCTTTGCGTTTCTTAATCGGCACCTCTCCACCATCCTGTTGATTAATCAGTCTCTTTAACTGACAGTTCTGTGAGAGCAGTTGAGTTTTCTCCTGTTCCAGCTGGTAAATGTATTCCGCGGTTTGTTGCAAAATCGCCGCCTAAAAAATAATGAAACACATGAGAAATCGAAATTAGAAACAAAATTGGCGAAAATGCATGAGGCAAAAAACCTCAAGTTTGAAATTTTGAGCTCGTACAAGTGGTTTTAAAAGGTTCGACGAATTGCTAATCGGATCGATTAATTATGGAAGTTTTTTGATCTGATAAGAAAATGTCGACCCAGATATACACACGCTGCGACTACATTTTCGCGTAAGCTCGCTTGCGGATACGTCCTCTTGCCCCACAAACACACGAGAGGGGAACATACACGGGTGTCTGCAAATGACCTCCATCGGCCGTTCATAAATGCTCGCCGGATGAAACCTCTCCCTCCTCCGTCAACTTCTCTTTCTCTCTCTTAAAACTTTTCGTTCCATTTTTCGATACAATTCTTTCATTTACACTTTTACAATTATTCTAATAAACATTGCTTCCATTGTTTTGTTTTTTCATTCTTTTTTTTTTTCGTTTTCATACGAGTGCAACAATTCGTGTTTGCTCTTTTTCATTGTTTTAAACAAAGCCAAGTTTTCTCTGTTCTTTCAAACATGATTTGCAATGTTTTGTTCACATATTTTTCGTTCAATTTCAAAATCAAACTTTCGTGAATTTCTTTTTCATTTTGAAGTTCACAATTCAGCACTTTTCATGATGAACATTTGTTCAAGTAATTTTTTGAAAATGCTTCTGTTTCTTTGTAATTTTTTTTTCCGCTGTTGAATGTGAGGCAGGTACAAAATCAAGTGCGCCGTCATGTGGTATGAAATTATGCAGTTAGTCTGGGAAAACGTCTGCTGCGTCAAAAAGACAAGTTCCTTTCACTTCGGTATCCCGAAATAGATTCCGCTATTCGGAAGCAGACTAGACTTAGACTTCCCGGACGGTTCGTGTTACACATTGTTGTTATCCAACTTCGCAAGCTGTACTTATCCTTTACACTGTAATTTCATACACAATAATTATCGATAATCGCGTAGTTCAACGGTCTATGAAAATGTTTCAATAAAATCCAAAAATACAATTAAATACGTCGTTTTTGCAACTACCAATTTTAACATTTCATCTTTCATTCAGTCTTCTTTTTTATAAGATTCTTTCATCGATCGAAAAATTTGCATTTTCAATCAAGAAACATAATTGGACATAATTCATATTCATAATTCCATTTTTTTTATTATCAACGTTATAATTGCAATAATCGCTCCACTTGATGAGATTCCAAGTAAAATAAGCAAAAGGAGAAATACGAGGGAAGGAGAGAACGGAGACAGAAAATTGCTGGCAAAGTTGGCTCGCGAGCGTAAAGTACTGGACAATTGTAGTCGTGATTACTCGCTTGCCTTGACGAGGTCCTTCCACTCGTGGTATGCGACGTACGCAAACAACGCGAAATTATTATCGTCCTGCGTAATATTGTTTCATATCAAAATCAATAATTAAGTGGAACAATACCGCGGATGCACAATTTTTTTTTTTTTTTTTTTTCAATTTTTTTGTTCCTTCGAATGTGCAAATCGAGTTTGCAAATTTAATCGCTAGAGATGGTTAAAATAACTCGCCACCTGGTGGCTTCAATTCAAACTATCAAAATGATGGAAAGTTTTTTTTATTAAAATTTTCATCATTATAATAAAACAAATGTTTGCAACATTTATTTACGACATTTTGTTGCACGAATTTTAAACGATGTTTCAACTTTTGCCGCCAGGTGGCGCGATATTTATTTACATTAAAATCATTTTTCATTGTTTCAATGTATAATTTTATTTGTTCAATGTTTGTTATAACTATAAAAAGTCATAAAAAAGAAAGAAAAAAAAAAGAAAGAAAAAAAATTGTATCCATTGTACATCTTCTTCTGTGAATCTTCGACTGTTACTCCCTCTGCAGTTTTTTTCAGACAAGTGTCTTTTTGTCCTCCCCTCCGCGGGTAGTTTCTTATTCTTCGTCCGTTACGTTGTATATCGTAGTCATGGTAATATTGATCGGCCGGCCAGACGAGCCAACAAGCAGGTCGGCTCTCCGCTAACTCATTCTCAATGTTACGAATACAGGGGATCCCGCGCGTTACGGCGCACGTACTAAGCGCCGCTGCGCCGTTCAATGAGGTTTCGGGGCCGGCCGGTGACCGGCTCGACGTCGGCCAGCTGATAAAACTCACTTTTGCAACCGAGCGGCAATATCGATCCGCGCCGCAATACTCGGCCATCTTTTTTTTCTGCGCATCCCTCCTCCCCCGCCTTTTCATTCACAGTCCCTCGTTTCCTTATCATCGCATTTCAAATGCGTCAATTTTCTGTCCAGCTCTCTCATTCATAACGGCCACTGTAAAGGTGGCGCTGCAACATTTAACGCCACGTGATGTGAGCCAATTTTTTTCTGCTCTTTTTGGTACAGTGCCATCTGAAACTTGAAAATGAAGGCGACGCATTTTTGAATTGTCGACAAATCTTTAGGATCGACAATATTGAACTGTTTGAGTGATTCTGGTTTTGATTAGTAGACTCGTAGCGCCATGTGTAAATAATAGTAGTTTGTCCTTCGAAGTGTAGATGGCGCTTTATCAAATTTTCGGAAAAATCTTGAAAACAATATTATTCAAATGATTTAATGATTTTGATTATGATTGATTATCACGACCCTAGTGCCATCTATAATTGTAGTTCGACTGTACAAGTATAGGTGGTGCTCTTTCAAATTTCAGAAAATTGTTTAAAACGGAAGTATTCAACTGATTTATCATTTGGTTATGATTATTAGACTTGTACCGCCATCCGAAAATTCATTTCCGGTACTTGACTGCAGATGTCACTCTTTCAAATCATAAATTTTTTACAAAAATTAAAATTTTAGATTTTCTTAATTGCGCATCTATTGTCAAAGATCAATTGGAATAAAAAAATGTTTTTCATTGTAAATCAGTTGGTAACCATTGTAACAATTCCTAACCTCAAAAATTGTAGTTTTTTCGAGATTTTTGAAATATTTTGGACTTTTTTCGGATGAAAAGGAATATAAAAAAGGGCGTTAACCTCAGACAGTGGCACGGCGCTATTTCGAGATCCCGCATTAACCCACTTTTAAATCGCCCACTTGTGTTTACCACGAGCACTTAAACTGTAATTCACTTCTACTTCCCTCGAACTGTCTTCTAATTTTCATCGGACGAGCGGGCGCACTCAATCATAAAACGCCAATAGACAATCGATCAAATACACAATTCCTCCCGCGAGAGAAACACAAAGCAATTCGATTTCATCATTGTTTGCGTGTCATTACAGTATAACCCCGCCTACGTCTACACCAACAATTAAAACATTACAAATTACGTGCAAACTTTTTTCGAGGTTTTACTGCAATTTACATCTTTTTGTTTTATTTTTTTTTGACTGGTAAGTTTTGCAGTACCTTCAACCGTGTGATACCTCCGGCTTTAGGCTGTCCATCTAAAATAATGAATAACAACAAAAACATTTGATTCGGTCCTGTAACTTTGAGGGACAATAGTTTTTGAACAGAGCTATCGGGTGGCACCAGTTGGAACTAACTAGGTAGCAATTTTGAGGTTAGAATTTCACCAATCAAATAAGAATGCTTTGCAAAGAGTTTTTGAAGATGGCGCCACGTACGCTTTTTTTGTTTATTTCGAAATTTGTATACACAAAAATTCGCAGCGCCATCTTTAATTTTGCAAAACAGATCTCACTTGAAAATAAAATTTGAATTTTTTATCAAACAATTCTAATCCCCAAAAACATTCATCATCAAGTTAATACCAACTCTCGTCACGAGATGACGCAGTTTAAAAAAAGAGTCCTTTTTTTTGTTGTTTTTGTTTAGAAACTAAGAACTACCTAACTACGATAGACCAGGTGATCATGCATGGATAGTTGTAGCCAGTTTCTGAGACCTTTTTATAAATCGGTTATCAAAGTTAACATTATTTGTACCGATTTCGGTCACACTGACGTTCGAATGACGTATCTACGTAGTGTCTACTATCTCGTCTTGCTGGGTTGCACGGTTGTACAACCGTGTGCTTAATATCAAACCGCGAATCCGCATCCAGCACTGATTCAATATTATCGGATGGGATCGAATTTCTGTGCTGACTGTTCCCACACATCTCGTGTGCGTGAGCGCCAATGACTGGCGAGATTTTCAAGACATTCTTTCCTCGCGTGTGGAAAGTATCAGGGCTCGAGGAACGCAAAGCGAGCAAAACGCTTATCAACAAGATCGCCCGGCGTTTTGTCGGTTACAATGTGATCTCAATGTGGGTCGACAAAAAACGCCCAGACGCTATAATTGAGCAAACTTTGAAACATATAATTGCCTCATAGCGTCATTCTGGCGACAGGGTCATTCAAATGGGTGTCTCTAATATAACTTTGGCAGGTGTTGACTCAACAGACAGCTGTTACGGTGTTTTTATTTTTTTTTTTTTTTTTTGTTTAACGGAAAAGGAATATGGCGGAAGTTGCAAGGACACGTGACCTGTCGAAACAGGTCACCTGTCTCGGCAATCGGAATCTAGAAGTGACTCTTGTACACAAACAAAAATCAGTCGCACGTGTTTGCAAATTGCGACGAATTGTTTGTTTGATTTTGTGAGAACAGATAAACGGTTCTGGCAAATGGAAATCTTGCAATGACAATATAGTCATGTTGTAACCAGATTATGACAACGTGTTGACTGTATAATGACACTGATGTTATACAAAAGTGTTTTATAATATTACTATCTACCCTTTAAATTGTTAAGGATATTTTAGTAATTAAGTTAACGACTAATGTACAATAAAAATAAGTATTTTTCATTTGTTTACCGGATTTTTGAATATTTTTAAAATTCAATTAATTTAACCGATAGTACCGATTAGTATAAGCCGGAAACAATTTAAAAGTTTGTTCCATCGACTGTCATGTTATCGACTGAGCATCTAACCTCGGTGTAACTTACAAACTTATAAGTATGAAGAATTATTTATTATTGATCATTCATTAAATGATAACAAACAACTTGTCATTTGAAGTATATTAAGATGGAAATTTTTCTCGATACTTTTTCATTTTGAAAAAAGATCTTTCGAGCACTAGTCTGGTTATTGCATCCGACGTTTCATTCATTTGTGCTATATTTCATCAAGTTCTCATGGAACTGATCAATTGTCTTTGTATAAAATAAGTTGTGAGATTTGCGGACGTTGTTTTAGGTGATCGTAGTTGTGCTTCCCTGTTATTGTTATGTGTAAAGAGCCATCTACAATCGACACCGTATCAGCTGTCCTGGGACCGGTCTCTCGACCTACCTTGGACAGTTTTTCGCCCTCGTGGTGCGGCAGCAGGGTTCTGAGCGACTGAAAGCCGGCATTGATGCTCTGCATCCGCCTACGCTCGTTACTGTTAGCGATCTCTCGCCTCATGCGCTTTTCCTGCTCCATAGGGACTCGCGAGGCAATTCTGCCCCCGTTATGGTTCAGATTCGATTCTCTTAGCGAGTTCGAGTGTCTTCGTTGCGACTGTTGCTGAACTGGCTGATCCTGAATTTCCACCGTCTCGCTAACCATCACGTTGCTCGCCACAGAGATCTCGTCTATCGTTTCGCCACTGCTAACAAACAAAATAGAATACAAATTAATTTTCGTACTCAAAATATTATGCATTCATTTCATAATAAACGAAATGAGTTCTGCAATGTGATTGTAAGGTCTGTTACCACGGAATTAGGAACTTTGTTTTATATAAATTACATTAACTGTTATTTTTTGAAATACTGAGAAGAACATGATTCTACAATAATGAAAGAATTTGCTACACTATAAAACATCGTTTTTCGTTGAACAATGTAAACAAACAATGATTTCGACGAATAACCTCCACCTCGAAAACTATTAATCATTATTCGTCAATATTTTATAATAAAACTCAAGTTTTTTGTCTAGGAATGTGTACAATAAGTAAGAAAATGGCGCTCTTGTCGTTAAATTAATTGACAATCACATTATTAATTTTAATTAAAGAAATCTGTAATGTCGAGAATTTCCGGCTTGATATCATCTTAATAATAACATTGATCTGTACTGCCAAAACTTATCCATCATGTTTTGTTTACATTCGAATATTTACAGTTTTTTGTTTTGTTTTGTTTATGTTACGTTGGGGGTTAATGTTTGTTTTGAGGTACTAAAGGTGAAGATAAGACTGTGTGATTAGTCTAAGACCATTCCTAGACGAGGCCAACCAAGTGCATCTTTCAAGAATATGAAAAGTCGTGTGTAAATAATAATTTGAGACGCGGGAGGGCTAATACAATTTAAACGAGCTCTTCCTAATACCGTTGTAAATAACTTGTTCCTTGCGTACAAAGTCTTCCCTAATGTCTTTAACATTGTAAAAGACTTTAGTTTTACACCTCCAGGTTATTGCCAGCAGCTTGCGAAATAAACAAAAGATGATACATCACAACACGTCTTCTCTCAAACAAATTAACAATAAATAATCAAAACAAAATAACAAATTAAAATTACAAACAAAAATTTTTCATCATCTCATAAACGTTGCATCTGACCTACATTGTTTATCAACAAGAAAAGATACATTTTTTACGTCCGATAACTTTTTCTTCGGTTTGTTTACATCCGGCAATGCGATTTGATTTTTTTTTTCCCTGACCGAGCCGGTTGAGATTGTTGGATGACCGCGAGGGAAAAGGACCCGCGATCTGGCAAGTGCGCACGGCGTCATCTCGAGCCGCTGTATCTTCGCAAGCTTCTTGGCACGAGTGGCGAGTCGCGCCATGCTTGTTTGGGCGTGAACGGGAGAACCAGGGAGAAAGCGGCGCGGCGGTGGCGCGGGGACATGCGGAGACGCGTTTTGCGAAAGCGGCCGATCGCGCGCCGGCAACCTTTCAGCGACGATTCAGAACAACAGAATGCGTTATTCGCGCCACGTAATACCGGCCGGTAAATCCACGTCGATCGCCGACTAGGCCGCTTGTTACATCTTTGTCCTTTTTTGTTTTTGTTTTTCTTCCTTCATTCACAGTTTCATTTACAAAATTGTTATTAGTCATTATTTACAACAAAAATAATAATAATAATAATAATAATAATAATAATAATAATAATAATAATAATAATAATAATAATAATAATATACAAGGAAAGGTTTTTATTTCCTAATCCAATTTCATCGAAATGTAAATATTGACATGTTTGTATACATTTGCCGATTGAAATGATTTGTTTTGTTTACATCTTTTATCCTTCCCTCCATTGTTTTGCGAAATATTTTCTGTAATCTTATTGTTTATATTGTTAAATGTTAAATAAACATTTAATTAAAAGCAGGAATTGTTGAAAATTAAAAAATCTGAGAAAAAAACAAACTTGTCTTTGATACTTTCTCTTCAATGAAAAATCCGTTACGATTCATTTCTTTCAAAACAATGGATCACAGAGGGTTTCAATTCCAAGAAGTAACCTGACTCTGTTGTTTATTTAGAAAAAAGTCCCAATTGACCCTCGGGAGCTTGTCGGCGAAGGAACGCGCGTGCAAAACTTCGTCAACAAAAGTCGGTCATTTGAGCGGGGCGCGAGGCACAGAAAAAGACGGCAAAAAATAAAAAATAAACTCGGGCGAAAAATAAAGTGTCCGTGGGAGAGAGACAGCGAGCACGATGGTCGCATGGCGCTGTCTCGAGTGATCCTTATTACATCATGGGTTTACCTCGAAGTGCGTTTACCCGCTTTTTCAAAAACTTTTTTCCCCAAAATCTTCCCTCTCCCCCTCCCACAAACAAAATAACAAAAACAAAACAACTGGACAAACGAAACAACAAAAATAATAGAACTAAAAAAAAAACAGACAACAAAACTTGCGCAACAAAATTTGTGCAAAAATTAAAATTTTTGCAACGATTTTTAATTTGTGCAAAAATTTGAACGATGAAGTGTTGGAGCAAGGGTGAGAAAGAAGGATCAATTTTTTTGGCGGGCGAGCGTGGTTGTTGTGTGTGTATGTGTACGCGCGCCATTTTCGCGTGAAACAGCCGTTGGACAGATGGCGGCGGCGCACGGGCACTAACCTACAAATGTCCGCGTCGGGCTCCTCGGTGGTTTCGACGATTTCCTCGAGCAAGATGCGATCATCGACCGAGCCAAACACTGACATATTCTCGTCCGTGGTGATCGCTTGATCCCGCGCGGGGATGTCACACACATCGACGCCGCGCACGCACATGCACACACGCACTAGGGGCCGCGGGTCGCGCACATCCGACCTTCCTCCGACGCTCGGGACGTTGGTCGCGCACCACCCAGGCCGACAATGATCGCGACGATGATCTTAGCGGGAAACAGCTGAGGCGCCCACGAGAGCGCTCGTCGCAACGGCTCGCACAAAGCGCAATCACTACGACCGCCAGTCCAGCATTGCCAGACACGCGCCCGATTCCGCCGACAGCTGGCGCCACCGGAGCGCGCGCGTCTGCCCACCTTCGTGTGCGCGCCGGTTCAATTTATTCTCTCTCTCTTTCTTCGCTTGCAAAACCACCGGGCCAACTAACAAACTTTTGTCCTGCAGAATGACCCCCCTCCCTCCTCTTTTTTTGTTATTTTTCAAAAAAAAAATATACTTTTAATATTTTTTAATAAAAAAATTTTTTTCCGTGATATTAATGCCAGCTATAATTTATAATACAATATCCGTATTCATTTTCTTGTTCCACGTGTGTGATGGTAAAAAAAAAATATGAAGAATTGAAAAAATGAGAAACAATGGATTGTTTTTATTTATTTTTGTGCAATTCTAGATTGTGAACTGAAAGGAGGGGGCAGGGGGAGGGGTTCCCGCCAAATTTCATCTGTCCGCAAAAAAAGGAGAAATCATTGATAAACGAAGAAAAAATGGCGTGACTGAGGGACGTTTCCCACGACTTGGCATGCAGCACCAGCCGAGCACTTACTACGCTGCCGGTCTGATTTGCCAGGGGCGTACCTGCTCATGAAGCCACCAAAATTTTCCCTCCAAAACTTCGTAACCTCCAAAAAGGTCGGATGTTATTTGAAAAAGGTCAATTGGAGGTCAGGGGTTGGCGGGGATTTGTTTTGGATGGATTTGGAATAAATTGGAGGCAAATTTGGGTTGGATTGGAGTGCAGGGGGCGCCAGGGGGAGGTTCTACGTCGGCTGGCCAGCTGCTTGCAAGCTGACGTAGGTGCCAGGGACCCCGCCTTTGAGTGCAGTGCGATTGCGCGGCGCGAAAACGGGCGACGCACTCAGTGACGCGTACGCGAGCTGCCCCCCGCGCCCCCTACCCCACCGCCGGCCGCAGCAGCCCCCTCCCCCCCTCTCCCTGTACCTCGCCGGCGTTCGAACGAGTTCCACTCTCTCGGCCGATATAACCAGGCTGAGTATTTTTCCAGTCTGCCGGCCTGTTTCTGTCTGCTACCGCCGCCGTCTCAGTTACAGTCTGGCCGCTCGCCACACTTTACTCTTCGACTAAGGGCTCCAGATGAAATTGCAGAATTGAAATTAATCTCCGCTTTTATATCAGTGGCTTGGAAGCAAAAACGGATAACTCCATTCTTTGATTTTGAAGAAAATCATTGTTAACACTTAAATCCTGGATTTCCATTACCATACACTTCTCGGTGCTTAATTGATTGGATTTCATCGTAACTTTTTATTTGGAAGACAGAATTATGTAATTTGTTGGAACAAAATGTAAAAAACGTAAAAAGTTGTTTTTTTTTGTCTTGAGGGTTGAGAGGATAAATGAGATAGACTTGATAAAGTATTCAAGAGATGAAAAATAACGAATTTCATATTTCTGTTCTCTTTATACACATACTGTACAAACGTAATCTATTTTTTGAACGAGAAATATTTTGTTTAATTTTAAAACGAGTGTTATGGATATATTATACTACATTGTATATAATACGAAAAGACCAAACTCATAAAAACGTGTATCGCCCCGATGAATGAAAGGTTGTTTAAACGTAAAGTTGTAGTATCTGATCAACCACCGCGACAGGAGTAAAAATGCCTGTGTCCGTGATTATCAATTCAATGAACTCCGGGGGCGTGTAATCGACAATGGGATTGTCTTTCCCTGTACCGTTTTCTAACATACTCCTGGTGAACTGAAAAAAAAACCATAGTTTTTTAAATACGATCCTCTTTTTTCATTCAATAATAATAATTTAGAAAATAAAAAAAAATAATAAAACAATTGTTACAATCTTTATATTTTTTTTTCTTACCTTATATTCATCGGGTAAATCTTGGTTATGGGATGGAAACAGTGTCGAAAATTTGAAACTTTCTGCGAGAACGTAGAATTTTTTGTTCATCACTTTGGATAACGCGGCAATGTTAAATGTCCCAGTCTATAAAATCGAATTTAAATATATAAAACAAGCAAATTTTTTAAATTTGTAATTTTTTATATGAAAAAAAAAAAAATAATAATAATAATAAATGATGTGATCAAAAAATGTTGGTTCCTTATTTATAATTCCTCCACTTTGACAAACGCCCTCAGCTCCAACCATGACATAGTCGATGGTTCTCATGATGGAACCCACAGTAGCATCATGGATTAAAGAGCAGCTGATGCCCAGTTTTTGCAGATCATTGTACATTTCCTCTCCTTTGTTATCTGACGACCTCGCCACGTACACATGAAAAACCATGTTCCTCTCAGCAGCCAGTTTAAGTGTTTTCAAAACTACTCTCGATTTGGAATTAGTCAGGATTTTCTAAAATGTACATTTTTAAACAACAAATTAACATTTCATTTTTTTTCTTTCTAACAAAAAATTTCAAATTATTTTACGTGTTTGTTTTTGATCCACATGGCACCACTTTCTGCGATCCTCTGACGGGCAGTTAAAAGTTGGTCAATAAAAGTTTGTCCTCTTGACATCATGACTTTTTTGCACTCTTCATACGACTGTGACAGAAAATTAAACAAATTTTATTATCTTGTATTTTGTTTTTTTTTGTTCTTTGTTTATTTGTTTTTGTAATTTACCGGGCTATCTAAATTTGTTAAGGTGATAAATCTCAGAAACAATTCTGAACCGGATGCTATGGAAGTTTGTGGATTGTCGGTCATCTTCATCGCCTCAATGGCATTTTGCATGTGATTTCTCAGCTCTTGTATAGTCGTACCTAAAAATGAAAAGAAAGCAAATTTAAAAAATGTAAGAATTTTTATTTTTTTGAAGAGTGTATGACACAAAACTGACATTTTGAAATTTCCAAAACTTTCATCAGGGTTTCAATAGCTGCCAGACCGACGGATTTGTCCTTGTCATTTTTAATCAACTCATTGAAATGTGCAACAATGTCTGAAAAAATAAACCAAAAGGTGTTTATTATTTACTTACTCAAATCCACAAACAAACACAATTTTATTTTTTGCATATTTGCAAAGAATTACCTCTTTTATCCATCTTTTCTATTTGTTTACAAACAACCTTCTAATGTAAATAAATAACAATTCCAGTAAAAAACAACAGGATGGAAAAGATAAGTTTCAATTAAAAAATAAACAAACGAGATCTCAGTTTTCCATATTTCATATAACCTCAAACCATTCGAATCGCTGTTTAGTTACAGTCCAGGACACCAGGTGGTGCCAGCGACCAGGCGAGAAAAAGAAAGAATGCAAACTAGAACTTACACCTTCCGTGGTTCGATATTTCGAATCTTGTCCGATCAATTGTCGGTTTAATTTTAAAAGTTCATTCATCATTTTGTTAGCAGGGACAAAAAAACATTGCCGGATTGTCAACAATTGGATTTCAAGAAAAGTTTAAACTTGCGTCGTTGATCAAATTATTATTATTGGGACAATTTTTTTGCTTTCTTGATAATATTGTGAATTTCTTAAGTGGCACCGGTTTGTTTTGTTTTGATTGTGAAGGTGAGACACCGGAAAAATATATTTTGTTTAGTTGTTTATTTTCTAGATTGATTTTTAAATTGAGTTAAATTTTTTTTGAGATTAATCTACAGAATTTATTTTAATTTTTGATTGTTCGAAAATGGGAATATTTTTTAACGACTTTTTTTTACAATTGTCGTTTTCAGAAAGGACAGATCAAGAATCATGGACTCGAAGAAGAATGCATCGACGGTAAAACTGAAAATAAATAATCAGATCTGTGAAACAATTTTTATTTCAGTTCAGCTTTTTGACTGAAGTTTTTTTTTTTTAGGAAAAGAAAAAGTATCCCTCGCCAGTTCGACTTAAATTGACACCAAAGAAGGTTAAGGAACAGACTTTGAGTGTCAGATCAAATGGGAAAATTGGTAATGAAAATGGAACAATAATTATGTAATTGAAAAGAAGGTAAAACCAATGAGAGATATTAATTTGGATTGAATGTTTTTAGAAAAACTCTCTTTACCAATCCCGTTGAAGATTTTGGAAAAGATGTTCGATGATGAAGAACCACCAAGTATGTGATTAATCAATTACAAATTAATTTCTTATTTGAATTTTTATTTTATTATTGAATTTATATTTATTTATATTTGAATTTGAATTTTTTTACTTCCAAGAATTTCAGTTGACATTTTGAATTTTCGTTTATTTTCAGAAAGAAAATCAATTTTCCCTGGTAAATCGTCAACGAGCCGTTGCCTTTTGGGTGGTGGCCCATCAAAAACAAATGATCTAGGAGTTCGACCGTTGACATCAATCAAAAAACCAACAAAACCCGCCTTTCAAAGTGTTAATCCAATCTGTACAGCTCGTAAAACTCTTTTCGGTTCGTCACAAGCGTCTACCAGTCGTCGAACCATGAAACCGATTACTCCAAAACAAAATCCCACTCGAACTGCTAAAAGTTTCCTCCCTAAAGTTAATCCTTCTTCGTCAACAAAAAACCTCCCCACCTCGGGCAAAAAAATTGTAAAACCAAAAATGCCAGAACCCGCTGTCGAAGAGCCAAAATTTCCGAGACAAAAGTTGATGGCCTTGAAAAAGAACCTCCAAAGTGCCCTGGAGATTGTTGAAAGTTTGATGGAATTCGCTACTGAACCTGAAGAGAAAAATTCGCAGGAAACACAGACGAGTTTCTCGGAGAAAATTTTGTCTCCTGAGATTGAACTTCCTAAGGAATATTTGGCGGATGAAAATAAAGAGAATGAAATAGAGAAGAGAAAAAAGACTGAGGTGAAAGAAAATGAACAAGTTGAAAGACAAAAGTCGACGCCAAAAAAGCAGACTCCGAGGAGGAGTTTACGATTGTCAATGAAGTTGGAACGAACTCTGTCGGAAGGTCAATTGGAGCTGGCAAGTTCGACGGGTTTGACCAGTAAAACTAAGTCAGACAGCGACGACAGCTTCATGAAACTGGAAAACGAGCTGAATATCATCCACGACAAGAAGGATACGAGAAAAACTTTTTGCGGCTCGCTGAGGGAACTGGCAATTTTGCAAAGTAGCAGATCCAACACTCCGTCAACTTTGAGGGTTCTTAGAGCAAAAAGCGTCTTGAACACACCCAGGATCGGACGATCCAGAAAAGCCATGAAACAGCTGCAAAGTTTGCTCACTGATTCACCAGCTTAAATGATCAACGTTAATTTTGTTTAATTTTGAAATTTTAAGGAATTATAATGGTTAAGATGTATATTTATTGAATTCGAATTCTGCTTTCTGCGACAGATAATTTTATTTTCTATTTTTATACTAATTAACTCGAGGAAAATGTTTTTCAAACAAATATAATTAGAATGATCTTGTATATAATGTGATGTCCCTGCAAAAAAATGGGTGATTCAGTGAATTACTTTTAGATAACAGTTTTCAACTCCTACACATACAGAGGTTTTAGTACGATATTCCAAATGTCTACTGAAATTACTGCTACCAAAATTGGTGTTTAAAAAACTCATCAAAGTAGTTGGTATGTATAGGATTAAAATAAATTCCTCTCGAAAAATGAAATGTTTGCTAGTTTTCAACAATTGTTTTTACGTTTGAATCACTTTCTTTTTCGGGATTAAAATGAAATATGCCAAAAAGAACACTTTTATAAATAAACGCCTTTTTGAATTTGCCGCCGTTTTTCATGTTCTCTTTTAAATTTTTTTTTCTCTCTCTCTCTCTCTAATTCCGCAACTCTTAGCCAGAGGGCGCAGCGGTCAGGAGAGGACCGAGGCCACGAAAGCTCGAGAGACACAAATAACCATGTCGAACCAGTGAGTAAATCAAACTTTTCATGAAAAATTGTTTCAACAAATCCAACCCACGCCTTATTTCCTGTGCCTTATTATCTCTCTTAATCTCAAGTCGATAAGAAAACGTCATTATTGGTGCTAGAAATTGTTCATTTTGCTCCAAAACGAGTGTCGCGTGATGACGTCGCGTTGGTGTGTTTGTTGTGGCACGTAACGGGCTAAAAATCTTGTGATGTGTTGCAGTGACGACACCCTGCTGGACGAAGACCTCGGCGATGATGTTTACGACCTGCGCGACGACGAGGAAGAAGCTCTCTTAGCTGATGATTACGAATACGACAGGGTGAGCCCAACAGTGGTACAATTCAGGCCCCCTTGAAAGGGGTCCCAAACTCAACTTTTGTCAACGAAATTTTTCACCTTTTTTTTTTTCTCTCTTCCACATAAAATCAATAAACAAAGTAAACAAGATGTTAGAAGAATTGTAGGTTAGGTTTTTGAACAGCTTTTTTTCATCTTTTTTGTAACTTTTGTCAACGAGATTTTTTTTATGAAAGATAAAACTGAAAAAGTAAACAAGCTTTTGAACAAAAACAAACATATAGGTTAGGTTGTAGGCATCTTTTTTTTTAATCAAACTTTTAGTTGTAGTACTTTGAAAACTGAAACAATGTTTTTGAAAGTTTTTTTTTATATATATATATGGATATATATATATTTTTTTTTTTTTCAATGAATGATGTTTCATCGCATATTTTTCTGACGAGTCATCAAGTGTTTGTGCAGTTGTTATCTTTGGATTTGTTTTTTTTTTTTATCACGTTGCATGGAAGGAAGTTTTTGTTGAGGACAAGTAGTAAACAAAAAAATTATGGTCATAACAGAAGTATGGGAATGAACATATGTCTAATGTGATATTTTCGTACAAAAATGTCGGCAATATTGTAAATTTATGTACATCGAAGGACTTTGAACCAAAAATCTTATCTGTATTTGAAACGAGATTGAAAAGTGTGATTTTCGGTTGTGAAACTTTTAAACTGTTTTGAAATAATTTAAAGAACGTGTTTTTGAATTCAACATTTCAGAGTTCTATCGTTTGATTTTAAATTGTTTTTATGATTTTATTTTCAATTTATCATTTGTTTATTTTTCTTCTCCATGTCAAGAATATTGTCAAGATAGTTTTAATTCAATTAGTTTGGTTTTGTTATTGTTTTGGCATGTATAACATTGCAACAACGTAATCAAATTATAAATTAATAATCGAAAAAAAACAATCAAATATTTCAATATTTCTTGTCAAATGCATTTCACAATTTTCCATCGATTTTCAAATACTGCAAACATTGAGTTGTAAAATATTCATATTAATCAGCGCCATCTGCAATTATAAGAAACAGAAAAACAAGAAAACATAAAGTTGAAAAGAAAAAAAAAAGAAAAAATTTCAAAAAACAAAAAGAAAACAGAAAAAAGAACTGAAAAAAAACAAGGTATCTGCCAAAATGGAATGATTTTTTTTTCAAAATTAATGTTTAAGATGATAACTCGACATTCACAGAACTGTAAAAAAAGAAAAAAAAAAAAAGAAAAAGTTGGTGGAACCCTTGAAATCTGCGTTTTGCGTTAGTGTAGTTGCAATTTATATCTGAAGATGGCGAAGTTTTCATCCATCACATTTCCAAGTTCTCACAATTGTCACTCTTTTTTGTCGTAAACATGGAAATTTTTTTTACTAATTTTTATTCCATCTCTGCTTTCTGAATTTCATCCAATGTATGATACTAAAAGTGCGCCATCTTCAGGCCAACGGCGGTACTGATGTAACAATCGAGCGCAACGACATCTATACTGTATCTCGACGAAAAACCCCCAACCATTTCAGGGACACTCCTCCAATCTGCAACTAAAATTCCCTAGAAATTTTTTTTGACCATCTTTGTAAACATACAAATTTGTACGAAATTGAGCAAAAAACAGAAAAACAAAATTTTTTACACTAAAATGTCCTCAGATGTGAAATCATTGAAAGTCTGTTTCAGCGTGATTGTAAGCCTACGAAAAAAGAATCCCCTATGTAAAAGTTCCTAAATAATGTGGTTGACAAAATAATTCCCCCAGATTTTCAGGCACTGCGAAATATTCATAAATTATAATAATGATGAAAAACAAATCCTAAATTTTTCTGAGTTTGCGTAGAGTCCCTAGGTTAACATAAACAAACAAAAATCCCTAGATTTTCAGCACTGCGAAAAGAGTCCCTAGGTTATCTGACCGAACAGAAAATTGCCTATTTTTTTTAATCTGCGAAATTCCCTAGGTTATCTCTCAAAAATAAATCCCAAGATTTTCATTACTGCGCAAAAAAGGTCACTAGACGAAGATTCTAGTGACAAATTGATGTAAATATGAGCCTTAGGCTAAGTTACTAGAACACCTAGATGTTAAGGCGCCATTTTGGTAGTAGCGCAAAATTTGATGATTGTTTTTCGCAATTTGATCCCACGAGCAGCAAAATAGCTATAAAGGTGAAGAAGAAACCGACGACGTGCTGGACTTGGGCGTGACGGACGCCCTCGATGACTTAGAGGCCGACGAGGATAACCTCGGGAAAAGTAACGATAACGCGCGTAATCAATGCGAGTCCGAGGTGGCGCCCTCTGCGCCGCACGCCGACCTTCGTCACAAGCTCCAACAGCAGCGCACCGCGCGCTCTACAGATGGCGCTCAAGAGGACGACGATCACGAGGAGGAGAGGGAAAGGCGCGGACGGTTTCAGAGCGAGCGCACCATCATGACGGGCAAAATCAACAGCGAGATACCTGACAGTTTGGAGAGCATCGTCACCAATGAACAGCCTAGGACGCCGTTCAGTGGCAGGGGTAGGGGTAGGGGTAGAGGCATCCGGGGTGCAAATCGAGGAAGATTTCAACATCAAGGTCCTGGAAGGTGAGTTACAATTTTTTTTATACAATTGTCGCCATCTGCGTTACTTTAGTGGCGTCACCTACTTAGTGTTGTCACTAGAGAGCCACTAGAACGATGTAGGTGGCGTCATCTACATAGCTGAATCGCCATTTTCATGATTATTTCATTGTAATTTCAGATTCAATGTACCAAGAGGACCTCCTCAAGACCAACAAATGTCTTACGGTCCGCCGATGATGGACCACAATCCAAATTACTCGCCAAACCAGATGAATCCCCCGATGTACCCACCAAACGAACGCTTGATGGGAAATCCGCCGCCTCCGAACTACCCGCTGCAATATCCCCCTCAAAATGGCGCGATGTCAGGCCCGCCTCACCATTTCATGGAGAATCAAGCCCCTCCGATGATGAACCAGTACCGGCCGCCACAGATGGCGCCACCGAGACCCCCGCAGATGGCGCCGCGCATGCCCTTCGGACCGAGGGGCCCAGGGCCTTACGGCCCTCAAAACCAGGGGCCTCCGTTCATGGGCCAGCAGATGCATCAAGAGCCCTATCCCATGATAGCCGAACAAAACATGCCCATGCACATGAACCCCGGGCCCATGATGGGCCCTCCGAACGTTGGACCGCCGATGGTGAGGCCCCAGAGGCCCCCGCCCGGGCCCATGTTTCCCGTCGACAACAGACCGCCCCCTCCTCCTCATCCACAATTCGTCGAATGCCGATTCCCTCCGGAACACTTTGATAGGCCGACCTTCAACGAAGCTCCACCTGGCGGATTTCCGCCCCAGAATGTGGCGCCACCGTCGGCCCAGCCGCCTGTCGCGTTGCCGCCCAGCGGCGGACACAAGATTCTCATCAATCCTCATTTTCGAGGGAATCCACCGACGGAGGGTAAGCACAATAGATGGCGCTGTTAAAAGATGACGGTTTCTCATTTGGACGGGAAAGTCGAATTTTTGAAAATTGGATTGTGACGGTGAATTTTGGTTTCAGGAACTCGACCGCCGTGGGATGGCCCTCAACCGCCGATCCTTCAGCAGCTGCACAAGGACCACTTCGCACAACAACAAAATTATCAAAACTACAACCAACAGCAGCAACCCTCGACATCGAACAGAGGGCCACCTCCTCATGGTTATCCACAGCAGAGAACTGATGTACGTTTCAGATTTGAATCCAACTTTGGTTATTTAGATATTGAAAATGTTAATTGAATTATAAATGTTGGTTCTGTTTTAGGATCCATACTCTTATTTCTCAGACGTTTGGCAGGAAAATAAAAATCAACGGCCGCCGCAGAACGTAGCTAAGCTCTACGACGCGGAGTACCCACGTGATAATAGTTACAATGATTATGATAGTAAATACAGATCAGATAGTCAGTGGAATCATAAGGATAATTATCAAGAGGTAAACAATTTATTGCCTTTTCATAAAAGTGAATACAAATTTGTACATTTTAATGCAATTGTAAATCTTTGGGATCCTTTTAGGACCAGAAGTATCGAGAAAGAGAACCTGTCAGGCCACGAAACGAACAACAAAGAGGTCCTCGACCAAATTATGCGAGATTCCCAAACAAACCTGCTGATCGTGAGAACAGACCTCTTCCCAAAAGAGCTGGCGAGAATATAGATAAAATTCCTCAAAATAACGTCAGTCCGAAACGACTGAAGATGCAGAGTGTAAAATCGTTGAACGATGTTAAGAAAGACGAAGTTGAGAAAAAGGTAAGAAGAGCAAAATAAAATTTGCATTCATAGAAAAAGAGCTATTTCAACTGAATTTGTATTGAATTTTTAGGAAGATGATAATGAAGACCCAGAGATGAGAGAATATAGGAAGAAGATGGAAGAGCAAAAGCGCCTGCGTGAAAAAATTTTGCGCGAGAAGGAGAACAGAAGGAAAATTGCAGCGATGGAAAAGGCTGGTGGAAATGTTAACGCCGGTTCTGGTAATTTTGAAAAAAAAAAAGTTTGATAGTCAGAGTTAAATTGAAAGGGAATGAATTTAAAGGGTGATTTTTGTTTCTAGAAAAAAGTCAACCTCAAAGTGTAGCAGCTAAAGAAAACATCATGAGTAAAGCGCGAGTCACGGTCACAGGCAGAGGACGAACGATTGGTGCGCCATCTGCCGAGGTATAGCTCATTAGTCGAGTTTTTGAACCTCTTCTTTTGCTCCATTATTGAAACGTTTTTTAAGTTTTTTAAGTAGAAACGATTGAAGAGACAAAATAGTGTGTGTTAATTAGAAGAAAAGAAAATCATTAAAATGTAAATATCAGCTTCTACTGCAAAGTTTTTACTTCATTGTATATGACTATTAAGTGCACAGATGAAGTTTTCATAACAATTATGAAAACTGACCTTCATTGTATTTTGTACGTAGTTTTGTTTTTGATATGGAGAAGAAGCTTGTTGTCATTTGTTAAGCATTTTAAGTACTGAGTAAATCAAGTTTTATTGATTTATATTTACACTTTTTTAGTTCCCCCTTTTTTTTGTATCACAAACATTGTTTAAAATCGTGTATGTGTTTTTTAAAATAAAAACTGATACCTCTTTTTCACTGTGGTTTCCTTTCTTTTCTAACAATATTTTTTCTTCGTCTTCATTGTAAACTAACAAAGAAGCAATCTTTTCAAACACAAATTTTAGATCCCGTTCTTGACTTAGAACTGCACGTTTGTATTCGTAACCTTTTTTTTCCTAATTATCAACGAGAATTGTAAACTGTATTGCATAAATTGTATGACGTGCAACATTTGATGTGCCTTTTTTTCTTTCCAGGTGTCAGAAAAGTCACCGGTGAATCGCGTGGTGCGCACTGTAAAGACAATTGTGGAGGCATCTGGGAACAGTGGCGCCCCCGAGGCGAAGGAAGCGAACCCACCGAGACGCGTTTTTGTTCAAAATGCACAACGCGGCGCCAATAAGGTGGTGCGTAAAGTCGCGCCAGGCGGCGCCACCAGTCAGCGAATCGTCGTCCAAAAGGTCGCGAACCAGGTGAAGACCAACGTGGTGGCGGTGGAAAATTTGAGCGCCACGACAACCGAGGCGCAGATCAGGCGCATGTGCCAAGACATTGGCAACATTGAGGTGACTATCTTCACGTGATATAAACCTCGCAACTATCATATTATAGGCTGTAATAAAAACCAAACAATTATTTTCTTACTTTTTGTTCGACAGATTTATACCTTGAGAATTTTTATATATCTTTCCGTTTATGTTTTTGTTTCAAATAGAGTAATGTAACATTTTCACGAGCGAGCTTTTGTAAAGCTAGTTGCATGAAATTGGCTTCAGTTGTGATGCAATAAAATTGGTTTTTTTTTTTTTTTGAAGTTTTATTTTTATTTATTTCTCGTTTTTTTACCTTCACATGCATTTGAATTTCGAGTTTCTGTTTTGAAATGTATCGAAACGAATATATATCGATTTATATCGATAAATTTAAATATTGAATTATAAAAGTATCGATATATCGAAATATGTCAAGATATAAAAAAATATTGAGACATCGATATATATCAATAAATCGAAATATATTCGATATATATTAGTTTACAAAAATATATTGAGATATCGAAATATATCGATGTATCGGAGTATTGATAAATTGAAATATATTCGATATATATTAATTTATAAAAATATATTGATAGGTGAAAATATTTCGATATATCGATAAAAAATATTATTTAGGAAGAAAAGTTAAAAAAAATTAATGAAGCAATTTTTTTGTAATGATTCGAATAGAGCATTCAAATGGGCGAAGGGAGTGCGACTATCAGGTTTAAGACGCCGACAGCGGCTCTGGTGTTTCACAAGAAATACCAACGCAAAATGCTCGACCTGTCAATGATAGCGGTGCGCCTAGTGCCCCAATCACCGGACGCCAAAAACTCCATCGAATCAGTGAAACACAGCAATAAACAATAATTGTAAATAAATGCAAATTTTATCCCGTATCTTTGTATCCAGAATGGTTTTAGCATTTTAGTCGCATCGCTGGTGGCTGTAAATATATGATTTCTGAAGAGCGACGACGCCATCTTTTTTTTATCAAGAATGACTATATATTATTTCGAAATGTTTATTCTTTTTCGAACGAGACAAAAACTTTTCGCTGACATTATATTATTGTATCCGTGAATTCTGCAAACAATGTATCTATTGTATGTATATAAAAATATATCGCATGCATTTATTTTGACTTTTTTGTTTGTTGAATGCCCTTGTGCAAGGACTTTTTGAATAAACAAAAACATCTTATGCATTATTGTCTTCAATTTCTTCCTTCTTTATCCTTGATTCAGATGTAAATAAAAAAAAATTTTTTTCCCCAATTTTTTGATATAAAGAAAACTCAACTGTTTGACCCTTTAACCGTGACTTGCAGAATGTAAACAGTGCAAGAGATTTTGTCAAACGAGTTGATTTCTTATGTATTTAAACATTTTTTTGTGTATCTTAATGGTGCAATATTGTTAATTGGTCGTGTTCTTTCCTAACATTTTCTTCTAAATACTTTACATAATGGTGCGACGATGGAAAGCGAAAGTTCCAATACCGAGGCATTCTAACGGGCATGGCGTTCGCAAAAATAAAACAAACGTTTTATGTCCCATGTGGAAATGAAGCGATTGATTATGAAATTATTTATTGACAATAAAACTAATGACCATTTTTTAAAATAAACTGACAAATCTGTTGTTTTTATTTTTATTTTGACCTTTCTGTTTGTTTACGTTTTTGCAGTTGATCTAACTTTGTTTACCTTTTTAATTTTTGTTTGTTTATATTTGTTTGTTTTCGTTTAATTTTGTTATTTTTTAAAAATATATTGAAATGAAATGATTTAATTTCTTATGTTTATTATTATTTTTTTTTTCATAATTTTGTCTTTGTTTCAGGACGTAGAGACGGTTGATAAATGATTCAAGTTATAGATTCCAGATAAAACGTATGAAACGAATTCACGGTGCACATCCGGCGTGAATATTGACGGGTTGTTAACGTCGTCCAAGCACGGTTAATGTGATGAGAAGACATACAGCCCAGTTAGATGTGAATCATGATGATGCGACAGTATATATACATTCGAGATTCGTTTTTTTTTGTTTCGTGATATGCGTTGAGAATAAAAATTCTTTACTTTGTTTTATTTAACATACTATGGATTTCTTGGAGTAATGTCTTTTTTATTTACAATAAAAAAAACTCGAATAAACCATCTGAAAAAAAAAATAAACAAAACATTGGACAGTGAAAACAAACAAAAATAACATTCTTGAACAAGTTTGTTAATTCTTTCTGACATTTTTTTGACCTTGACGCGGAAACATGTTTGTTTACAAGGACGAATGAAAGACGGTCGTTTGGGTTGATCTATTTTGTTTATTTTGACAAATAAAATCATTGATATATAAAATGCAGTTTTTATATATAAGATTAAAGATCGATAGCAAATGGTAGGGGTGCACCTGAGACACACCTCTTCGTTTATAAAAGACGTATCAAGGAACGACGGCGGTGCATTTAGTTTCTCCGAATCACGCGTTCCACGCGCAGTTTCAGAAGTGCATCTTCACATCAATTTTTGGTTTTTTTTTTTTTTTCAACAAAAAAGTGTGTACATTTCTTTGATGTTTTTCAGTGTTGTTTGAAAGTTAAATAAACCAAGGATAAACAAAACATCGTCAGTAAGTTAAAAATCGAATTTAGTTATTTTTTATTTTATATTTTAAGAGCTGATTTGTTTGATTAAAATTGTTTTCCGATGAAATTAATTTTGATTTATTTCTTTTAGATGAAGTAATATCGATATATATATATCTCGATATATCGAGATAAAATCGATTTATCGACATAGAATCGATATATTACAATATATGAATATCATCTCGACGTATGTTTCGATATATCGAGATAAAATCGATATAAATCGATAGATTGAAATAAAATCGATATATATCGATAAATTGACATGTAATCGATTTATATCGATAAATTGATATGACATCGATATATATCGATAGATTGAAATAAAATAAATAATTAAGTCATTTTGAAATAAATTTGTAAAGTGATATCCCTAAAAATATGAAAAATATAAGAAATGATACATTTAATGAAAATTACGGCGATTCGTCTGGAGTATTTGTACTTCATAAACACTGAGATTATCTCATAGAAGTGCCGCTTACAGAGAAAGTGGTTGAAGCAAGCAAACGGTTATCACATGTCAGTGACATAGCGACACGCATATTTTGCGTTCAACTGTCTGGCCAAGGAGGTCTGCTTCGGACTTCCTTCTTTCAGTATCAACATTTAAACTTATTTGCATTTTTGCAATTGGGTGCATCCTTTTTTGTAAATCACGGAACAAAAAATTTGGTTTTTGTTTTAACAAAACAACTAATTATTAAGATGACACATTTTGTAATAATAATAAAAAATAGTGTAACGATAAAAGTAGGAAAAAAGTTAGCGACACGAATTGTGATGATGACAGTCATTTCTTATTTCAGATTTATTGTTTTTTTCAGATTACCTTCCTGTGGTTAAATACAATCAGAAAATGAAAAATAAAATAATTGAAAAGTCCAGATGTATCATTTACTGATTATTTCTTTATTATAAATAATAACCAATCAAATAAATTGTTTATTTAAAAGAACTTATAATAATTGACTAAAATATAATTGATTGAAATCGTCAATAATTTTTCTTGTTATTGTTTTAGAAATGACAGTTATTGCAAATGGGAATATTCAAACTCCGATTCAGTCTTTTTATGCAGGCCAAAGCATATTCATTACAGGTAAGAAGATTTTATATTTAATTATAAAAAAAAAATTTTGCTCTGAGATAAAATGAATGCGAAATCAATTTCAGAGCCGACATTGAGTGACTTAATTATGCATTTAAGGTGGGACTGGATTTTT
This sequence comes from Trissolcus brochymenae, assembly GCA_030523145.1. Lineage (NCBI taxonomy): Eukaryota > Metazoa > Arthropoda > Insecta > Hymenoptera > Scelionidae > Trissolcus > Trissolcus brochymenae. The sequence goes on along the minus strand of JAQQRF010000306.1, from coordinate 35,893 downwards.
GGGCAAACTCCTTATCGAGAAACTTCTTAGGAGTTGTCCCGATGTCAACGCTCTCTACGTACTGATCAGACCAAAAAAGGGCCAAAATATTCACAGCCGAATGGATAGTTTGTTCGATGATGTTGTAAGTAAGAAAAACTTTTTTTTTTTTAATCGATCTATCACTTTGTTTCAGTTTCGAAACATGCATCGATTTATCAATTTTTATCTATATATAAATCGATTTATATCGAGATATCGATCACTACTGATTATCGACTTTTATCGAGACATCGATTTCTATCGATTATCGACTTTTATTGAGATATCAATTTCTATCGATTATCGACTTTCATCGAGATATCGATTTGTATCGATTATCGACTTTTATCGGTAATTCAACTTCGATTATCGAATTCCATCGATACATATAGATATTTATCGATGGCAAGGACAATTTTTTATCGATATATCGATACGATTCGATATATATCGATAATGTTGAATACTTTTCTATTTTTTTAAGCTTTTCGAACAGCTGAAGCAAAAAGTGCCAAAGTTTCGTCACAAAATTGTTGCTGTGGAAGGCGATTGCACATTACCGGGTCTGGGAATTTCTCATTCAGACAGGCAAACGATTACAAATGAGGTTTCGATTGTATTCAACGTAGCCGCCACGATCAAATTCGATGAAAAATTGAACCTCTCGATTTCCATCAACGTTGGCAGTACAAATGAAATTTTGAAATTGTCCAGACAAATGCGCCATCTCAAGGTGAATCTCTGAAATAATCAAATTAAAGAATTTCAATTTCAAGTATCAATAAATGAAATTACAAAAACGAAAAATTAATTTCAAAATTTGTTTGAATTTTTTTTTCAAATGTATCTGGTATATTTTCTTATATTTTTCTACAATGTTGTAACAAGTTGAACACTCGTAGAAACAGGTTAAACATCTTGACCTGAATATTTTCAGGCTATAATTCATGTCTCCACGGCGTACAGCAATTGTTACCGAAAAGAGATTGGAGAAAAGATTTATGACCCGCCCATCACAGGTGTACAATTATTTCAAAATATATATTTTTGTCTAATAACATAATGATACCTTCTATTTATTATGTTTATTTATGTTTTGTCAAATAATTTTTTGAATTTATTTTTTACTCTGATTAAAATACATCTATTATTTCTTATATTTTATTTGTTTAGGTGATAAGGCTTTGGAACTGAGGGAAATTTTGAATGACGAGAATTTGAATTCCATGACGAAAAGTCTGCTGGGCGATTTTCCCAATACTTATACATATACAAAATGTATCGCCGAACAGGTGGTTCTTCAGTACGGAAGAGATTTACCTGTCGGGATATTTCGACCGGTTATTGGTAAAGAAGAAAATCATTATATAAAATATAATGAAAAGAAGGATAAGAAATTATGTTTTAAACAATATTTTGTTTTAATTATATATAACTCTATATATTGTAACCAAAATTTGATACACGAAGAAATAGATGTAATTGATTAATTACAGTATTATAATTAGTTGAAAAATAATCCTAGTAAAAAGGATCATATATTGGCAATATATGCATAATATATGGACAATATATTGATAATATATGGACAATGTATCGGTCATATATTGACCATATAATGATCATATATTCTCATACATTTATAATTTTTAAAAATGAATGATTTATTGTTCATATATTGACGCTATATTGACCATATATGGTCAATATATGAACAATATATAGATTTGAAATTAATATATTAACAATATATTATTTATATATGGACAATATATGATCCTTTTCACTAAGGTTAATGAATAATTATTTGCGGATACTTTTTCATAGTGATTTCGTCAAATCGAGAACCAATACCTGGATGGATAGATAATATTTACGGACCAACAGGAGCCTGTGCAGGAGTAGCTGCAGGGCTCATCAGAGTTATACACCTGGACGATAATTGTGTCGCTGAATTAATACCCGCTGATATGACAATTAATGCTTTGATCTCAACCGCCTGGGATGTTGCTAATAAGAAGTATTTTTTCATTTCTCTTAAACCACCTTAGTAACAATAAAATAAAACACTAAGCGCAGTAGAATTGTTTATAAATCAGAATTGTTCGTAAAAAAAACCTTAGCTGGTAGAAAAAAAATCGCAGCTGGTAGGATTCGAACCTACGCTCCCAGAGGGAATCTGATTTCGAGTCAGACGCCTTAACCACTCGGCCACAACTGCTAGCGAGCACCTATGCTAAAAAAGAATCCAACTAGCTGAACTAGGCGCGCGCTATTTGAAATGACCTTTGTCACGTTGTTTTAAAATTATAATTTATCTACTAACATTTACTATCATTAATTATTACCATTCATTAACATTTTAATCATTTGGAAAAAAAAAAAAAATACAGATAAATTTGAAATATTAACAATTTAAATTTAATTTGTCAATAACTTTTCAATATTTTATTTTTTTCATTTATTATTGCAACTATTTTGTTGACAAAATGATAGAATGAAAGTTGTTTTTTTTATATTGAGAAACGAAGAAGCAGATCCGCCAATTTACAACTACAATTCGTCATGGAACAACTCTATAACTTGGGGAGAATACACTCAACTGGCGCTCAAATTCGGCATTACAATTCCTACAACCAAAAGCTTATGGTGTTACAATGTGACAACAACAAAACATGTTTATTGGTATTATGTATTGATAACACTTTTACACATCATCCCAGCTCTTTTTATTGACGTCTTCTTGTGTTTTCTTCTAAGAAAACCAAGGTCAGTTTTGTTTGCATTTCAATGATCAAACAAAAACAAACAAATGACACGAGTCATTTTATTCTTTTAGAGAAAATATAGTTTATGGTAATATTTTACTGATAACTTTGATTCCGTTTTTGTTTTGTTTTGTTCCTGCAGGCTTTTGAAGATATATAAAAAAGTTCACAAATTTGGCGCTCTGACGGCGTATTTTAGCACGAAACAATGGACTTTCAGTAATGAAAATATTACTACGTTGTGGGAAAATTTGTCGGATGCTGACAAAGAAATTTTTTTCTTCTCCATGTACGATTTCGATTGGGAGGAATTCATGAAAAAATGCGTGGCCGGTTTGAGGCTTCATATTTTCAAAGACGTTCCCGATAATATTCCGGCAGCACGAAAACGAATGGCTAAGTAGGAAAAACAAATTTGAATAAGTTTATGTTTATGGTTTTTGTGTAAACTCTCCTTTATTTGATGTTGTTTTTCTCTTTCAGGATAATAATTGTTCATAAAATATTAAAATATTCATTTTTTTCTCTCGTGGGTTGGATTACATATCTTTTGGTGACGTCCGCGATGTCAATCAGTTTTAAGATTGGTTGTTTTTTATTTAACGAAAATTTGATAGTAAAATAAGCAATGAGAAAAGGTTACAGAAAAGAAAAAATAAAAAAAAAGGTAAACACAAATTGTCTTCGGGTAATGTAAACATTGGGATAAAAACATTTGAAATCAAAAACAAAACATGTAAACAAGTTGAAGTTCTGTGTTAAGATTATGACGTAAACACAGAAAAAAAATCAAACAAAACCCGCAAAAATGTTTGGTAAACAAACAAAAGTGGTAAGCATAGTTGATATATTTTGTTATGCCCATGTTGAACTAACAAATAAACATTTTAATACAATAATATATTTGTATGTTCTTTTTGACCTCTGATGCTTTATTCAATTCAGCAACAACAAATTTTTGGAATTAATAAAAATAAAAAAGAAGTTTCATGCTTCAAATTCTGATTCTGTATTATGCATTTTGCGTTGCATAATAATTTCAACAAGTCAACGACCACCGAATGAAAACAAGTCTTTTTTTTATAAAAAAGAGTCGAGGGAAATGGCATGGACCAAGTTTTTAATATTAATGTCTTTTTCTTTCTTCAAGTTTGAGAAGTGGAAGGAAAGAGACAAACGATTCGTAATATTTTTATGAAACCAATCGAAAGACAAGATTTAGCTCGTCGAATGTTTGGCTATGATTTTGCAACGTGAAAGTTTTTATAGATCTTTCTGATTTTAAATGCTTTTATTTAATAAATTCTAAATGGTTACATAACTTTTAATTCAATTATAATTATGACTATAATATTAAAAAAAAAACAAACAAAATTAACGATGGACAACAAAATACAATTGTTTATAAATTTTATCAAATTTTGCGTAACAATTTTTGATGGCAAAATCGAAATCACAAACAAGATCGAGCAAAAAAAAACTTAACGAGGAGATAAAATTGAAAGTCATTTATAATTTCAATTATAACGGATAATTGATTGGAATCTCGAATTACCGTAAGTCATGTAATAAAATTAATCATAAAATTGTGTGTCTTAAATGACTATTGGATAACTATTTTGACGTATTACGGCGATGTGAAAGTATACATATCAGTTTTGAGACAAATTTTCGAGCCTACTTTCACTGTTTCGATTCTGTACCAGATAATTAACATACATTGCTCAAAATGATTAACTGATTCCAAATCTGATGATTCGAAGGTCACCCTAATAAACATTCTTTCAATTGTTTATTTATGTTTGTTGTTATTTTGTTTTTGTATTTACAACTTTGTATCTTCTTATTTGTTTACATTTTATTTTTGTTTTATTATTGTTTCAGATTTGTTTATGTTTCAAATTTAACCTTTTGGTATCCAGTAAACAATTTAGAAAATTATATATAGAAAAAGGAGAAAAAGAAGTATATTATAGAAAAGGGCGAAGCAGAAGAAACAAATTCTTGAAATCGTTTGATAATGCGATTGTCACATTTTCATACACAATGTATAATTAACGTAGCAGGAAACACATTAATGCGGAGCAAAGGTTAAATGTTGGACCAACATTAAACATAGATGAAATAAATGAGCGAAATATTCATTTTTCATGTTAGACTTGACAAAAAGATGATTAATTGACTCACCGAAAACTTTGTTGCACACGTGTATATTCGTTTTCAATTGTTAATTACTTTTCTTTTCATTTTTGTATCATCATTTTATTAATGAAAAACAAATTGTATACAAAGTATAATCATAGAAGTGTCATATTTTTGTGATACAAGATGTAAACAAAGCAGGTCGTTGAAAATAAACTAAAGAAGGTCACTGGTGTAAACAAACAAGGTCACAGGTGTAAACAAAAATAGTCATAGATAAAACAGAGTTGTTATTGTTTATTGACTTGGTTTATAATTTTGTGTTGCATTTTTTGGTGAAAATGAAAAAAAAAAGGTTACAAGCAGCTGTGGTACACGAGTGAGACAGCCTCTTCTCTCATCGGCGGATCTAAAACTCTACGATAAAAAAATGTGAAAAAAAATCTAACATCTCGAATCCTGGACGACGAAAAACAGCGTGAGTAGGGATGAATCGGATGGCGCAGGCAGGTTAAAGTGGTTAAAAGTTGTCAATCTCCAGCAGCTCGGGAAAGAGTGCGCCAATCCGGGGATAAGCAGCGTAGTTCCGTCGAGGGACGTGCCAGTGTTTCCCGACGCGCAAACAACGTAACGTCTCATCGCGCTTCATTTCGAACAAATTTTTGACCGCTTGCGCGCAACAGCCAACAACTTACGCGAAGTGCCTGCTTTTGTTATATGCCCAGCCATGGTTATTCTTAACGACAACCTTACCTCACAAGTCAGTTGAAACAATTTTTTACATTTATTTATTTATTTATTTATTCAAAAATAGTAGGCAGCAGTACAAATGTTTTTCCTATATCAAGTATGATCAACACAATATCAGAATATCAAAATAGATGTATACAATAAGGTATCAACTAAGAATATAAGTGTAAATTTTGCATCAATAAAATAGTAGAATTATCCAAAAGAAAAGAGTCATATACAAAAGAATAGCAGAACATAAAGAGTAGGATTCGCATAACAAAAAAAATAGAGGAAACTCTAATACACAAAACAAACAATCTTAAAAACAAAACATTATCAAATTGTATATTGATTTGTTGTTAATTCTAAACATGGATTTAAAAAGCAATTGATTTGTGTTATTATAATCAATGTACAATAATTGTTATTGTGAAAATTTTTCTTTATTTCGTTTTTTTTTTTCATTTCAAGTGGATGTGAAAAGTTTTGAGAAAAGCCTTAACTTTTTTTTTTCGCGTATTGATTTTCCCAAAAACGTTGGACTTGAAAATTTTGTCTAAAAATAGATGATTGCATTTTAATTAAGAGTCGCGTAAACACTTTTATATTTCTTTGCCTAATTGTTTGATCAATAATTGTGACGGTGTGTAAAGAATAACTAAAAATAGTACTTTTGTTTGATGTTAAAAATGTACATTTTTGAATTTTTTTATCAACACTTAAAAAACAACATTTTTTTACAATTTTTTTTAAGGCTTGAAAATTTTCACTTTGTTTGTTGTCCGATGAATAAACAAAATATTTGGCAAATTAATTAAAATAATATCTGTCATCATTGTTATATAAAATCCACGAAAGATTTTTTTTTTTCATTTCACTTATCGGATTTCTTATGTCACACTATATACCAACGGTTAAAAAGAACTATGCAAATGAAGATTTCAACATACGCCAAGTTCATCCTACAATCTGAAGATTTATGAATGTTCGGTGTTATGTCGACTTCAAACTCACGCCTCTTGTCAGAATTTAAGTTTCACAGTCGAAAGTTTTTTTTTTTTCTTACATACTTTTCTCGTCAGGAAATTAAAAAATGTGAACATTTCAAAAGCGTGAGATGCAAAAAGTTGTTTATTATATTTGTTTAACTGGAATAATAATCTTGACACCGATTTTATCTCGATTCTTGCAATCGATTAACTGAAAAATAGAAATCTTATCGTTTTGCATCAACGGAGAAGAAGCGATTAAAATGTTGCATTCAAAAACAATAAACAAGAATAAACAATTGAAAGTAGTTGACAACTTTTTGTTTGAAACATTCTTACAAATTTGAGTGACAACATTTTTATCGTTATTTTTCTCATTTTATTTACATTTCATTTAAACAATGAACAACAATGAAAACAGTCAATTGTTATAGATAATAAATATTTAGTCAGTAAAACAATGTAGAATTGAGATTGCAGGTTGGAAATGAGGAAATTGATGTCAGTCTTGATGTCTTAACGTGGTATCTATATCGTTGATAAGCGATCATTCTGAGTGTTCGTTCGTCGCAATAAGATTGGCCATTTCCTATCGGTCATTTCGCGCGACGTTTTTATGTCAGCAGCCGCGAATCTCTTCACTTTCTCGTTACCCAACAATTACACCCAACACAAAATTTTCTTGTCAACAAAATTAATCAGTCGATATTCTGCTCAGCAATTTTTAATTGCTTTTGCATTGTTCAAATTCAAATGATTCAAATCCAAGTATTTTCAATAACTTGTTCAATAATATAAACAACATTACGTAACATCATTCTTTTTAATTATGTTTCGACTATTTTTTTGAAACCTTATTTAGATTTGTTAGTTTCCTAATTCATTTATTAGAACGGGATTCAGATGGAAGACTTTTTTTTTTATTTTTATCAGTTTACATGTTGAAGTTGAAAATTTACATGTTGGAGTTGAGTGTTGAAAAAAAATTGGTTTCCAAAGCGAAGCAACAAGTCTGACACAATGCAGTTTTCCGTTATAGGTGCATATTATTGTCCACCGATTAATATACAACCAATTGGTAAGCGGAGCTAACTGTAAAGCCCGCTTACGTGACACTGTTACCTATAAACTGTGTGGCCTTGACACTAACCGAGATCTTATCTTCATTGTACTTTTTACCTGTTGGTTCCTACCAAAATTGAAACAAACAAGTTTGTCAATTTGTTTAAACAACCTTGATAAACAAATTTGCCAAAACAAATTTACAATCAAAGAGTTGTAAGATTTTAATCTTATATGAAAAGTGTAAAAAAAAAAAAATAAAAGAAAGTTTCGGAATTGTTTCGGAAGGGTTCAAAGATTCACTTTCACTAATTGCCTAATAGGATCAAAACGAAATGCACGCGCGCAATATGAATGGCCGGCGCAAGTTTATGATTAACTTTCGTAGAATTGGCTGGCGATAATGTATCAATTACCGCGAGTTACTTGGGTTGCGTCATCTGAAAATCGTGTCATGGTGCTATACTCATGCTCACCATTGCACAATAAAACTAATAAGCCCAGCTTTCTATCACTAAATCTCACTTTGGTAGCCCACGTGTCGTAATGTTTTGCACAAATATGCGTAATCAATTTTTGAATTCTCATTTGTTTAATTGTTTTCTTTTTATTTTGTTTGATGTATTTTGAAATTGATTGATTCTGAGAAATTGAAAACTGCGGATAAATGGATTGAAATTGATTAAAAAAAACATTGATGACGGAATAAAGACAATTATTGAAGAATATGGAAAAGTAATAATTATCAGTTGACCGCATTGTAAAGATGAAACTGAAAGAAATTGAACAATACGATTTACGGTAAAGTTGCAGGCAAAGAATGGGTTCTCGAGTCCAATCATTACCAAGGAGGCCAACAACAACGAGATTACAAATTTCAGCAGGGAAACGAACCAAATGAATGAGACGCCTATTCAATCGTTCTATTCTGGACAATGTGTTTTCATCACAGGTATCATTTTATCTCCTTAATATCATTTTCTATTTTTGTCACATTGTTTGTTCAACATTTGTTCTCCTTTTTGATAATTCCACATTTTGCACGAAATTTGAACAGGATTGACTTTTAATCGACGTTTAATCAAATTTGACGTTTAATTTCTTTTTTGTTTTAGGTGGGACAGGATTCTTGGGAAAGATCTTTATAGAAAAACTTTTGCGAAGTTGTAGGAACGTGGAGAAAATTTACATTCTGATTAGAACGAAAAAGGAGAAAAACATTGACGAACGGATGCAAGATATGTTCGCAGATTCGGTGAGTGATCTTCGTCACCGCAGTGCTTACAATACGAACGTTATTGCACAGGGTCAATATCATTTGCAGTCTGGTGACGTAACAAGTGAAATATTGAAAATGCAAAAAAAAATATATATATGTACATATTCAATCTTCTTAGGTATGGGAAAAATGAAACGAGTTATAGCTGACGTTACTCATTCTTTGGCAAACATATATTTCGACTCAAGAAAATATTTTGAATTTCAATTTTGAATCACTATTAACAAACATAATTTGCTTTGCAAAATCTCCAACTGAGAAATTAATTTTTAACATTTTTGTTTTTCATAATTAATGTGGATTTTTTTTAAAGGTTTTCAATCTGCTTCGAGAGGAATTCCCCAAATTTCATCACAAAGTTTTTCCCATCGCTGGGGATTGTTGTTTGCCATGCTTGGGAATATCCGCGACAGACAGAGAAATCCTCATTCGAGATGTGAGTTTAAAAAATTTTTTTTTCTTGTATGAGTAAAAAAGATCAAATTTGAATTCGATAGAAATTAATGCAATGTAAATGTTGACTGTTATTAGGTCTCAATAGTGTTCCACGTAGCGGCAACAGTTCGGTTTGATGAAAAACTCAAATTAGCTTCGGCAATTAACGTCAGAAGTACTGCTGACATGATTGAATTATGCAAAAGTATGCAAAAATTAAAGGTAAGTCAACTTTCGCGTTGAAATGTTGAATTCTTCCTCACGTACGTTTTATCTGACGACGAATTTGTCTATTTTTAGAACAAACCGAACATTGTTCTTTTATTATTGAGCAACTAGGCTCAATAATAACGTGCAAGTACGTGCATTTAAAAAATGCACGTACAAATTTTCGAAGGCCAGTTGCAAAAGGCATTTCTGTTTGTATTTCTTAAGAAATCGTCAGCACTTTGGTTTTTGCAAACATTAGCTATTTGTGTTCTGGCAATAACAAAAATCTCTTTTATATTTCGATTTTTTCATAAAAAATGAATAAGATTGAAATATTTATTTAATCTATTCACTATTTTGTTTTCTTTTCTTTTTGTATTATCAATTTTTAATTCAATTTACATTTTTCAGTCTTTCATTTACGTTTCCACGGCCTACTCGAATTGTCACGAGCGAAAAATCACTGAGGATTTTTACAACTATTCAATAAAACACGATTCTGTTCTAAAAGTTCTCGACTGCCTTCCAGATAATATTATCGACGACATCACACCAAGGTATAGGATTTGAACAGAAATTTTAATTTTTACATTCTTCAAGAAAACAAATTAATAGTCAAATTAATTAATAAATACATCCAATTAACAAATTATTAAAAAAAAATTATTGCAATTCAATGTTTAATCCCTCTATAAAAAGTTGACATATTTTTGTTTTTATGGATGACACAATATGATTGATAACAATTTATTTTGTTTGTAGATTGATCCAATCATGGCCGAATACTTATACTTTCTCCAAAGCAATCACAGAGGATTTGATCAGAGAAAAAAACAAAGGTCTCCCAATGGGCATCTTTCGACCGGGAATTGGTACGAAATTCCAAACCCATTTTCTTATTCAAATTCAATCGTCGTCGACTTTCAATTTTTTTTTTTTTTGAAAATCACATATATACTTTGAGCAAGCTCATCTTAACCTTCTTTTAGAAGTCAATTTTAATAGAAACAAATTGAACCTAAAAATTAATGTTAAAAAAATGAGATTAAAAATAATTAGAAAAATGAAACTACAAAAATAAGAGAAAAAAAGAACTGCATGTAATTTGAACTTTCGAGTAAGAACATTTCTGCAATGTGCGTCACAATTTTTCTCTACCTTCTGACGGGATTTCTCAGTTATTTCTGGCATTTATTTCTGGTCCTGGGGCTTTTTCTCCTGACCCTTCTGGGTCGGTTGATTCTTTTTATCTGTGCCCTGATCTACACAATCGCACGTCCCAGAAGGTCGAATCAAGAAAATCTAAACCCAGCCCCATTTCAAACAATGTACCCAGAGGATAACAACAATTTCGAAGACGATCTTGCCATGATGAGTTGCGTCTCACTCGAATCTGTCGATAGTCAGGACGAAATTGCAATGCAAAATCTGTTCTATTTTCGAAACCTCAAGAGTCATTCTTTTCCTCGATCGAAATCACTAGGATCTGTAATTTTGAAAAAGTAACGGTAGACAAGATGAAACAAAAAAGAGACAAAAGAAGAAAAAAGTTCTTCATGGTTTTTGTGTTTTTGTTAAACATGATTTTTGTTGCGCCAATTTTGTTAATATTTTCTTTTGATAAAAATGTTTTTTTTTTTAGTGATATCTACTGTTAAGGAACCAGTCCCTGGTTGGATTGACAATCTCTACGGACCCACAGGAGTCTTAATTGGATCTATTTCTGGGTTATTGAGAACGGTGCTTGGTAATACAAAAGTAAATTCTAACATTGTTCCAGTTGATTACACTGTAAATGCTTTGATTGCCAGTGCATGGGATGTTGCAAATCAAACCAACAGGTTCGCAGCCAACATACATCTTCATTCTGATTTGTGAATTAAAAAAAAAATTGACTCAACTGTTATGAGATAGTTGATAAATTTATTTTATTCAGTCTTATAAATTTCAGTCGATTGAAATACACAAGATTATTTTTAAAGAAAATTGTTAAGATGATTTTTCTGGTTTCATTTTTGTAGAAGAGATGAGGAGATGTTGATCTACAATTATGTCTCAAACGTTGACGCCCCAATCACCTGGGGTGAGTTCCGAAATTTGAATCTGATGTTAGCCAGAAAATATCCTGTGAATAATAGCGTCTGGTACACAACGTTTCTAATCTTAAGGAACAAATATATAAGCAATTTGTCCATTATGGTGTTACATCTTCTGCCTACTTTACTTATCGACACCATTTATCGATGCATCGGACGGAAATCAAGGTGAAGGAACAAAACACATAATTAAACAAACTACTTATTCATTACAACTGTTGATTATCTTAATTTTAAAACAGTTATATAATACTTTGACAATGACGATAGTAAAAACAATTGATTACAAATTATTAATCATTATTATTTAAAACTCAAAATGATGGAATTCAGTGAAATGTTGAAAAAAAAAATTTTTTTAAATAACAATTTTGTTTCAGATTATGGGACACTTACAAGAAGATCCACAAGTTGTGCAACGTGCTGTCGCCTTTTACTCTCAACGAATGGACATTCTCTAACGATAATACTCGTCGGTTGTGGACACGACTCAGTCCGAGAGATCGTCAGCTTTATCAGTTCTCCCTTGAAGGGTTCGATTGGGAGAAATATATGGAAAATTATCTGATAGGCATTCGAACCTACTTGCTCAAACAAGATATGGCTTCTCTTGAACAAAGTAGAACCAGATTTAAAAGGTTAACATTCAATGAAATATTTAAATTAAAAAACTTTGGAACAAGATTATTAGTTAATGTCAAAATAAAACAAATAATGAAATATTAATTTTAACGTTTCTTTTAGACTCTACGTACTTCATCTGATCACAAAAACCCTTGTGATCACTTTAGGATTTTGGTTCCTTTGGAATATCATCACCAGGTTTATATAACAATTGAAAAGCAACAATTTTGACGACTCAATAGTTTATAATAATTTTACTGTACATAAATTGTTAAGGGTTAAAGGTTTACCTTCCATTAATTGTACACATTTGATAAGCAGAAATATTGCGTTTGTAAATTTATTTAATAATTATTGCCTATTCTTTTTATTGTTTTTGGGTTTGATTCAATTTTAAAGATAAAATTCATTGACTGACAATGTTGACACGTAGAATTGTGACATATTTTTAATTGAATATTTTTGTAACGTTAAGTGATGGTTCAACGAATTGAAGATAAAAAACTACCTCAAATAATATTGTTAATAAAAAAAAAAAAACAAACAAACAAAATGTTTCAATACAGTTTTTTTATAAATAAAACAATGTTATTAAAGGGAAGAGTTTTATTTGTTTATGTAATTTACGAAGATTAAAACGAAATGCTTGTTATTAATCAATTATTTAATGTTTCAAGTGTAGATCATTTATCGACATTGGATACTTAAGAAACTGTTTTATCGGCCGCTTGAAGTTACCACGAAATTGAGCGATATCTGATGGTAACTGAGATTTTTTTTTCTATTGTAATAAATATTTTTGAACTCTTATATTTTGTAATATGTTCACAATTTTGAGTTGACAATTTAAAGTTGTAACATAGTTTTAATATTTTCACTGCGAAAATGATTCGACATTTTCAAGAAACATCTAAACAATTCTTATGTAACAAATAAGATTATTAATTAAATTCAATGAATTGGTTTGAATTAATGGTTTATTGCGAACATGAAATAAAAAATATCAAATTATAACAAAGAATTTCAAAAACTCATTTTCTAACGGTTCTCTTTAAGTATTACTCGCACTCCAGTTCTTTGTGTAATCTGAACCAGGCACTTGATTTGTGCTCAATACGAGTTATCTTCGGTGAAGGTTTCGGTGTGCTTTTATGTGCTCATATCGTGTCGTCGCGAATGACCTCGGCGCCGGGTGTCCTCTGAAACGTTTCTAGTCATCAAGGTGGTTTCATATCAGCCAACTCTAAGCACCAACCTCAGTTGCAAACTTTTCACTCCTGTTTTTTTTTCGCTCAACGATGAATCGAAAGGAAAAATAATTTTTTGTTGTATCATGCAAACTAATATTATTTGATCTTCGATAAAATAATTTTGATCAAAAGACTTCCTGAACTAAATATAAAATGTTTGTCAAATTATTTTTGGAATGTGAAAATTAAAGAGAAAACAGTTTATAATAAATAACAACGGAATTTCGATCAAATTTGATTTCAAAAAGGCTTTTTATAATTTCCGAGGATATTTCATTGTGAAACCTCAGTAATAATTTTTTTTTTTCGAAAATAATAATCATAATAACAAATGGTTCATGGCAAGCCGATTAACACCGGATCAGACGAAAATTCGTGTCGGATTATGCCCGTCGATTCTGGTTATTTGAAATTCGTACGCGCTGTTAATTGAACTCCCGATATTAAAACGGATGCGAATCATATATGTCCGAGCCGGAAAATCATGAAAAAAATCTATTCATGTTCTTCCCCACTTTTAGTCACTTTAATCAAGTAGTTTAGCGCCAATTAAGTCAGCCATTCTACAGTTTCGAGTAGAAAAATTACACCCCGTCATCCAAAAAGGAAAAGAATCAAATTTACTCCGACTAAAAGCTGATTGTTGCAAGTGAGTGAAAATTAACCCCGTCTGACCAAACGTTGAGTTGCATCACTGCAAAAATAATGATCCCGCTTGAGAACATATTGATTCGTTCTACTGCAAACCATTAATGCAAAAATGATCTGGAAATTTAGCCCTGCCTGATCAAATACTGATTCGCATCACTGAAAAAAGAACTCCGTCCGGAAACATTTTGACTTGTACTACTTAAACAAATTAACGTCGTCTGATCAAAGGTTAACTTCTGTCACTTAAAAAAACATCCCTGTCTGATGAAACATTGACTCTCACCACTGAAAAGTTGTTCAACTCTGTCTGCGGACGAATTGTCTTGCTCTATTGACACAAATCAACGTCGTACGATCAAAAGTTGACTTGCATCACTGAAACGAACGAAATGTTTTTTTTCAGTCAAAAATTCAAGCCAAAAAATGTTGGTGTATGTTGTGATAAGCTGGTACCCGCGAGTCTAATCCCTAAACTCATGATTCATGGTCGAAAAACATGATGGAACGTGGTGGAAATACGCGAGCCCGATGCATTTTGTGCTCGAGGGCCAGTGAACCCTCGAGTTTGTCATAGAAATCTCCTGCATCGTTTATGACAGGCTTCTGACGCGGAGATGAGTCTACGTGACTGGCATGAGACAGCGCTAGATGGCATCACTTCACCAAATCTGCACGTGACCTTAATACGCGCTCCCAAGACGTTCCCCTGTGTATCCTTTCTGTGTCCTCCCCCCTTTCTGCCTCGTTGTAATTTTGACTTCAGGTTAGATTCATTATGTATCATGTGTCTAATATCTTGTTGAGAATCCTTCGTGCAGGAGTTAAAGACATTTTGAGCTGCGAAAGAGTCGGCTTGAATTGTAAGGTTGTTGTGACACCAAATTCAATTCGACTGCGCTGAATTATGCAAACGGCTATATTGTTGCGCTTTGTCGGCTTGTTTTCTGTAGCTTGCTCTCAGGGATCCATTAGTAAATTTATACCCTTTTTTTTCTTACAATTGACATTATTATCAAACGCAAGGGATCTTGCGAGCTGATTACTATCAAAATTTCTCAGTAGAAAAAACCGCTTCAGTCAGCCGCAGTAGAAAAATCAAACTTTAGTTAGACAGAGGGAACACTAAACAAAATATCCTGAGCTACTGACAAGTACCGGTGAATTTTATTAAATTCAACGAAAGGAATGAGATTAGCAGCGTAGCGATTATTATTATTATAACAAAATTGTTATTGTTTTGTGAGAACAAATATGAACGCATCGTCGTACTCGCTATGCTTTTCAATTAACTTTGCGATAAACCGGCATGACGGTTAAAATATCATGCGTAAACATTCGCATCGACATGCATTACAGAACCATCCAACTGTTCGTTTCATGACAACACAGTCGCGAGCAATTATTAAACGACTATTCAACGGACTTGAACACCAACAAACATCTCCGCACTACACAATAATACCACGACGTTACATTACAATGTGCGTGTGCTTTTGCGGTGCTCGGTTGCTTGATCCGCTTTAAGGAATTTCGAGAGTTGATAAATTGATGAATTCCATTTAGCGGTATAAATGATAAGCATGGAGCTTGTTCTGAAAGGGAACGGTTCTATAGAATACGTTGATGTGGGGAACAATGAGAGTGTTGAAATTCTCGTAAAACGAGTATCAAATGTAAAAGACAAGTGAGCTGATCATTATCCATATTCTGATTATAAAAATATCTGTATAGTCCAGCGCAGCGGTAGAAAAATCAACGTTTAGTCAGACGAATTGACTGGGATTCAATTTGAATTTGTGGAACGAGCTTTTGGTAAGTTTTCAGAGCAAAAATGAAATTCCACTTCGACAAATAATGATGTCTGATTAAAGAGCTAGCCAGCAATATGAAAATGTTGAAAAAAAAAAATAAATAAAAAAAATAAGTTGAAGTAAATTAAGGATGGGATAATTGTCAGAGGGAGCATTACGAGAGATACAGTTGGATTAATGTGCACTACACGTCGATAACGATGTTTGAACATGATATTTTAATTGTAATACCATTGGGTCGTAAGATTAATTGGAAATAGTACGCTGGTTATGCGCACAACCGTTAGAGTCGATATTGATATGAAACTCCCGAGGACGGAGAAAATGAGCTGTAGAAAATTCAATCTACACGTCTATCGGACATACGCTGAAGCTTTTCCGTTGTCGTGATATTCGAAGGCAAAATGAAATTCAATTCGAGCTGTCTAAACTTGTCGATATTGAATGCGAGAATGTTTCCTAGATAGGTTTCAATTTCAGACCGGTAACTTCCGTCCGCATCCGCGACAATTACTCAAATGGTTAATTGATATCACTTACGCACTTTTGATACTGTCAACGCGTTTGTGCGAACTTGGCGAAAAACTTGAAAGTGAAAATCTACTGAGGTGTCTCTCAAAGGTTCAGACTTCAATCACGTCGATGTCTGATCTAGCCAATGGCACGTGATTGCCAGCGCGCTTGTTAGTCATCGTAAAAAAGTGGAGAAAATCGAAGATTGACAATAAAACGAGCGTGAGACAACCGAGGTGATCATTATAAATTTCTCAGTAGAAAAATAAGTATTTGGTCAGCCGCAGTGGAGCAATCAAATTTTCGTCAGACAAATTGATCGATGTCTGGCTTAAATCTGGCATTGCTACTGAAAAATAAGGCTTCCCACAAATCGATTTTTACTACAGAAAAAGTCTAATTTTTATAAATTTGATATTTTGTACTGTTTTTCGATCAGGGAGTATTCAATCGACTGGTGGAATTTCTCCTGAGGGTATATGTCAATTTCAATACAATTGCTATGGGTTTGACGATAATACGACCCTAAAACATCATTTCTCTTTAGTCTCTCATTGTGAAGAGCGTAATTGTTTCTACACGTTTCCACAATTTTTCAATAAATTTAAAAAACATCGTTTTATCAAAGATGCAAATAATTTACTGTTAATTTTGAAATAACTATTAAACAATGGATTCATGCAATTTTCAACACGAGTTGTAGTACATTTTAATGATTCGACCTGGAGCTTTGTACTGATTCTAGGACTCAACTAGAAATAAGCGATTAGCGCGATAAGGGAATAAATAATTTATTTTGAAAAGCTGACCAGCTTCCGCAAATGAAGGCTCTGCGTTCGCGACCACAGACGAAGCTCAAGGATCGATTCAAAGCTGCTCCCACTCGAGTAACAGAGATGGGAAGAGAAGGTGGCGCTGCGCGCAGTCGCAGCCTCTGCAATGTGTTTATTATACATGTTTTATAAACGTACACCATCTTGCAATAACTGTGTGAAACGCACGCCGCCATATACATGTGTTCGCACGTTAGCAAGGTTTCGCTATGAGAGGGAAGGGGAATCCTAAAAATGGCAGCAACTTTTCAGTGATATCCTTTCTTGTCCTTTTCAAACGTTCGACATGAAAAATATTAACGTTAGCAGCAGTCTGGATCGTCTTAAAAACCAATTAAAAACAGCAATAAAAAAGATTTCCATGCAATTTTAAAATTGATAAGATAGATCAAACAATTTTAGAAGAAATTTCTATTCTGAAGAATTGACACTGCTGAAAACAATTGTGACCTAATACTGACTTATACTACTGATTGTTTGATTGAAACAATTTTCAAGAAAATGTGCCTGATTGAACATTGAGTTGCACCGCTGAAAGAAAAGTTCGGACCAAATACTGACTATTACTACTGATGTTTTTTTTTATTTATTAAAACGGGTTCGCAATAATTCGAAATTTGAAATTGAATTTGGAAATTTGGTGGGATTAGATATTGCTTGAGAGAGGCCATTGTGAGGG
This sequence comes from Trissolcus brochymenae, assembly GCA_030523145.1. Taxonomy (NCBI): domain Eukaryota; kingdom Metazoa; phylum Arthropoda; class Insecta; order Hymenoptera; family Scelionidae; genus Trissolcus; species Trissolcus brochymenae. The sequence goes on along the minus strand of JAQQRF010000306.1, from coordinate 17,798 downwards.
AAATGTTCGAACTCCGAAGCTTAAGGCATTTAAAAACCACTTAAATAACGGGTGGGTCTAATTAATATGTATATGGTATCTCAAAAGATGTCAGGGTTCTTGTGCGAGGGTGTCGTCCTTTGTGTCTTCCTACTTTGTATTCTATGTAAAGTTGCTTTGAACGTTCGGCGTGGTGAAATTATTACGAAAATACGTACTCTCTATGCCGCCGAATCTCTGAAACTGATTTGTCTTTGAGAGCCGAAACATGGAAGATTTATTATTTCGGCTCGACGTATTGGATCGCACAAAGAATTTCGTCGTCCCATGTTCGAAATTCACGTCTAGCTCATGCAGATGTTTGAATAAATAAACACGGAACCGAGCCTGGTACGGCGGTATTAGGTGATATTAATGACGCGAGATACTTCGTGATCATACCCGGGGTTATAATGCTCTGAACTTTTAGTCACTTTGCTTTTAAGCCAGCGATGCCACATTCCAGGTTAGCAAGCGGAATTTGGCGGTTGTTTGCGAACGGCCGAAAGTGTAACTTCATCGAACAATTTTCATTTCCGTAAATCTTGTATGAAAAATCTTTTTTTGTACAAACATATTTCAACAACTGAAACAACTTGGTTTTGGAAATGAAATCTCTGTTAGATGCTAACACATATTCACATGTTCTTTTTTAAATAAAAATAAATCAGATTGTGAGCAATTTTTTTTTTTATCTTGTTTGATAGTGGCAAGCTTTAGATTTTATTTTCAGCTAAAATAAAATAGGGCTCGACTAAAACATTTTTCTCATAACAATGCTGAAAAATTTTGGTAAATTGGTCTCATTTTGTTCTTTGAAATTGACAACTCGTCTGGTGACAAGTAATGAAAAAATGTCATCGTTGCCACTTCATGAAATCAGATTGAAATGGTCTCGAGCTAAAAAAAATCGATGTCATCCGAACAACATTATCGAGGCACTCAAAGTGGAAAACATCGTCTGGCTCTAGCGGACAGATATTCCGATGGCGCGTTATAATAGCTCGAGCTATGATCGCGCTGTCGCAGCGAAAGGCCGCGGAACGGAACGGACGAAGTAGGAAATGGGAAAACGGAATGAAGCGTGAACAATTATTTATTGCTTTTAATGCGTTACGGGTCTTGCAAGGAGGGCGCGGAATATATAAATATCAAAGATTTTTTTCTTCATCTCTACTTTATGTATTGTGATCAAACGATTCATAAAGAACGTCGACAACAACCAACAGCGATAGAAATTGCGTTATTATAAACTTTGTATGACTTCGAAATTAAGTTTTTTTTTCTTCCCTTAAGCTTGATATCGCGATGATATTTCTCAAACGCACGTAGCTGTTTCTTTTTTTTTCTTTTTTTTTTTAAGCTTATAATAAAGTCGATATATAATGATCATAAAAGTGTATACCATATGAGCTTCTCGAGCTATCACAAGATATTGCTTGTTCAGACATGTGTATCACTGAGTTCTTCGTATTTATGACAAGTTTAGTTATACATTTCTCGTTTTCAAAGACAAAAATTGAAACCGACATTACTTAATGAGTTATTCATTTTGTCAGTCGTTAAAATCAGTGAAAAATATTTGTAATTTGAAATGAAGTTTACAAAAATCATCGTGTCTGACCGATGACTGACTCGTATCACTAAACGAAAATCAAACATTCACAATAATGTTCGACCAGTACTTTTTAAATGGAATTTCATTTTTTTTTGATGTGTATAATAAGTTTGGTGATACATCAAAAAGAAGCAAGAAACATTGACACAATACAATAAAATACTTAATGAGTTATTAATGTTGTCAGATGAAGAAATCTGTACAAGTTTGAGAACAGTTCGATGTACTTATGAAGTTTACCAACTATTCTCTAAGTTTTTCGCAAAATCAATTTTACATCAGAATGATGTTTCGCGAAAGAAAGGTAAAGAAAGTTGCAAAAGGTATAAAAATTGTATAGGAAAAAAGGTACAGAGTAAAATGAAAAGGGAAGAAAAAAAGTAGCTGAGCTTTGTAGCACCGCTGTAGGACATTACTAGCAACCGTCGAAAGTCTGGGAAGCTCTTTCACCCTTGCGTTTGATATGTCGAGATATTGCAAGTTTGAAGTCGTGCGTGTTACGTGCAAGTTAAGTTTATGCCCGAATGCGGAGCTTTATCAAGTAATTGGAATCGGCAAAAACTTCAGATGTACTTATCTTTAAATTTCCAATGCTTATGATATATTTTATAAAAATTACTTCGCCAGTGGAACAGGCAAACGTTTAGTCAAACACAGGTTGCTATTTCGTTTCCTCGTATGTTCCTCTTAAAGAGTACAAACAGCGGAATAAAATCTTTTGCAGCAAGAGAGTCAGATGTATGGACTGAAAACAGCATATTGAAGATTTAATGTTTCCTCGAAACAGTACTTAAATCATTAAACATTTTTTTTTTCAAAATTATATCATTTTGACTGGCCTAAATGTAATTTTGGTTTACAACCCAATAGTAACATGTTTTTTATTTGAAAAAAAAGAAAAAAAAATTATGTGGGTTAAACCCTAGTAAAAATGATCATATATTGTCCATACATTACCAATAGATTGACAATATATTATTTTCAGCAAATCATATATTGACCATATATGTTTGCATATTTTCATATATGGACTATGTATTGACAATATATTAGCAATTTCAAAAAACTATCAATATATTGTCCATGTATGGACAGTATATGGTCAATATATTGTCAATATATGTTTTATGTATGGACAATATATGATCTTTTTTACTAGGGAAGATCAATTTTTAATGTATCAAAAACATCAGTGTTTATATTGGAAAGCACCATTACAAAAATGGTGATATATAATTAAATTGAATCATTTCAGAGTGGAGTCCTGTCTCAAAAGTATCTTTGTTTCTTCAATTTTGTACAAATCATGTTCAGTTTTTTCAAGACTATATATTTGTTTGTACTTTTTTAATAGAATAAACAAGTCTCATACACTATTTTTTAATGCATGGAACCTCTAAAGGAAAACTGGTATTGAAAGCCAGTTAAATGAAGTCTGTAAGACTTCAAATGAAAAAGAGCACAAAATTAAGGCAAAACCAAGAAAGTCGTTTTGCTCTTTGAGGGAACGTCCAAATGAAAAGAACATTGAAATGTTTATCTGTTTGCAAAATGTTACGCCATTCACAATTATAATGAAACTCATAATTTGAAATGTACAAAAAATCTTGTCATTCTTCTTGTCTCCTTTTGGCAAAAATTGAAACATTTTATGAAAAATTCTCTTTTCCTTCAGTCATGAATCAATTTTCCCAAGTCATCATATTTTATGCAGCGGTAAAAAAAAATCTATCGAGCACCTCTTGAAAGAGCGTAAAAGGGATCAAACGAGAAAAATGGTCATTAAAGTGTGGCACGATGTATATAACGATCGATTGGAATCAGAGTTTATTAAATTGCGAGGCATAAAAGTTATCGAGGGGCAGAATGGAAGATCATGCCGGATCATAAGTAGCGAAGCAGAGCCGCATGCATGAGATCGTTCGCGCGGCAAAGATCCGAGCAAGACTCTTCAGTGTGTTTGCAAATACCTAAGCACGCTGCCAGTAATGAAATGTTGTCGACGGAGGTGATTTCGCCTGTGGCTTATCGACGTATAGAGATAATTTATTCCGACAGCATTCGGGCGAGAAAGGGAATACTTGTAGCAGCACTTTTTCATTCACGATTATTTATGCACGATACTTTTGCGAAACTTTTCGTGGAAAATGATTCTGAAATTAACGTACAACAAACTTTTGTTCGACTAATAGAAATGAAGTCGAAATATTCGTTCCTTTTTTTTTTTATAACGTGAATGTATCCTGGAAATTGAATTAAAATCTTGTATAAAGTATTGCGACTGAGGAATTTTGGTACATTTTTTATGTATGATGTCGTATCTTTGGAGGGACTGAGGCAAAACGATAAGGCAAGATTTTTTACATTCAAAAAGAAAGAGTTAAAACTTGATTTCTGGGATTGTATATTAATTTCCACTGATATATCTGAAATCTTTATATGCAACATCCGTTCAATTTCACCCATAAACAAATAAGGTCAGATGCGACGAATATAACTTTACATCGGACGAATTTAGCTCGGTTCACTAAAATAGTAGAAAACTCGATCATTAGTCCGAAAATAAAAAGTCAATACGAGAAAACTTAATGAACGATTTTATCTTCGGTCAGACATTAAAAAGGTTAACATACCAAAACAGTGAAAAGAATCCGTCATTAGTCAGACATTAAAAACGTTGACATAAAAAAATAAGGGAAAAAAACGACCATCAGTCGGACTAAGACTTCCTTTTATGATCGGCGATTAAGTATGAACAACGGCGTTTCAAACAAGCCCGCAACTGCCACAACCCCTTGGAAATCAGTAAGGAGACGTTTTAAGCCGTAAAATTTTGGTTGCGCGACTCGAGTAGAGCATAAAAGAAGAACAAGCAGTAGATGAAGAAACAGGACCGAATCTCTCTGGTACGCAGGTGTTTGAAATTCGTGGCAAGGAGAAGGATTTGGGGGGTGGTTCGGTATAGGGGGATGAATGGCGGGTGCCGCGAGTGCGTCGTCGGCGGCTGCGCGTACTACGGGGTAGGTCGGTCGAGGGCTCGTCAGTTACCGGCGAGCGTCGAGAGCAGACGCCTAGTTGCTGCGAAACTTTCACCCGGCTGATCTAGTCGGGCCGTCTATTATGCCGGCTCGCATCGCGAAACAAAGGTGTGGTACCGGTGAGTGATCTTCGGCCACAGGACAGCTCTTTCGCCACGTTAAAAAACTCGCGCGATCGTGCCTGCCAATAGAGATGCGAAATTCCACAGGACGAATTCATGGGTGTGTTTGAGTTGCAAAGAAAAGCCCTAAACTCTTGGGGAATATGAGCTTCTCAGACGTGTTTTGGAGAGGAAGCTTCCTGTATGTGCAAATGATTCTTGCGGTTTCGAGTTAGTTTCGTTCTATCGACTGATTTTTAGCAACTGAAATTTTGTTGATACTTGCCAAATGTCCTTAGCAAATTCAGTTGCGAGCTTTTAAGATTTTTGGTTGATTTCTGCAAGAGTTCCTTGATACCTGTGAGATGACCGAACTTTTGAAGCAATCAGTAATTAAATTAATTTGCTCCTAAAAGTCATCCAACTTGGCCTGTTTAAAATCGTCATGCCCAACCGAATACCGAAGAACTTCCATTAACCCAGACCTTTATAGCGGAAGGTCTCGACGTCATCCTCATCCTTGCCCTGCTCACTGGGACATCAAATAACTTCCTCTCTCAAGCTCGTCTCGGACACTCGGATATTCGTCTCGGGTTTTCGGAGCAGTTCATCGGAGTGAATATCCTGTCTGTTATGAGTTCTGATTCGGCTGATACGAACGTGATTAATGTGCGCAGGTAAATCGCCTTTCAAGTGGCGTTGACGATTCCCCTCCCCCTCCCCCAGACGGTTTCCTTTCTGTTTACTCATCGTCGCTTGTATAGGACTCAATGCAATGACATATGGACGTCTGACAAATTAGATTCGGCATCCTACAGATCACGAGGTACGTAACAAAATTTTGTTTTGATATTAAAAGTTATATTATTTTGGAGATGTGTTGAAATTTGAGTGATCCAAGTCAATCAATAGGTCGTCTAATATCGAAAAAAAAGTGATTGAAGTCAATCAGTAGGCCGACAAAGACAAACAGTTTAAGTAGTGCAAGAATTTCGATGAGCCGTTTTTTAAGTGATCGAGATCAATCAATAATCCAGCAGGCGCACATTTTTATGCAGAAATAAAAACTTTTACCCAGTCTTCATCGATCAATCATGGAAACTTGCCGGAATCAATTAAAAATGATCTACGATGGAATTTAAAAGCAGAGAATAAAATCTCTAACCCCCAAGAGCATTCATCAAGGAGCGCACTCTAAGTTGCTAATTGATTTTCCGAGGGTGAACAAAAACAGCTAATCGAGCCTTAAGGTAAGGCAAACATATTAATGTCGCCATAACGCCAGGTTTTCCAATTATGATTAATCAGACGACGACCGTCAGATTCTTAAGTCCCGTCTTTATGTAAATGAACCGGATCCTCTTGCTTCTTGTATCGTGACTCGCGTAAGTGAGGGTAACCATCCGTAACGTCCTTAATGAAAAAGGGTGAATCGCTAAGCACGATATGAAGCTAACTTTGCAGTCTCTCAGAAACTTGGCGCGGTAGAAAGAGGCGACCCAACCGACGAAAGCATAACGTAAGATTACCATGTTCCGTGTAAAATGTTAAATGAGATTTCGGGTGATTCGAAATTTGCTTGCTTCCAATGACCTTGGATTTGACTCTTGAATTAATGTTTCGTTTGTTTAGAACGTTTCCGCACGGTAAACAGATAAGTTCGACGGGATTAAGGGTCTGTTTATTGTCATGTACAATTATTTCGAGAGCCCCTTCCATTAATTTAATGGCGAGCTAAAATTATGCCAAAGCTCGTCTTCTGGATCGTCTGAAGCACGCCGAAATTCAGACGCTGCGAGTCGGACGAAATTATCGATCGCCTAATACCGCCGTCTACTATCTCAGCGATTGTTTTACGGCATGAGTCGTTCAGACGCACACGCGCTTCTGTAGGTCAGATGGGTAGACGTTAAATGTTTCGAATTAATTTTCAAATTTCTATCAAGCTGGATCTCTTCAGTGGAAAAGCTCGAATTTAATCAGACTACTTATGCTAACAACAATTCAAAGTGGAGAAGTAAAATATCAGTCGGCTAAAAGCCTTGTGTCGGACTAAAAATAAATTTAAGTTAGAAAAATAAAAAAATAAAATTTTGTAAATGAAAAGGTGAATTTTCGAATGAATATTTCCAAGCTTTTGAGTTCATTTTATGAAACGAAACGGCTCATAATAATGAAGAGAATGAAAAGTTCATCTACTGAAAATGTAAGAGCGTGAAATAAAGGCACTGGAGGGCAAAGTGTTTCGTAGACAAAGAGTCGGCGTATCACATATTGCGCGACTGCTTGCGTTTACGCAACTTTCCAAAGAATACGCTCGCATATAACTAAATTAAAGACCTACGGCTCAGTAAGTTGCGCGCCACTGATACCGCGGCTAAGTTCGAAAAGTTCCGTACTTTACCTCGGGACAATGGACCGTGTTCGAAAACTTACTTAAGCTCACTACGAGCATCACTGTATCTTTATTCATTTTGCGTTCGCGAAGACAACGCCGAAACCCCCGGAAGTTTTCGAATAAATGAAGAAAACAAATGCAAAAGACAAAACTGGCGAAATTGCTCATATCACATTTTACACGAATCGTAAATTTTCGAGGCCAAAAACGCCAACGTTGATTCTGAACATGCCTGACACAATATTTATCAGATTCACTGATAAATAATATGTCTACGGTTCCAAGTTAGTGTGTTGAAATTATTAATTGAAAATTTTCCGAGAAATTTCATTGTTGGGATGCTTTTTTGCCGAGATGATTAAAAAGGTCTCTCTGGTACCATCGAGATTGACGCTTGTATAATTTTTTGTTCGGCTGTCTTGGTTGTTCAATCTAAAACGAATATCATTGTGCCAGTGCATAAAGAATTATATGTTGAAGCGTATCCACTGCTCATATAAAGAAGACCCTCTCGCACAGAATACATCAAGAGAATATCATCGGAATTCAAAATAGAGCGATTTCCATATTCGCAGAATATAATTTCGTCAGCGTCGTTTCAAAGGCAACGTTGTGCTTCGATCTAAATACCAACTCATCCGTTGAGTGCAGATGAAATTAATATTTATATACGAACTGAGTTTGTATACATATGCATGCATGCACGAGCCAAAAGATTTATTTTTCGTTTTTTTTTTCTTTGCATTAATTATAAACAGACCATTTGCGAAATAGATGAAATTTTTAAAGAAATCGTCGCCATTGTTTTTTGACAAACTGTGAAATTGCATTGCGTCTATTGTTTTTACCTTATTTTCATTTGACTCGATTTCTGTTGGAAAATCGTATTTTGCGCCAGAAATATTTTTCAATTTGCATTTGTACTGCTCGAACGCGTTTTCAAAAAGATTGTCCTATTATAAAATCCACTGTCTGATTAAATTTGAACTTATTTTACTGAAAAACTGATGCATCTCGTACGGTTGAAAATTAATTCTAGTACTTGCGTGTAAGGCGTTTGATATATTGATTTGTTTCGCAGTTTTAGGCTTGTTTTTGTTTCTTACATTGCTGCGAGTTACTCAATTACAGAGTCGCTGTCGCCAATTATTCGTTGATGTGATTCGTAAACGTTTCCATCGCACATAAGATGATAGTCAATCTGAATTTTGATGGCTTTCCTTATTAAGCACTCGTACACTGGCTCGTCGTGAAATTGTGTTTCACGAATTTCGTCTAATCGTAATTTTGTGCTAACGATTTCTCGGAATTATCATTCTGTTAATAACAAGATTAGGTCGGTAAGGAAAATTGGAAATGTTATATGGTATCAGGGAATTGTATTAAGCTACGAAATTTGAGCTTCGGTAAAGATATTCAAGCTTGTCTGACTGAGTCGTTATTAAACTACTGCTTATAAAAAAAATGATGTAACTCGTCCGACTAAACCACCAATAAACTACTGCAAAATTGATATCTGAGCTTGCCTGAATAGATCATTACTAAACTACTGCGTATGAAAAAAAAAGTTACTGCTCGTCTTACTGGATCATCACTAAATAACTATCAAATGATATTCGAGCTTGTCTGAATAAAATTATGCTTTACTACTGTATATGAAAACAAATTGAATTTCGTCGGACTAAATTATCATTAAACTACTATGAAATAATATGAGAGCTTGTTTGGCTGGATTGTTACCATAATACTCCATAACTATAAGCTTGTTGGTAAAACTATAGTTATGGAGTCGGAATACCGACTTGCTTTTAATTTCATTTCTGTTATGTCGTTCGATATTACTTTTGTTTGAATTTTTTATTTTCGCGACGTTAATGCTGACCCAGCGAAAGAAAAAGCCGCCTCAGAAAGTCTCTTACAAATACAATATTTTACATTTTACAATAGCAAGGATATTATGTAAAGTGTGCGCGTATATACGGACACGTATAAAAGTCTGGCGCTCGCATATCACGAGTTGTAAATAAATATTGCATGCACACCCACACGAAACCGACGCGGTATATGATTTAGAATTCAAGCAACTGCTGCGAATCCTTGATTCCTTTTCAATCTCTCTCAAAACCCAGCGCCATCTATCCTGAAACCTTTCTCCCATCCCTCTGCTCGTGTTTGCAACCAAATATGAAATGATATTTAAACAATCCACAAAATATTGTTCATCGAATTGCACGAAGCAAATTGTCTTTAAATTATTCATGCTGTACACTCAGGACGCAAAAATTCGGGGCAAAATATTTTATTACAGACAAGCAGTATTGTAACCGACAAACGGTAGAGCTTTTTGTCCACATTTATTGCGAAATGCTATGCATCACGATGTGTCTAGTGCACATCGCCAACTGCCACTCGGTTCGCTCTGCTTTGTGACGAAACAAAGTTACATTTTATAACTTTTTTTTTTTCCCCAACACTTTCCGAGTACGAATACAGTAAACAATGGTTATATCTCGATGTTGGTCTCGTTTGATCACGTTTGATTATGTTTTCATACAATTTAGTAGGTCATGTTCAAAATTTTTGTTCTTGCTTTTTTCGCCGTTCATTCATTTTTATTGATCGAATCTTTTTATTGCACAAGTTGAGAGAGAAAATTACAAATAAACAAGAAAGAGAGAGGACACAAACAACAGAATTTAAATTGACGTTTATTTTTGTATGATGTCTGATCACATCCTTATATCCATCACGTAAAATATCAATAATAGAATATAAATCTTGATTGTTTGTTTTTTTTTTTTTTTTCGTAAAAGACACTTGAAAATTTGAGAACAAATTTCGTGATTTGAAAATTCAATTTTAGTGGAAATTATTTGTCAAAAGGAACCGACGCGATAACAATATTTCAGACGATTTCTTATAATCATTACGACGGTCGTTTTTATTCTCCTGACCGAGCCAAAGCCCCAAACATATCGAACAGATCTATCATATGCAAATCCGAATGGCGTACACCGATGCGTGTGTGTACGCCGTTTGTAAGCGGCTTATGCATCTCGCGTCGTCAGCGAACGCGTGACAATGAATGCACTTTTAATAAATTGCTCTTCATGACGTCCTCCACGCATTCTGCCTCTTTATTAACACGAAGGATGTGCAGTTCGCGATGACTTTACGCTCCTCTTCTCATTTTTATCACGCAGTTGAAATGTGATATTTTTCAGACTTGTAAAAGACCTTAATAAGACACTCAGAAAAAAAAAAAATCTAATTTTACTAATTTTACTTCGTGACGTTACAATGAAATAACAGTCGGAAGAAAAAGAGAGAATAAAAAATGTAAATTGGAAGTGAAAAGTATAATGAAATGTTTTGATGTTTCGGACATGTTTCGGTCTGAGAATAGTCTATATCGTTGGACGAATTTGTGTCTGACAAAATACCGACTAGACAAAATAATGACTGTTATTTTCGAGTCTGACGTCAGCTTCGTCTGAACATTTTCTTATATTTTCGACTTAATTCGAGCAACTTCTCTGCAAAGTATACTTTTCATGACGGTTTTCGATTTGGAGTCGTATTTTTTCTACCCCAACTTGGCATTTATATTTTATACTTTTTTTTTTTTTTTTGTCGAGATGAAATGTCTCTTATTCGAAGATAGTAATCCGTGAATTTAGCTCCGAGCGTAAGTTGAGAAAAAAAATCGAATTAGGTATACACGTATTCTTCTCTTACGTGGCGTATTAAAAAGAAAGATCGTGCTTTCATCCCAGGGAATAATACCGCGAACAGAGCGGAACCAGAAATGTGATTTTGTTAATCTCGTTGACTACACCATGTCACTTATTATCTGTTATGTCATTAGCGTTAACGATTTTGTTTGTTCTTGCCAGCGATACGCTTATGTGCTCTTTTCCCCCATTTTCGTTTGTATATTAATGCTTTCCTTACACATTTACAAAATCATAAGTACACACAGACGTTGTGAGCACAAATATTGATTCCACAAACCGATGCATGAAAGCAAACTGATAGTCGTTCTCAAACTAACTAACAAGATTCAATAAAGTCAGCCGTATACCCGAACCTTACGCTTTCTCTTTCTGCAAAATGTTCACTCAACGACGATAACCACTGATCAGTCCTGAAAATGATCACACGTTCTTTAACAATATTAAAAAAAAACAAAGTTCTCACGTCTGACTAAACATCAACTTGTACCACTAAAACATTTTTCCGTAAACTCCTTCAAGTTAATGATCACTGCACTGATGAATTATGAAAAATGTGTTTGAGATTTTTGTCGAGATAATGCCTGGAAATTAAAGATGGCATTCAAGTTGAGAACCACTGTCTATCCAATTATCCTCGCTATCATTAAATCTAATCAAAATTAAGGACCGGGAATTTTTTTTCCGGCAAGCGTTTGAACAAAAAGTGCGCACAATCAGTTAGCGAATGATACATTTTCTGAAAAATTAAAGTAATTATCATACAATTACCAGTGTGAATGATATTGAATTTTGATAGCATGAAGAATTTGAATGTGGTCTCATTTGCGTCGAAATGTGGTGCAATTATACATCGCGGCAATAAGTGTGAGATAGAAGAGAAAAAAGGGCGTGGAATGAAAGGAAGAGTTTCGGTATTTGAAGAGTGGAAATTACACAGACATTTGTCATCAGCAACTCGGAAGTAGAGAGAGGGGAGAGGTTTTAAGTAGCGGAACTTGAACTAATGGGGCAAAACGAAGAGCTCGGGACGGGAGATAAAAAGCTAAAACAAAATCGTATAAAAACACCGGTCGAAACGAATAAAAATATCCCGCGTCATCCATAATGCCCCGGACGATCGTTTTTCAGATCAGTTTAAAATATGGAGGCTGACAAAATTGTTAACAAATGTGTTTCCGAGTATTTTTCGTAGAGAAGGAAAAGTAAACGAACTGTTCCTCTGTGCTTCTAAAAATACAGCTAGTGATTGATATTCCTGAACGCAAGATTAAGGAGAAAAGTAATTTAATTCCCGTGATTCTCAACTTTTAGGAAAGTTTTGTCGCGCTATCCGATCGAACATGACGTAGTTGAGAACCGCTGTCACAATTGGAACATAGAAACTGAAGATGATAAATTTAGTCCCAAGTTGAGAATCACTGCGTCAAAAATTCGGTATAAAAATTGGTTCCCTGTTGTGCCCCCTGGAAATTTCTACCCTAAACTAATTAAGATTGTTTCACTTGTGTGAATCTGAAGATTATCCCAAGCATGTTTACGGTTTGTATTATACGCTTTGTATCCACACGCTTTCTGTGCAGGAATTTTAATTAATATCATAGATTGCCATCGAGTCCAATTATTTTCGTAATTAATGTACTATTTTTAGATCATTACCGACAATTTTTTGAATCCTGGTATCTTTAATTGTATCATATAAGAGTAATAAAAATGATATACATTTTTTTCGATGTGTCACAGTCAAATTTTGGAATTTTTTTTTTTTTTGAATGGATGAAAATTCATTTGATTTGATTTTTATCGACTGGTAAGTCTGTTTAAATGTAATTTTGATTTAAGGTTATACCTTATATCAAAATTACATCTAAAAGTAGATAAAACATTTATATTTTTATATAAAATGTAAATTTAACTCTTAGTTACTAAACAAAAAAATGATTTTTAAATAAAAAATTACAATGATTCATTTTGTTGGCTTCGACGAAATGTGTCATTTTTTCACAAATAATTTTAACCACGGAAACGGCAAAATTCAATGGGGAAGTTATTAACTCGTGGCAACATACAAGGGAGGGAAACGAATTTAATTGGTCGGCCCGGTACGTGGAAGGCACTGAGAAATGAGGTAATGTGATGGATTAGTGTTGTACGAGTTCGCTCCCTTCTTGTATCGCGTCACCCTAGTTTCGGATGTCTCTCCGAAAACTCAGTTATTTAACTTCAAAGATAATGTAAAATTAAATGACAATGAAGAGGAGTTACAACGTTCAAGAAGGATTAGGATGATTTTCTCAACATCAGTTTCGTCATATTAATATGCAAATTTGAATTTCAAAATGGTTAAAGATAAATTACCCCTTTTCTCGTGTTTTTTTTCTCATCCATTTTGTTCCGGGTTGCGAGCCACTGTCTCTGTAAAATAAAATAAAAATATAGAACGTGAAATTCAGTTTATAATTTCAAGATTTAATTAAAGTTAAATAAAACGATAACGGAGCTCCCAAGTTGAGAGCCACTGTTTCTTTAGAAAATGCAGTGGTTCTCAACTCCATCCGAAACATATTGACATCAATAGAACAATGTCTAGTGAATTTAAACGAGCCGGGAAAAGGGAAGGGAGGTGAAAATTACAATCTCAGTGGTTCTCAACTTTGTCACTTTTCTCCTGTAATCTCGAGCTTGTCGCTCACTTTGCGGCGAAAGTCAACAAGTCCGGGGAGATCGGAATCGCGATAGGCATTTGCGAACTTTGCATACGTGCACTTGGCTGAGCTGTTAGCAATATTAGATAAGTTCCGGCGTTGAAACGTGTGTCACCCTTCACTCGGAACAGCCCTTCATTAGTGCCTCAAATGGGGAAAATTGAAAGTGCCGGCATGTCTATCGATCTAAGGTTCTCTTTTTTTTCCCTCGATCCATCCATCTTGCTTCTTTTTTTTCATCAGGCACCACTTGCGATGGTTTCCCGCGCACTCCTCCGTTGGAATACATCCATCGAAATTGACAGAGACCGATAGCGTCTGATCCTTGCATTGTACTGATGAAGGATGGATGCAGGTATGAGGACTCTTGCAGTAGTGCATTATGCTAATGCCTCGTTGAGTAACATCGTTTTATTTGCTGTCGCTCCACTTGGATTGAATTTTACGTATGAATCATTAATGAAAACGCTCTCATATTTCTTTACCATCAGCTTTTCAGTTTTACATTCTGAAATATTTCAAAACACATTAAGTTAAAACAACACCGAGTGATAAAATGTTTTAGAATTTAAACAATTTTAAAACTAAAAAAAAAAAAAAAAAACAAATGTGAAAAAGAACAAGGTTTGAAACTCGCATTTTTCGTTATTTTTTCAAAATCCAATCTTCATGAAAAAAAAACTATTCTTTTATATTTTGTACCTCGATTTAGGTTCACACTCCAGTGAAAACTGTTTACTCTCATCTGCCTATATTTGAAGTCAATTTTAACATTGGATTTAGAGATTTGCTGTTTGCAAATTTAAAAACCATTATTTCGCACGACAACCGACGAAATATGAAAAGTTTAACAGCTCATTAAGTACAACAATATTGTTTTTAACTTAAATTTTCTACATTTACATATAGCTTCAAGTTTTTGAGATGAGAAATGACAAAAAAATTCTGAAACTTTGCAACAATAATCTAAATGGTAAGTATTTTTTCAATGGTTGAATAAATTTGAATATTTCATCATTTATTTTATGCAATTTTTAAAATGTAATATTTTAACTGGCGTCATATTAATCCAACCAAAAAAATACATTGTAGAAGGTTCAGAGATAAAAAGATATAAAACCATTCTTCGGATACTTTAAATAAAGTGAATATAAAACTGTAAAATTTAGTTATAAAATTCGTTCAATCTTAATTTAAATATTAAGATATTAATACTAATATTAATAACGAAATTTTAAAAACTGATTTATAGTTTTACCGATATTTTACTCTGTTTTGACATAGTCTGGTTTAGTCTGGTCAGGTGGAGCTTAGTATTATGTATTAAAGCTTGGCGCAGTTCAACATTCTATCAATGATTAAATTGGAAATTTATAAAAATAATATAAAATGTTTTAATTGAATTGTTGAAACTGTTAATTAATTATCAAAATACCCGTGAATTAATTGGTTTTTAATTGAAAACAGTATTGGCAGTGAGTATGGAAAAGTGTACAACATTAATCGAATCAAAACTGTGAAAAAGTAAAAACATAAAGGAAAAAAAAAAGCAAAAGAGAAAAACAAAAAAAGAGAGTAAACAGTTGAAAAGCCAAATAACTTCAACTCTTTTTGTAAACAAAAACAAATCGATAGGAAGTAGTGGAGACAAGAGGGGAAAATAGAAAACATTAAATGGTAAACAAAAAGGAAAAAATGGTCGAAAAAACAACCGAAATTCAGAAACAAACTTTTATACCGTCACGACGCCGCCACTTGCAAGCCCGTCAGTTAGTTTGTTAGCGAGTTCAGTTACGTGCCGAATAAGGTTAAGGGCTTGAAAAAGTTTCTTCATCGCTCTGTTGTTCGCCGTTTTATTATGTGTTTATTTAAAAAAAGCGCATCTCAGTTCTGTCAAATGGAGACACGCGTGCTGAATCGCGAATCATTAATTAAATTTTCATTAACTGCAAGCTTTAATTTGTCGCTGTTTATAATATAACCTTTTCACTTAACCTTTTAGAGTTGTAATTATTCTCAAAGCAAGCCTGTTTTCTCTGTAGGTAAATGACGCTCATTATTTTGTCCTCTCTCAATTAACTCGAGTAGATCTGAAACAAAGATATTTTCCCTTTTTATAATTTCATTCAAAGAAAGTGAAGAAAGAATGAGAACCAGTGCCTTGATTAGAACACAAGTTGTGAGTAATTTAAAAATCATTATAACATCTTGAACATGCGAGTGAAAAGAACGTACAAACTAGAAAACAAATTTTCATTTCTAACAAATTCAAATTTTGCCGCGTTTTTGTTGGCTAACCTGACGGGGAATTTCGAATTGGTCAAACTCATTTTTGTCACACTACTCGAACAAACGTGGAAGGGAGATTGAACATCCAAACGATCTTTTCCAAATCGCTAAAACTTTCCCACCGGACAGCTTGTTTTATTTATTAATTCTGTCGGCGCATCTGCCGACAATATAACCTCACTTTTTTTTTCATTGTCCTCGCGTCACGCTGCGGCGTTATCGAAAAAGTTTGCCTCAATAAAATGAGTCGGCACACACTGTTGTTTCAACCCATAAAAACAGCAAACTAAACTGGCAAAACAATATCTTTCGTGGAAAAAGAGAAGGGGAGGGGGTCGAATTCTCACATAGTTCGTCAACTCCACCAATGCGCGCGTCATTACGGCCACTCGACGGTTTGAATTGTAATGGAAAGTTGAAACTATTCGCGGACGTAGAATTCGGACAACGGGACGATCAGTTTTCCTGACTTTAACGAGCCTAGTTCTTCATTTTTTTACGAGTAATACGACAATTTTCGATTTTCAGCGTCGCAAAACCGTTCATTTGCGGCGATGCAGGGTGTTAGAATCTGACTATTATCGTTCGTTTTGCGTCAGTTACGTGAAACAACCAGAGGGCGCCCTTATGGCACTATAAATTTCAATCATTCGCAATAGTGCCTGGTCTTTATTTCAGTGTGTTGCCAATCGCGAGTTCTGCGTTCTTGTGCGTCTATGAATAAAAGATAATTGATACATATTTACAGGTTATGTTATGACCGTTACAATAAATTTAGAACATACATCTAGAATACTTGGCAAATGACGCTTTTCTACATGTGTGACTTGATATTTTATCAAACAACAAATGTAGCAAAGTTGATATTTGTAAAAAAGTTCATGCCAAATCTTATAAAATAAGATCATAATTTATGATTTAATTAAATTTGAAATAGCTTCAATTAGATTTTTTTTGCTTTCTCCGCTATGACGTAGCTGGTCAGTGATGCTAATTTTGCATGAAGGATAAAATGTAAAATATTTGAATGATCGAAATATGTAATGAAATTTCAATTTGAATTGGTACTTACAAAATCCAACACATCAAACAATTTGTTTTCATGATTTCATGATTTTCGTCATCATCATCTGTGAACCGAACTTCATAAGAGGTCTGTATACGAGTCAAAAACTAATAATTGAAATTAATTTCTGTAAAATTGATATTCTTTAATTGTAACTATCGAATTTGGAATATTTATACATGACTTGCTGTGTACACATTCTGTATGGTATGTGATATGTGTATAGACAGCTGTAAACTGCTGTCATATTGTTACATGTTGCGGAACACGGGTCCGACATCGAATAGGGTTCGAATTTAAATATCGCGATCGTCATTTGTTATAGTAAAAAGTTGTTGATTTTGAGTTTAGAATAATAGTCTAGTCTGAAAATATAAATCAAAATATATGTGGATTTCATATTTTTTTATAGTTAATATATATTTTTATATACGACATTTATATAAATTTTATATAAGATGTTATCGCGTTATATTTGAAATATAAATGACATATACACGAGATATTATATTTTATATTTCATTTATATAAAATATATTGGTAATGTCGAGCGCGCTTCGCGCGCTCTCCCCCATCCGATTTTGAAAATTTTCAAAATGAATTTAAATACCGTTTCCGTTTCGATTTCCGATTTTCCTAACGATCCTACATGCCAAATGTCAAATTTTTGCGACCCGTTGAATTTCGAATTTGGAATGTAATCAAACCGGCCTGTCAAAATATAAACTATGACGCGCGCTCTCCCCCATCAGATTTTGAAATTTTACAAAATGAATTTAAATACCTCGGCGCGCGCTGCGCGCGCGCCTTCGTTTCGATTCCCGATTTTCC
>JAQQRF010000305.1:0-65706 GCA_030523145.1 Trissolcus brochymenae | reverse complement strand
ATTCATCGCAATGTTGTCTGAAACTTGCACCAACATTGTGGATTTGGAAATCGGATATACTTACTTCGATTCAGAGAATCTTTCTGAACAACTTTTCAAATCAAATAAAAACTTGAAAAAAGTGATTCTTCCTGACAGCAGTTTAACGATGTTCCCAATTGGTACTCAATTTGACTCAGTTGAAGAAGTGATGGTAAACGCCGGGTCAAAAAGTGACGTCAAAAATTTTGGCTCGGTTTGTACTGCAATTATTTTGACTTATGTTCGATGTTATATATTTAAACACGCAACTTTATTTCCTGAGATTTCTAATCTTTTTTAAATTCATTCAAGCTATTTCCCAACGTGAGAAAGCTGACTTTGGACGTCAAATCTTCATGCGATGAATGTGAAACCATCATGGGCTTGATTCTACGACAGATCAAACAAGTCAAATCACTTAATTTAATCATCCGTACTTATTTTACGTACAAATATTTTAAGAGACTGTTATTGGACATCAGCTCCTTATCTCAAATTGAAGAACTACAAATGTGGAGTGATGATATCTTATTCGCAAAAGTGGAATTCGAAGAAAGTTCAGTTAAGAAACTTATACAAAGTTGTCCTAATCTTCGAGTTGTCAACCTTTGTAAGCACTCACGTTTTATTTAGAAATTTAATATGACTGTTATGAACCGTTTATCTTTTTTCAATAATATTTCACGTTCTCCATTGTTTGCAGATAAATTTGGTCTTGGGACAACCGACGTTTCTTCTTTCTTGGCATTAACTAATTTAGAAGAATTAGGGGTCACAAACGCGACATTCTTCAGTTCCGAAGCTTTGAATACAATTAGATTGAATCAATTTGAAAAATTGACGAAACTTAGAGTAGAATTTCATTTTCACAAATCGTTTAATTTTTCCGGTATGTGTGATGCTGTTTCAAAGATGCCTGCTTTAAAATGTTTCATAGTTTATGGACTGACGGAAGAGCAAACATCTAAATTCACTTGCAGAGTCATAGAAAATCGAATAAATGACACAGACATTGTTGTTATATCACGTTATTAGAAAACAAAGTATATCAGAATATTGTAAAGACATTTATAAGTTCATTGATAGCTTAAAAAACCTTTCAGTTATTCGTTGGAAAGAAAAAAATGATGACTGTAATCTAGAATGGTTTGAAGAATATGAAGAAGTTTTTTCTCATTGCCATTGTTTTGATAGCTTTTATAGATTTGGTGGCACTGATACTTGCGAAAGTGACGAAAGTATTGATTAAGACCACTTTTATTTAAATTAAATGATCTATCCGATAGAGATTTTCTATTTTACTATTACCGATTGTATATTTTATGCTGTATTGTTCCAATTTTTGGAAAATTTTAATAATATTTGTATTTTTTTTTATAACAAAGGTATTACGCTAAATTTCATATGAATTTCACATGAATTTCATAATATTTTCTGTGCTGCTCACATGAATACAAAATTTTATCACTTTTCCATTTTGCTTACAATTTATTATTTTTTTTTGTGAATAAAATATTTGTTTGTATTTTTATTTTATAGATGAAAGCCTACCTTCACTGATAGATGGTTCAATTATTTTGCAAAAATTGACTCATAATATGTTTTCAGTTGTAATTTATTCAATTTGAAACTGAATTGCTAGAGGATTGTTCCATTAATCCTAGACGTTAATCCGTAATTTCTGTGCCGCCAATGGTCATTGTGCGGTTTTTATTTTATTTAGTAATACTCATATTGGACTCAATGAGTCTTTCTTTGTCTTCTACTGAAAAATCCGATTTAGTCTCTCTCAAGTTGGTGAACTGCGGATACGTGTCTTTTGTCTGACAAGATAAATCTTCCCAAAAAAAAAACAACAAATACTACTAACTACTACATTTGTAAATAAGTATAGCTTTTCAAACCGCTTTAACTTTGTAATAGTTTTGTTGTCTTTTGTTGATGACAGAACATTCGGCAAACTAAATGAAATTTACTTCTGAAAATTCATGATAAACGAAAAACACAGGATTGAGGTTAGTGATTTAGTGATACGTGAAATAGAAATATTCATTTACTGATTAAATGATAGATTGATTTCATCATTTCATTTTCATAATAAAAAATAATCACGAATTTGTTAACATATTCTCATTGGGTAGATTAATTTGAAAAATATTATGTTAAAACTAACATCAAAATATTTAATTGAATACAAAATTGAAAATAATTTTATTTGTAGAATTGGTTTTTATGGATAGAAAGATGATAACGATGATTGACGACCTCGTTGACGACTGTCTTTTGCACATTTTTGATTTTCTTGACCCACTCAGGTGGGTGTCACTTGCTCAAGGTGAACTTTCAACAAAATAATATTTTACTAAAAGATTCTTATTATCCATTTCAGTGGTAATTAATTTCAATTTCATTTTTTAGTTTGCACAAGGTGGGAACAAATAGCTTGCTTGAAGTTCAACAAAATAACTGACATACAACTGAATAATCCAACACTTTGTTACACCGGTCATCCTTCAGTCAAAAGAAAAAGACCGTTAACGAATATGGATACAATAAAATCAGCTTTGCAGTATTTCGGGCAGCAAGTGAAATCCTTAAAATTGGGTATTTGCAACATTCATCGCAATGTTGTCTGAAACTTGCACCAACATTGTGGATTTGGAAATCGGATATACTTACTTCGATTCAGAGAATCTTTCTGAACAACTTTTCAAGTCAAATAAAAACTTGAAAAAAGTGATTCTTCCTCACAAGAGTTTAATGATGTTCCCTAACGGTACCCAATTTAACTCAGTTGAAGAAGTGATAGTAAACGCCTGGTCAGAATCCGACGTCAAAAATTTTGGCTCGGTTCGTACTGCAATTATTTTGACTTAGGTTCGATGTTATATATTTAAACGCGCAACTTTATTTCCTGAGATTTCTAATCTTTTTTTAATTCATTCAAGCTATTTCCCAACGTGAGAAAGCTGACTCTGGACATCAACACTTCAAGCGACGAATTTGAAACCATCGTGGGCTTGATTCTACGACAAGTCAAACATGTCAAATCACTTAATTTAATCATCCGTACTTATTTTACGTACAAATATTTTAAGAGACTGTTATTGGACATCAGCTCCTTATCTCAACTTGAAGAACTACAAATGTGGAGTGATGATATCTTATTCGCAAAAGTGGGATTCGCAGAAAGTTCAGTTAGAATACTTATACAAAGTTGTCCTAATCTTCGAGTTGTCAACCTTTGTAAGCACTCACGTTTTATTAAGAAATTTAATGTGAATGTTATGAACCGTTCATCTTTTTTCAATAATATTTCACGTTCTCCACTGTTTGCAGATAAATTTGGTCTTGGGACAACCGACGTTTCTTCTTTTTTGGCATTAACTAATTTAGAAGAATTGGGGGTCACAAATGCGAGATTCTTCAGTTCCGAATCTTTGAATACAATTAAATTGAATCAATTTGAAAAATTGACGAAGCTTAGAGTTGAATTTAATTATTACGAATCGTTTAATTTTTCCGGTATGTGTGATGCTATTTCAAAGATGCCAGCTCTGAAATGTGTCATAGTTTATGGACTGACGGAAGAGCAAACTTCTAAATTCACTTGCAAAGTCATAGAAAATCGAATAAATGACACAGACATTATTGTTACATCATGTTATAAAGATTCATTTAGAGTTTACAAAATAGAAAACAAAGTATATCAGAATATTGTAAAGACATTTATAAGTTCATTGATAGCTTAAAAAACCTTTCAGTTATTCGTTGGAAAGAAAAAAATGATGATCTTCATCTAGAATGGTTTACAGAATTTCATGAAATTTTTTCCGATTGCGAGTGTTTTTATAGAGGGTTTGATAGTTCTGATACTAGCGAAAGTGAAGGAAGTATTGATTGAAACCACTATTATTTAAATTAAATGATATATCCGTCAGAGATTTTTTATTCCACTTTTAACTATTGTATATTTTATGTTGTATCGTACCAATTTTTGGAAAATTTTAATAATATTTGTATTTATTTATAACGAAGGTATTTCTTCACGCCAATTTTTCAACAAGTTAATGAATAGCGCAAAAGAAAACATTGAATGCCATAATATTTTCTGTGCTGCTCACATGAATACAAAATTTTATCACTTTTCCATTTTGCTTACAATATATTTTAATTTTTTTTTTTTTTTTTTGTGAATAAAATATAGGTATTTTTATTTTATAGATGAAAGCCTACCTTCACTGGTAGATGGTTCAATTTTTTTGCAAAAATTGACTCATAATATCTTTTCTGTTTTAATTTATTCAATTTGAAATTAAATTGCTAGAGGTTTGTTCCGTTAATCCTAGACGTTCCGGAAAAACTTGAAACTGGAATAGAATATATTGAAACCACTGGATTAAAAAATTTTTGTATAAAAAGTAATGTTTTTTTGTTATCATCTGGTGTGAAGATCTTTATTTTTCACGTTTCTAGTTTTTCGTGTTTTCATGTTTTCGCGTTTCTGGTTTCATGTTTTAAGGCAACAATAGACACTTCCTTTTGTGATACTTTGGTATATAACATGTAATAATGTACAGGTAATTTTAAAAATAATTTCTGTGCCGTCAGTGAGCATTGTGCGGTGGTTATTTTAGTAATACTCATATTGGACTCAGTGAGTATTTTTTTGAAATTCATTTAAAGTTCACAAAAACGGCAACCTGCAACTTAGATCTGAACCACTACAATTGTGGATCAGACCGCAAAGTATATCAGACTATTGCGATGTAATTTTTAAGTTCATAGATAGTTTAAAAAACTGTTCAGAAACTGCTTGGAATGAAAACAAATAAGTCCTATACGCAGAATGGTATCACGAATACCACACAAATTATTTTTAATGCGAGTGTTTTTTTAGCGGATATAATGACTCTGATACTAGCGAAAGTGAAGAAAATAGTCACTGAAACCACTGCACACACAGTACAATTTAAATTAATTGATTTATCCGTTCGAGATTTTTGTATATTTTATCTTGAATATTAACTATTGTATATTTTATGTGTATTTTATAATTTTATAAGAGGCTTATAAATAGCGAAAAAAAAAAATTTTACTGTACAACTTTTTACAGTAAATTTTTTTACTGTAAATTAAAAATTTTTTTGTACTTTTCATACGAATAAAAAATTTTGATTATTTATTTAGAACGTTGATTATTATTATAAAAACTAGAAATAATATTTGTCATTATAAAGATATGATTAAGTGTAAGGGAAAGTAGATAATTCTGGATTAGAATATCAAACCAATAAAGAAATTTGTATAACCATGATTCTCCACTAAAAATGAAAGGCGGGAAATTTGAAAACAAAACAGATGTGAGAGTCCCCAGTTGTTACAATGTTTACCAACATGCGAAAAAAATGAAAAAATCGCGACTTGATGTTTAATCTTCTAACATCGAATCAGCACGAAACCAGTAGTTATAAATAAAAATGAAAATAAAATGATTATATGTTTGTCCAAGAACAAACCTAATAAAACCTAGCCTTGAAATTAAAATAACAAAATATAAAAATATAAAAAAATATAAAATAAAATAAAATGATCTTGCTACCTAACCTTAATCTGTCACCGTCTTTTTAATTATTAATTAAAAATCGGCCATTGAATTGACAGAGACAGTTATTGTAATTTTGATTAACATTCTTTTATTTAAACGTTTCTTTTTATTCGCTCTCTTGTTTCATGTTTCATTCCATTGTTCCTTCCGTCCAGAAACGTATCAAAACAAAGAGGTTATATTAGAAAAACAGTCCGAACTGTCTCCAAAAAGCAGTTCCTAACCTAAATAAAAAGTGGATTGTTTATTTCAAAAAGTTCCTGAAGAATGACATTAATCTTTAACAGCACGAGACAGCTCGCAAAAGGGATAAAGCAATTGGCACTGAACCAAGCATTGTCAAGACGCTTGATAATGACAAGTTCAGCTCGCTTGGACAAGGCTGTGGAGCAGCTGAAAACAAATCCTTATTACGATAAATATGCCCAAAAAATAGCAAAATTACAACAAACTAGTCCCGATGAATTTTTACAAAGAATTGCTGCCAAAGAGGAGGAGATCAAAAAGAAAGGTAGTTGCCAATCATTCTTTTATTTTGAATACAACATTTTTCACAATGCACTGAATATACAAACAAATATCATAGTTTTGAATGTAAATAATAGAATGTAATAAATGTGAAAATTTAAATGAAATGATATTTTGAAATGTCTTCATATTCTTAATGAATTTTTGTTGATAACTTTTAAAGAAAGGAAGAAGCAGGATCGAAGGTTCCAGGAGACTCAGGCAAAGACTTCGCAAACGATTCGTCAGACAAGTACAAGGAAACTCAACGACGTGATGAAAGTCGAGTTGATAGCAGACAAAACTGCCGAAGAGATCACAACAATTTGGACGGAATATCACAAGCAGAAAAGTTGTATCAGTGCGGTGATGTCGGTCGAGCAGTACAAAAAGATGAGGGAACGAGGCCAACAGTATCCGACGTTTCTGTTGCCCCTCCCGAGGGACAGCGGGTACGAGTTCATCGTCACCCAGTTCCACGGCGACGAGGTGCACATGACCCCCTTGCTTTGGTACCAAACTCATAAGGAGAACGCCCCGGAATGTCTCACCCTGTTCCATTTCACTGAACTCGAGGATAAAAATCTGGTCCTCATGAGAGGCGAATTTGATACCAATTCCATCAACGCCGTGGAGGCCCAGTGTCTGGCCAATGAGCTCCAACTTTATTACGGCCTGGACGATACAAAGAGGCTCAATTTGTTGGAACGATTCACCAACCGACCAGACGAGTTTAAACACATGGACCTCGTTGCACAACTGGAGTACATCTCTCTCAGTGATAACAAGTCTGAGACAAAGAAGTAGAACGGAGTGAGAACTAGGAAGATGTACATTTTGAACGAATATTTTAAACTGTATCAATTTAATCAATAAAGCAAATGTTAGTTTGAATTTCAAGAGTTACTTTTTGACAATTTCAAAACTATGCGTTTTTTTATATTCAGTGCTTCAAGTTTTAGGACACGAGTTTCAATGTTGAATTTGGTTTTCTTTTCAGTTTACAACTTTTTTCATGGCAAACAATTCCAGAGGTTTTTTTCAACACGAAGTTTTGCTACAAAGTATATTACTACACCAATCTTTTATGTCAATGCTGGTACTGATTTCTTGTTTAAATAAAATTTTGCAATTTGTAAAATTAAAATTAAGTTAATTTAAAATTGAGTGATCCTTTTTGTGATTGTAGTTCCGCATATTGGACATTTGTACACAGCAGTTTTAGCTGACTGTATAGCAAAATATCAGTCGATGCAAAAAGATACAGCTGTTCTGTTAACTACTGGAACTGACGAGCATGGGAACAAAGTTCAAAGAGCCGCGGAGGCAGCGAAACTTGAAACTTTTACTTACTGTACACAAGTTTCGCAAAAATTTAGAAATATGTGCGATCAATTTGATGTCGGATATACCGATTTCATCAGAACGACTGAGGATCGACACACAGAATCTGTCCATGCATTTTGGGTATGCTTATTTATTTTATAAATAAATAATTTTTTAATTTGATTAAATTAATTTCGACAATTAATTGAAATTTATTTTAGAATCGACTGAAAGATAACGGACACATTTATCTAGGAAAATATTCCGGCTGGTATTGCACTTCAGATGAAGCATTTTTATCTCACACTGAG
Source organism: Trissolcus brochymenae (assembly GCA_030523145.1). NCBI lineage: Eukaryota > Metazoa > Arthropoda > Insecta > Hymenoptera > Scelionidae > Trissolcus > Trissolcus brochymenae. The sequence continues at coordinate 57,933 of JAQQRF010000305.1, read as the reverse complement.
CTGAAAGAAATTGAAAAACCAACAGGAGAGAAACATTTTGTTTCTGTTGAGTCAGGACATCCTGTGGAATGGACTGAGGAGGAAAACTACAAATTCAGATTAAGTACATTTCAAAAAGACCTGAAATACTGGCTGAAAGATGGTAATTAAGTTTAATTTATTTTTTTAGAACAAAACATCATTCAACAAAATAGTCCAAGAAACCATGAAAAAAAAAGAATACTAACTAAAATATGAAATTGGAAAATTAAATTTACAGATAAATCTATCCAACCAGCCGTTTATCATAAAATTTTGTCGCAATGGGTGGAAGATGAAAAGACGTTTCAGGATCTTAGCATTTCCAGGCCAAGGAACAGGGTACCCTGGGGAATTCCAACACCTGGCGACAGTGGTCAGAACATCTACGTTTGGTTTGACGCTTTAGTTAATTACTTGACTTCGCTGGGGTACCCCGACGAAAAGTTCCGACAATTTTGGCCACCTAGTGTTCAAGTAAGCGCGCCCCAGATAATATATTTATCACAAAAATAAATTTCTGAAATAATATTCCTTTTCTTTTTTGATTGTTTTAGGTTGTAGGCAAAGACATCCTTAAATTCCACGGCATTTTCTGGCCATCGTTTTTAATAGCAGCTGGTTTAGAACCGCCAAGAACGTTGCTAGTTCATTCGCACTGGACAATTGACGGTGAGAAAATGTCAAAATCCAAAGGCAACGTTCGGTCTCCGTTTGAGGAAGCTGAGATGTTCACAAATGAAGGACTTAGGTACTACCTCTTGCGCGATTCAGTTCCTCACAATGACGCAAGTAAGGATCTATAAAAATATATAAGCATTTAAAAATAAAACGAAAAAGAAGAAATAGCAACCAAAAATGTTTTGCAGATTATACTAGAGGGAGAGTACGTGAAATTCTCAACAGTGAACTGGCGGACAATCTTGGAAACCTAGTCAACCGATGTACAGGCAAAATTATAAACCCAACCGGCGAATTTCCCGACCCGCTGAAGTACGGAAAAACGCTCACATCTGAGCCCGCAGCTGATCTGAGAAACCGATTGGAAAATCTCAACGAGAAAGCAGCACAGCATTACGAACAGTTTTACGTCCACCATGTGATGGACGAAGTGATGTCGGTCCTGCAAAGCGCCAACGTGATGATCAACCACCACAAACCGTGGGAACTGCGAAAAAATACGGACAATCAGACGGAACTTTTGGGAGTCATCTCGTTAGCTCTGGAATGTTCGCGGATCTGCGCTCTGATTATGTACCCGGTGACTCCCGAACTGAGCAGACACCTGTTGGACTTCTTGAGGGTTCCTGTGAGCGATCGTACCTGGGCCCACACCAAACCGAGCTACTTAAACTCAGACATTACGAACCAATCCACAACCCTCAACGGAGAGAAACTGATTTTGTTCAGAAAGTTGCAGGCAAAAAATTAAATTTGTACAAAAGATGGTTTTTATATACGCAAGCAAACATGAAGATTACAAAAAGTGTTTCAATCTCAAACAAAAAGTATTATTTTTCAACAGTCCTGAGGTAGAGGGTTGGGTTGAACTTTTTCATGATCTTTAACCGTAGGAACGTCTTTTGGTTTTGAATCGTCGGCAGGTTCTGTGTAGATCAGATCCTTTTCTTCCTTGATGCTGTCCTCAATTAGGGGTACACAATGTGTTATGTTTTCTACAGTCCCTGTGATTGTGATTCGTCTCATCTGCTCCTTATCTGAACACAAAATCAAAGAAAAATTAGCAAAGAATGAAACTTTTTTCAATTTCACAATAAGTAGAGACTAATCTTATTATTTCTCATTCATTTCATTTCAATTTTGAAATAAAAAACGGATCGTTTTTTATTGTTCACCTGTATCACGCATCGTGGGACTCGAGTCAAGGGTAATCTTCGTTTTGGTATCCCTCTGGATAAGACGAATATTTTTTCCATTAATGCCGATGAGACAACCAACCGCATTGTCAGGGATGTACATCTGAAACGACTCCTCCACCGGCTGGTTAGAGATGATGTTACGGATAACAGCTTCTGCCAACATGACATCGTCTGGTTTCCCTCGGATTACACAAACTCGAACCGACTCGTCATTAATGTCTTCATCAAAAAATATCTTTGTCCGAGTGTCTGCCTGGATCTCTTTGATGCGTGATCCTCCTCTTCCTATTATCCCTCCCACAATTTCCTGTGGTATTTTCACTCGCAGGGACGTTTGCCTTGATGTATTGATATTGAGTTTTCGTTTGTCGGATGAGGGTTGCTGAAAAAAAAAAAAATTGTACAGCTCTGAAAATTGTTTTCATTTATAAACAAAAATCAGAAATATTGTAAACAACCAACTTTTTTGAAATATAAATATATAACGAAAGAGCCGATTACTGCAACCGAGCATACACAAATTTTGACCATATGATCTGGAAAAAGAAACACAAAACTGTCAATTGCTTTTAAAATGGAAATTTGTTCATTTTGAAGTAAATAAATATTATCTCAGTAAACATTGAAAAAAATGTATATATTTTCCATTCTTTTCTGTTTACATAACTAATGTAAACATAAGATTTACGTTTTGTTTACGTCTGTCAGGCAATTAAAAATGAGATCAAAATATGAATGGAAATCATTTTTTTTTCTCTCAGGAATGACTACTCACTCTGTATCAGATAACCACAAACCATGTTTACTGTTTTGAATATAACAACAATCCTTCGAAAATATGCAAAAAAAAAACAAAACAAACAATATAAACAATCAAATTAAAACTGGTGACAATAAACTTTTGACCACGCTCACGATTGTTATCATTCAATTTATTGGTTAGGATTACGGTTTTTCATATTTTTGGCGCTCTCCAGTGCGAGGACGCTGCGGTCGGTGATCGTCAGCAGCGCCGCTCTCGCTTGGGTTTCCAACATTCATTTTCTCAGTACAGTACGTACAGTACTACAGTTAATTGACGATGCGTGTAGTGTGTGCAGGGGGCACATTGGTGCCGTTTTTAAGCACAATTTATTTATTTTGTTGATCGTGCAAGTGATAAGAGCTGTCGCGGGTTAGATGTGCGTGCATAATGTCGAATCCCGGCGGTAGCAAAAGAAATGGAGCGACCAAGATCCGCTTGACGAGTAAGTGAAAAAAAAAGGCCAACGCACGCTCAGCGCGACCCCGCATTCGTGCTTCATTCGGACACCCTGCCTCTGTCCTCGTACCACTTCGGACCGAAAAACAAATAGGGTTTCGAGTTGTTGGCCGATGCGTGGCCGCAGATGCCAGCATCCGCCCGCGCCAGACTGGTCCCCCTTGCCAGGCCACTCCGCTCTCTCGAATATGCCAAAGCAACGCGCGACAATGGCCGCACTCTCTTTCCTATGCTGTCAGAGACCTTTTTTTCGCCAACTGCAAAAAATTTGCCAAATCAATGAGAAACTAGTTTTTGACCCAAGATTTATCACACCTTGTTTATGAGGAAAAAAAAAGGCTTTCGGTTGGTCCTAGTGAAAAATCAGATCAGAGTTTAATTGATTATCTTTTTTTTTTTCAATTTGTAAAAAATGTGAGGGAAGAATTTGAAGATGAAAAAATTGGATGAATTGTTGCAGGCAAAGGATCGTGTTTTTTATTGCAAATCTAATTTGATTTTCTTTTTTTTTTTTATCGCTGATTAGTATTTGTTCAATTTAATTGTTTGTTCTCTAATTGGTTAAACAATTTTGGTTCATATTTTTCTTTGAAATTTGTTATTAATTATTTCATTCCTCTTTTTCAGTTCTGTGCGCTCGCAATCTTGCCAGGAAAGATTTATTTCGTGAGTATTTAACACTGAACAATTGTATAAGTTGGATTTATACAAATTTGTTTACTTTTACAGTTTTTGTATTTTGATGAGTTTAAAATATAAAGTAATATAATTATTTTAGGCCTGCCGGATCCTTTTGCAAAAATAACGGTCGATGGTTCTGGCCAGTGCCATAGCACTGACACCTGCAAGGCAACGTTAGACCCAAAATGGAACCAGCATTATGACTTGTATGACTAATTATATTATATAAACTCCTAATTACTTAATTTGAAATATAACAAATTATTTTAAATTAAATCAACTACCTTTTTTTTTCAAACGTGTTTCTTTGTATATTTCTCATATATTAATTATTAATTTTGTTATGCTTGCTTATTCAATTTTAGGTATATTGGAAAGAATGATGGAATCACCATATCAGTATGGAACCACAGAAAGATCCACAAAAAGCAGGGAGGAGGATTTCTAGGATGCGTTCGCATATTATCAAACACAATCCAAAGACTCAAAGATACCGGATGTAAGTAACCGTTTTAAATAAAAAATTTATAAATATTCATTAATATCAATTTGAACTTGATAATCCATCTATCAATATAAATACGAATCTCACGATTTACTAAGTGTATAAACCTCTTTCAACATTCGCTACAATGTTGATAATCAACTTTTTTTTCTCTTCGGTTAGATCAACGCCTGGATCTTTGCAAGACGCACGCAGATGACAGCGACGTGGTCAAAGGTCAGATAGTGGTGTCGTTATTGTCCCGCGACAGTCACAACGGTGCTGTCAGCAACACGGTTGGACACAACGCCGTGGTTGATGTTCTCGGTGACCTGAGCTGTCCTACGGACCTCCCGGACGGATGGGAAGAAAGGCGAACTCAAAACGGTCGACTTTACTACGTCAATCATTATACCAGGACTACTCAATGGATCCGTCCGAATTCAAGGTTTATTTCAAATCATTAATTAATAATGAATGATGTAATAAATAAGAAACATAACTTTTATTATATTAACAATAAAATGTTTTAGGCCTAACAATTCGATAATTCCAACTGGAACGGAACCTGCCGTGCCACTGGAGCAGCCAATGTCGCCGAGCAGTAGTGGCAGTCCGTTGACGCAAGGCCCTGACGAAAGTCCATCGAGACAGTCGAGCGACTGGACCGGCGAGGGAGAGTCTCCATTGAGCACCCCAACCAGAGACAACTCGGCTCAAAATACGTCTCGAAGCACGCCCACTCAGGCGTCCAATTCGACATCGCAAACGCCTCCGAATCAGCAACAGAATGTTAGAAATAACAGCCCCTCGACGCAGGACAGACACGCGTCGAGAAACAGCGAGGAGCAAAACGGCAACCAGCAGCAGAACCAGAGGACGGACCGCGCCGGGCCCAACGTCAGTCAACAGCCCCGCAGGCCCAGCAGGTCCAATCGCAATCGTAACAGCGTGATCATGGGCAGCGAAAGACGAACCGAAGCGCAACCTTTTGATTTGCCTCGAGGATACGGTTAGACGATGCAAATTTAGTTGATTGATAATGAATATGAAGGTCTCGAATATGTTTAAGTAAATGTTGGGTTTTGGTGTTTTTTTTTCAGAGATGCGCAAAACTCAACAAGGTCAAGTTTACTTCTACCACGTACCAACCGGTTCGTCAACCTGGCACGATCCAAGAATCCCCCGTGATCTGTCGGCAAACGAGTTGGCAAGCGAACTTGGACCACTTCCCAGCGGATGGGAGATGCGACAGACACACAGCGGGAGAGTCTACTTTGTCGATCATAACAACAGAACAACACAGTTCACAGATCCCAGACTCTCCACGCAGATCATCAACAATTTGTTGAAGTGGGCATTTTGTATAAAATTATTAGACTTAGGTAGAAAAAATACACCGACGTATGATAATCAATGTTTGATTTGTTTGTTGTAGACGACAAAACAACGCTGTGAATAATCAACAGAACAATGCGGCAAACTTGCCCGTAACTCGAAGTGAAAATGCGGCCGTTTCTTCGATGCAGCAAGCAACCAATCAAGTTAACGTCAATCAGCAAAGAACACGAACGGAACCATCTGCAAACAACAATGTTATTCCAGCTCGTAAGATTAATTTGTTTTTTTTTTTATTGTACTTAATTTTATTTAATTGTACTTCATGTTTTTGATTGTAATTGCAAACGAATGAAAAATTGTGTTTAAATCTAGACTTGTGTTTCAGAGGAGAACATAACGCAAAACGGACAAACGGTTTCGGACCTGCCAAAAGAACTTATGGAAAGTGAACTGCTCCCGAAGTACAAAAGAGATTTGGTAGGCAAGCTGAAATGTTTGCGAGCTGAGCTTAATACACTTCAACAAAGCGGTCACTGTCGGCTTGAAGTTTCTCGTTCAGAAATATTTGAGGTACTTTAAATATGATTATTCTAAAAACTATAAGAAACATTATAAATAACTTGACTAATATTTTGAATTGTCGCAAAACAGGAATCATACAGATTGATAATGAAGATGCGACCGAAAGATATGCGCAAGAGGCTGATGGTGAAATTCCGCGGCGAAGAAGGGCTTGATTACGGTGGAGTTGCTCGCGAGTGGCTATATTTGTTATCGCACGAGATGTTGAATCCGCAGTACGGCTTGTTTGAGTACTCGAGGGACGACAATTACACCTTGCAGATCAATCCCAACTCGGGCATCAATCCCGAACATCTGTCATATTTCCACTTCGTCGGCCGAATTATGGGCATCGCTGTGTTCCACGGCCACCACATCGATGGTGGATTTACCACTCCCTTTTACAAGATGCTCCTCAACAAAGCAATCAATCTTAATGACATCGAAGGCGTTGATCCTGAGCTGCACAGGAGTCTCACATGGATGCTGTAAGTAGACCAAACAACAAATTATTTTTTGCCTTACTCTCAACAACATAAAAAGTAATTAAACATATTTTAATTAGGAGATTAATTTGTCTTTTGTTTTTCTCTCGTCATTTTTGCAGAGACAATAGCATAGATGGCGTATTAGATTCGACATTCTCAGTAGAAAACAATTGTTTCGGTGCACTGAGGCATCACGAACTCAAGCCGGGTGGCAAAGAAATTTCAGTGACAGAAGAGAACAAACGCGAGTACGTTCGCTTGTACGTGAATTACCGTTTCATGCGTGGGATCGAGCAACAGTTTTTAGCTCTGCAGAAGGGCTTTCTTGAGCTGATACCCCCGCAACTACTGCGACCGTTCGATGAACGTGAGCTCGAACTTGTGATCGGCGGTCTGGGCACCATCGACATCAACGATTGGAAGCTACACACTCGGCTCAAGCACTGCACCCCTGACACGCCCGTCGTTAAATGGTTCTGGCAGATTGTCGAGAGTTACAACGAGGAGATGCGGGCTAGGCTTTTGCAATTTGTTACTGGCAGCTCGAGGGTACCTTTGCAGGGATTTAAAGCTTTGCAAGGTCCGTTGAGTAATCTATTAAGTTCATTTTATTAATTGAATTCATTATCTTTATTAAAATTTGTTATTATTATTGTAGGTTCAACGGGTGCGTCCGGACCGAGACTTTTCACTATTCACGCAGTAGATGCACCAAGTGAAAATTTGCCTAAAGCGCACACTTGTTTCAATCGTATCGATATCCCACAGAATTATCCCAACTATCAAAAAATGTTGGACAAACTCACGCAAGCCGTCGAAGAGACATGCGGTTTTGCAGTCGAATAAAATAGGTGAGCAACGTAATTTTCTTGAATGAAAGTTGAACTGCATTTTTAATGAAAAAAATCAGAAGATAAAAATGAATGTTGTTTTTTAGACAACCAATCGAGTAACAAGATGCACATTGTTTGCTTGGAAAACTCTGGATTGTTTCAACTGTCGAGCAAATAGACGACTGAAAGTCGTTAGACTCGTTTCAATTGAATGCGTGAACATATTTGCCTTTGATATATCATATCAAAAATCCAAACCTGCTCACATTACACAAATTTTGTAAGTTTATACCTATATACAACAAGGAAAACGTTACGTATGTTTACAAATATACAACAATTAATGTTATTACACAGAAAGGGCGGCTAGTATGAGAATCGAAGAAAAAGAAAAGCAATTCAAAAATTGTAACAATTTTTGTATAAATTGATCAGAACTCATATCTGCAAATCAAACAATTAAAATCATATCAACTATTTATGTTATGATTTGTTTCAAACAAATTTTATTATTGAAAATCAGATACAGGAGTCGTTTACTATAGCCACAATTTTAATGTATGTACAAAGCTTTATAGAGCTACACTAAAAAATCAGATTGATATATGTAAAAATTTCTAAACGAACAAGATTGGTATATTTTATCAATGTTTGATTTTACGAAGACACAACTTTTCGAACACTTTTATTCAAAGTAGTTCACAGGAATCAGCAACTTCAATTGCAAAAATGTAAAACAAAAAATTATTTAACAAATTTAATTTTTTTTCTGTTGTTTACTAATTTTGTTAATACAAAAGTGTCCAAAGGTAAACTGCCTTAAATTAAAAAACTGAAAATGAAAAAAAGAAATATCAATGGAAAAAAACAACTGTGTCATATCGCACAGCATATCAAGCAGCTGAATTATGCTGACTCTTTGAAGTGCAATATATGCAGAGAATATCAAACATTAGGGAGCTTCGAAAGGAAAAATGAACAAATTTATATTTTATACTTAGAAAAAAAATATAATCGTTCCCGTTTTTCCGCACAGTGGTTGACGATTTGTTCGAAAAAAAAAACTAACAAACTTTATTTGATATTATTGAAAGTGCCTTAATACGCAAGACAAAATGCGAGAAATGCAATGGACGAATAAGAATTATCATCGAATGTAATAAATGCGAACGAAAACACGACAGAGATTTAATTAATGAAACAAAAATGAACCATTGTAAACATTTGAATGACGATAATTGCACAAAACTTTTGAAACCATTGAAAACATATTTTCAACAATCTCAGTAATCAGATTAACGTTTGAAAATTTTTTTAATTGATCAAACTGGTTCGATTAATATGCTTTTTCACAAAGGCAATTAAAAAAAATATGAAATATCAATTTGATTATTAAGATTGTTATAAGACTAAATTATTAAAACATTTTTGAAATCAGCGACAAGGAAAGAACTATTTTTTCATCATAAAAAATTGTCAATACTCACTTGCGCCAACTACGATGCAATTTACCGCTTCATTGTTTTGTATATAATTCATTAATTTTCACTAATATATGAAATTGTGACAACGACGAACTGTTTGAGATCTTAATTCTGCGAATACAAATTCTTACGCAATGCCAAAATTTTTTAATTGTAAAATTATACGACTGCACACTAGGTTTCCTTCATTTGCATCCATTCAACAGTTATTTGGAGGTGGATTGTTATTTTTTGATTACTGCATCGAAAAAATGAAAAAAAAACAGCTCATACATTCAGAGCACATCTGAATGAAGCTTTATTTAAAAAATATAGTATTTGTTGTAAATAATTAATTAGTAGATTATTTGACATTTAGTTAATTTTGTAGTACAACTTGATTTACAAATACAAATTGATAACATTTAAATCAAATTGATGGCAATATAGAATTATGGGTCGCAAAAAAAAGTAACTAGTAAATACATTTTAACATTAAGATACTATTTAATCGTTATCGTTTTTTAAACAAACGAAAAGTAATATATTCAAAACGGTTTGTTCGAAATAAACGAAAATGAGCATATCAATTGAAGCTACTTGCGAATTTAAATATGTTCACATCATTATTGCTCTCTCAATTATTATTTTAATCTCGATAAATCTGAGCTGCGATTGAACTTAAACAAACATTAATTAAATTAAAAAGAAAGCACCGACTTTGTCAACCAAAAGTGTTCAACCGTTAAGCGCACTGATGTAGAACTTTGGATACATTTTTTTTTGTATACAATTTATTGTACTGTTGCTTCTTCTTTCATATCAAGCGATCGTTTGTGATTAGGGCGTTAGAATCTAATTATGGCATTGAGGATGTTATATTATTGTACATAAAAATTCAAACTAAAAGGGAAAAACAAGAGAACCAAAGTGTGATTAAAATCGGCAATATGAAAATCGATAATTTTATCGCGGAGCGAAATTAAAAATTTGAGTGACAAATCAATTTTTAATTATTAAGAAAAAATACTGATCTAACGTCACATTTGTTACAATTGTATTTGATATTATTATAAGAGTACCATCAAACATTATTATTAATAATTAATTAAATCAATATTATCACTTGTCTTTACAAACCAATTATCAATACGATTATTTTTCATTAAACTATCGCATTCGAAAGACGCGACTTTGTACATATATATATTTTTTGTATTTTGGATGAAATGTATATTTTAATAAAATATCCAATAATACAAACAGACCGACTGGATTATCATTCAAGATTATATTCACATTCATTCGCTCTTTATTTGTACACGAAACGATTTTAAAAACCAACTTTCAATATTTTCAGGTAAATGTTCACATTCACAATTACGTACTACTTGATTTTATGTTATAATTAAAATTCATCCTCTGGAGTTATAGGTAACACCGCACACTGACTGTGTTTGATGCCAAAAGCAAAGGTCGGCGCTCGTTTACCGCTGTCCTTCGCATTGTACTGAGGCCCAGGAACACACGCGGGCTTGTAAATGTCTCTTCTAAACCTCATACTGTAAGCTGGACACCGTTTTTTCACTACATCAAGGTTTACCTTGTTGTAAGCCGCTGGTCCAGGGATGTCAGGAATTTTCTGTTTCGGCTTGAAATAGGCTCTAATCAAACAAGCGTTATCATTAAAATTAATATTAGAAGATAAAAGATATTATCTTCTATCTTACATTGTATAAGCAGCCTCAGCTTTTTTGTCAGGGATCTTAGAACCAATACAAGTTGGTAGCAAAACGTTCGGTCCAGCACCCAAGGTATCATGTTTGGTCACATGTTTGGAACTCATGGTATAAGCTGGAGAATTTCTATGATGGTTCACTAGCGGTGCTCTTTCCACTTTGTATTCAGCCGGACTAGGACCGGAATACCGAACTGAGTGCACAGATCGTATCAAACTTTTTTCAATTAATACTCATAACTTTCGTCAGTTATTGGATTAATTGTATTCTTTTACTTTTGTCAGGTTCCTTGGTGCCGAGAGTGTAGGCAGGAGCCTGATGGATACCGCGACTAGTTTTATTGTAGAGTGGATATTTGTCTGGACCGGGAACTTCGCTCGGATGTTTGACATCGTGACGATTTCGAATTGTGAAAGCTGGTTCGACCTTTCGAGTTGGGTCGTGTTTGACGTAACCTGTAAGCCCTGGTAGTCCATATTTTGGTCCTGGACCTAATTGAAAATTTGATCAGACGTTAAGAAAAACCTTCTACATTTTTTTCTTTTAAATCACCTTTTAGTAAACAACTTAGGATTTTTGTCTTTGTTGCAGAATCACCGTCCATGATAAAATTTGAAAAATAAAAAAAATATATAAAAATTTGATCTTTCAAACTAAAAAAGTGTCACTCTCTTTATTTTAGGTACTGAAACAAATGAACGAGAATGCAAGTTGATTGAATTTATTTTTCGTTGTAAAAGTTTCGTCCTGTCAATTAATTTGAAACAAAAATTAATCTGAGAACTAATCGAATTTGTCGAACAATGTCAAAAGTTTTCTTTTTTCTTCATCGCTTGCGAATGAGTATTTTACAGTATTACGCGATATCTCTTTCAGTTCCTCTTTGGTCAAGTCGAAGTGCCGCGACAGCAGCTCGAATTCTTCCGACAGAGTTGTGTTGAAAACACCTTTATCATCCGTCTGCAAAAATGAGACCGAACAGTCAATTCTCGTGAGTTGGTTTTTTAAAATACTTTTTTTTCAAATGACCTCAGTTTCTAATAATTTTGCGATTATTAATACTCACAGCAATACAGATTGGGTGTTTCGCTTGGTACAGATATTGAAAATGGTGTTTCGACATTGCACTTACGGTCTTACATTTGATGTTAGAAGTTAAACACAATTCTGCAAATGAAATTATGAAAATGTTTAATTTTGGAAGAATCAAAAATCAATTTTTACCAATTATCAAACGAGGAAACATTTCAAATTATTTACCGACTGGAATTTTGGATTCGAGCAGTTTTTTAAACTGGTCGTCCGATCCATTAAGGGAAGGATGAATACATGTACAATGTCCCAATCTATCTGGCTTGAATTCCAAGATGTCCATAACTTCTACCTTGTTGGGGACCTAAAAAATCGTTCATCCATTTTTATGTAATTCATTTTCATATTTTTCCATCAATTAATTATTTGAAAAAATATTGACTTTTACCTCTGCACAATGAGACGTTATTTTTAAACCAGCATCTCGAGCTTCGCCCATTAGTTTTATAAAAGCTTGTCCCTGTGTGGGATCCCCGCTAAGATCAATACCAAGTACATAATTAGGATACTTTTCTTTCATACGAATTGCAAGATGAATGTTTTCTTCTGCTGTATCTCGTCCCTGCTTTCGGTTGACTGAGACCAAAAATTTGACAATAATGGTAGGATTTTCAACCTCGCAATCTCTGAAATGAATTTTTGAAATTATATTAAACTTTAAACACCTGTTATCAAGTTTGAAAATTATTATAAAAAATATTATTCTAAAATTAATAATATTTGAATGTATATTCATTGGTTGCCTGATTGCTCGAATAACAGCGTCTCCATATTCTTCTTTGGTCATCAAATCTTTCACTTTTCGAGGCGTGCTGCGAAGTTCCAAATAGACAACATTGTCCTGACAAAATTCTTTGATCACATCTTTAGTGACGGTGTAAATGGCTTCAGGGTAATTAGTTAATGAGTATGCCAAATCAAAAGCTTGGAAGAAACTGCAAAAATGCAAAATTCGATTAACATTTTTTAAAGAAACGTATATAAAAATAAATAAAAATGTAAAAAAATAACTCACTCGGATAAAGAAGAACATTTTTCAAAATTTGACAAAGCCTGTTCAGTTTCCATCTTATTTTTATTTTGCATCTTACTGAGTTTTCGCAACGTTGAAACGCTCAAAGATCCGTTTAAATGAGCATGTAACTCCTGAAAAAAATAGAATAAAATTATTTTAATGAGGTTAATTTTTATGATAAAAACATTGTACGTGAAAGTATCAAGTTAGTATTTCAAAATATTATTTACAATCTTGGGAAGTTTCTGACAATATTCTGTAATATTCATCTTTAACTTTGAATAACTGGTATAATCAATGGAATTCAAATCATTTTAACTTGTCAACAATAAACACTTTGTTATGTCCATGCGCAGATGGCGCATGCGCACATTATCTTGGTGCGCTAAAATGGTATAGAAATTGCGCAAAGCTACCAACTGCCACCTATATTCACGGTGGAAAAGTTTCAAGGTTCTAAGATGATTAAATTCACACTGTCGCAGCAATTTTAAAATGTAAGTATATATTTATATAATTAAATTTGAAATACGAATTATTTATTCAAAATACAATCTCAAATTCAATAGATTCTGCAATATTTACATAAAGAGATTTTTTTGTAAATGTTAGAATTCCTTTTTTTGTTTAACAAATGGTACAACATTTGTTTATAAATTATTATTAACATATGTCACGTTCTGTCAGCAGAGTGCTCGTTTCTTAGTCGATGGCATCGGTTTTCTCAACGTGGAATGGTTTCTCAACGTCTTCTACGGTACACTCAGTGATTACGCTGCTGTCCATCTTGCTATCTGCAATCTTCCTCACGATATCCTTTAAATAATTGCATTATTAAAAACAAATTCAACAAAGTAAAATTATTTGACAAATTAAACGAATTTTGTTTTTACCATTTTCTTTTAAGGACTTTACCAATTGCAAGAGATAATTTGTTACAATTTTTACAGTTTTTATATTGGATCAGAAATTGAGTATTGTGTTTTCTGGCATAATCCGGTGTCATCGATACTCAACCAACTCCATAGTTCTTCAGCTTGTAGTTCTCTCCTCTAAAAGGTCCTCCATAAATGCTCTGGGCTGTAAAATGAAAATGAACATAAATAAAGAAATTGTTTGTACGAAAAGAAAAGATATCTCAGTTATTGCAGTGTAGTAATTTCGATTCAGGTTACATACGGAAAAAAATGAAGAAAATTTTACCTTCAGTTCCATCAAACTTCTTGATATGATTAGATCTTATTTCGTCTGTTCTCTCAGAATATGAGGTACAGTACTTGTAACCTTCTCCAGGTGGTCTCTTGCACAATTCAACAAAGTTTTTGACAGCTTTTGGAACGACGTATCCAAAAAGGCCGATCTCAATTCTTCCCGCTGGTTCATAGTCAATTTCAATATCCAAGAAGACCTTTAATTTAAAAACATAATTTACTTTTTTAGTTTTTACATACTGAATTAATAAAAGCTTTGCTGACAGTATTCAACAGATGAGTAATTTCGTTGGATTGAGCAAACATAAAAATCACCTTTTCTGTGACACGTATGGGAATTTTTTTGGCAAAACCAACGACGGAGTTGTATTAAACAATAACAACCAAATATATTTCATTTTTTCGTTAATTATTTTTTTGTTTGATGTTTAAAGTGCAGTAATAGATGTTGAATGTCGTGCATTTGAGTTATGTCAATGATATAAGACACCGAGCTGGTCAGCTCTATTATTCAATAAATTATTATGAATTAAATCATTAATTAAATTATGTATTAATGATAGTATTAGGAAGAGATGAACCACACAGTTGGAAGCGGTTGAAATTAACGTCAATTTTGCATGACGGTTGTAAAATAATGAATAAATAATTTCATGGCAATAAAAAATATCCCAGTGATAATTCATTACACTTTTTTCAATACAAAAAATTATTATCAAAGCGGCGTACTTTAAAGGCGAGCGATTTGGTTCTCCATGATTTTTAATAAATAAAACAACCATCAAAACAAAAAGTTATAGGGTTGATGTAACAAGTCAAAAACTAATCAATTACATGCGATAAAATTTATTATGATTTTCTGAACAAAATACTGAATGTCATCTGAAATCATTTTCAAGATGAAAATTACAGATACATTGATGGATATACAATTTTATATCTCTTTTTTTTTCTAACAAACGTACAAAAGTATTCGAAAGTAGCGTTCCCATTTGTATGAATCTTCCAAAAGAGTAAAATATAGTTTCCCTTAAAAATATATAGCCTTCGACGCTGGTATGTTTATGCAGACGAGATTGAATACATGCTGACAAAACGTAATGTTTAAAAATAATATAAAATAAAATAAAATTTGGTTCCTCTGAATATGTATAGAGCCTTCGCCGCTCGTATGTTTTATGCGAACGAGATTGAGTGCGTGCTGACAGAACTAGGTCAGGTGATATTAAAAAAAAAAAACTTGGATTTCGAGGACGAGAAAAAAGCGTTGTAATGTTTTCAAAAAAATTTTCAGTTTGAAGATTTATTAAAGGTTTACACCCTCGTAAGACTAGATAAGTCAAAATAAAAGTAGTTTCAATGATACAACCATTAACATTAAAAACCTCCTCACATTGTTCGAAAACAAAAAAATAATACGTCCTATCCGAGAATAATTTAGAAAAACAAAATAAAACCAGCTTAATTGCTTACAATTGAGTAACCACGGGGAAATGTAAGTTTTTTATACATTAAATCTGTTGTATTCTCTTTCGCCAAGTTTGGAGGGGGAACAATTTCTTAAGCGTTAGAAGGGGGGTTTTGTTCTGATAAAGGTTGTACTATGTTGACTCGTGAAGCATTTTTGCCACGGCCTTTTTTCGATGCCGACAGCTGCTGTGTCGTGTTTTCACGCTTGGCTTGGGATTGCATCATTGAATGTGAGCCTTCCGAGTCTTGAGCCTGACCGCAAAGATTGTTGGATCTGGGTCCTTGCTGTTGCTTGTTGTTGCTCGTTTTCTTTGACTTGGAAGGCTGAGCACTTGTAGTGCCAGAATGCGGGATCAATCTCAAAACGTTGCCTACAGCTTTCGTTCTTCCTTCCCTGAAGACCATCCTCTGACCAGGTTTAATATACTCCGGATGCTTGATAAATCTGAAGTGCACCAGAGCTTTGTCTCCGGTTCTCAAGCAATCTTCAGACATGGAGAGAATAGATGCAGTTTGTCTGATACTTCCGCAATGTACTAAAAAATAAAACCGCAAAATGTATTATCAATTGAGTAAAATATATACTAATAATATCATTTCAGTCATTGAAATTCGTATGATTCGACATACCCATTGCTTGGTAACGAGAACTAATTGTCGTTGGATGGTGCAAGACTAAGATCTCGCCCTCGAATTCCCAGCAAGCTTGAGGGTTCAATAAGGGCGACACCATGACCATCCCCTTGCGAATCTGAGATCGTTTTATCTTTTTCAAAGCAAAACTTGCTGTCTGGCCCCCTCTCACTTCTCGCACTGGCATTCGTTTTCTATGAATACTTTTGACTGTGATTTGTACAAAGTGACCAAGAGGATCCGGTCCCAGGAGCAGCACGTCGTTCAGACGAATTATCCCTTTCAGTGTTGTCCCAGAAACAACGGTGCCCACACCCTGTTAACAATCCATTATATCATATATATATATATATATATATATATATATATATATATATATATATATATATATATAACATAGACTTTACAGCTATTGAAAATGATTTTTTGTTAAGTTAATTTTGAATGATATGAGAGAACAATATTCTACTTTGATATTTAACAATTTTTTTGCGAATAATGAGCCAATTTTAATTTGAAAGATACCCACCGGAACTGAATAAGTATCATCTATCTGGAATTCTGCAGGTTCATTGTCATGACTAGTAATTCTAGCAGTCAGCAAATTCAGAAACATCTTCAGAAGGTCAAGATTTTCTCCGCTCACATTCGAAACTTGAAATATCGGACAGAGTCTAAAACAGTTGCAGTTGTAATTAACCAATTTTCGTTATTCCAACTGAAGCCAATGCATAAACCAACCAACGGTTTTTACCTTTCAGATACAAAATTCGTTGCACTTATCACAACATCATCGGGAGTTTTTACAGTGACCGGAACTTTTCTACAACCAGGTGATTTTAGGATACGTATCAGCAGTCGTAGATTTTCCTTTAGCACATTGGGCGGGCACATATCAATCTTTGTAACAACTACAAACACTGGAACCGAAAGTGCGAGGGCTAAACCTAAGTGCTCCTTTGTCATGCCAACAATACCGGCGTTTGCCCCTACCATCAACATTCCTGTAAATTAAAAAACGGTTCAACAAATTAGACCACTCAAAATTATCAGTTAATTCAATTAAAAACTAGAGAAAATATTGTTTATTATATAATTACCAAAATCAGGTGCGTGCCCAGTCATACCAAATACTGTAGTTTTGAGGTACCGTTCGTGGCCGGCTAGATCAATGAATGTGATGACTTTCGATGACTTTTCGCAAATTTTCACCCAGTCGAGAGATCCATGCTCGGGCTTATTGACAACGTTGCCAACGCTGTCAAAACCAAGGATGTCATTGCCGACGGAACTCGTTCTGCCTGTCTCAGCTTCGTGTTTGTGTCGGAACAATTTTTGTCGGGCCAACCCACGACCATTGTCCAGTTCCCCGTGAGTCAACACACCCAACAGGGTCGATTTACCAGCATCTACGTTACCAACAACTGCCACCCTAAAATAATATGACAACTTTAATTTGATATCATTAATCCTCGATAATATACAAAAATTAAATTATTCTTTTTTTTGTACTGCTCTTAAGAATAAACTTGATAAAATATTTTGTACAAGAAATCTAGCTGTCAAATTTAATTAATATACAATCGTTTAACCTGATTTCTAGAAAATCCTGTTGGTCTAATCTTTTGCGCACTAGATATTGTCCGACCAAACGATGTTCAACTTTGGTCTGACGTAATAGGACACAATCAGCTTCCAAAGTTGCAGCTAGGGATTGCAAAGTTGCCACTGATGCATCATATTCGTCTTCTTTTAGTCCGTCTTCTGATCCATCTGTGAAAAATAATATCAAAAAAGGCAATTAAATTAAATCAATTGAAATGAATGCAACATCATAATGAAATAAACAATTATTTAATATTACACTCAAAGTATATTAAACAGATTAAAATGAAGGCAAACATTTTTATCTTGATTAAATAAATAATTTGAAATATGAATTTTGCATTTTCTGTTTGTTTGTTTTTTCTAAACTAACCTTCGCCAATTCCAATGTCAAAAATAGTTTCGCTGCCACCATCCTGGATCCTTTCTTTTAATTTTTTCAGCAGCAGGTCATACTGGTCCTCCGAAGGGCTCACAAGGACATGCTGAAAAGCAATTTGCAACGTCAAACTAATTAATAAATAATAAAATAATCATTCATAATTAATATGACAGAAAAAGAAATTAAATCAAAAAATCTTTATTTTGCAACATAATGGAATAAAAAAGGATCAAATTTAAATTTGACTTCTCATGATGAGACTGTTAACAAGAATTGCATCACATTACCTTCCCCCGAATGGTGGAGTAATCGGTGGGCATGGATTTCGGTTCTTTCTCAGACACTTGAGCGAATGACGACATCGAAGCCGGTATTGACATGTTGGAAATTGCAATTTCAAAAGAAACGAAAATCCCAAAACTATTATTTTTATCACTTTTATAAATTCTGAACAAACGTTATCCTATCTTTCATGTCCAATTTTATCTTACACCTTCACCTGCAATCGAACAAAAATCAAATGTTGACTCAATACGCGAATCAAATGGTGATGAAAAAAAAAAGAAACTTGAAATAAAAACATCAAATGTCATAAATCCAAAATAAAAGCACCCTCTTGGCATGAGTTTGTTTGTAAACAAAAGTTATTCGGAATCGAATCTTTTTATAAATCTAAACTTGAAATAAACATATGCTCGTATTTCAACAATGAAAAAGAGTGAAACTGTCAGTGAAGAAAAAAAAAAACACAACACAGAATCTTGAATGAAATATTGAAAGTAAAATGAATGAGTTAAGCTGGGCCCAGTGAGATGTTCAATTTTGTTACTACCTGTCAGAACAATTAAAAAACACAAGACTAAACTGCAAGAAGTCGATTGAAAATGCAATGTTTACAGAGCGAGAGAGAGCAGAGGCTGATATTCAAAACTCACACTGACTGAGAGGAGTGTTGTCGCATATTGTGCTGCGCAACTGTTTTCGCCCAGGGACAGGACCGAAAGAAACTTTTGTGAGGTGGACAAATTGTTTTTGGATGAAAAGAAAAAAAAGTCACTGTGGATTGTTGATCAATAAGCAATTTTGATTGAGAGAAACCCAGTTGGGAATCGGTCACGCACTCGTTCTGGTCACTATCACTAATGTCATCGAATGACGAGTGCATATAGTTTCACTCAACTACGTGTTCCAGGACAGCCAAACAGCGCGCTGCGATGAGTTGTAAAACTAGCCCACAGCATCCAATCAACTGTCTGCCATTCCAAATGTCTCAGCCAATCGGACGCTGCTCTTGTTTCAAATTTGTCATGTTTTTTTTTTTATTTTAATCACTCAACTTTCTGATAATGAACGTTCGTAGAGTTGGCGCAATGACAGCTCTCGGACTCGGTCGGTAAAACAGAACCGTCCTGTATACACAAAGTTTTTGACAGTTGCAAGGTCTTGGAAAAAGTATGAAACTGCGACTTTGAGGAAGAAAATTAAATTTTGCATGCCAAATTACTGCCTTTTAAAAAGATGAATAGGTTAGGTTTGTTTATATCCTTTCTTGTTTGTTTTTGTTTTTAATGAAAATTAATTGTTTGGGTGACTTCTTAGAGGTTATAGTTTAGAACAATAATAAATAAAGTGACATGTGATTTCTTCCGATTGTTGATGACGATTTAATTTTTGGATTTCAGATTCATCTTTGCAGAGTTGAATGAAGGTTGCGTCAAAAAAGTATCCAAGATCATCGTCCAATGATTTTGATTGAAGATTAAGTTCAAAAAATGACAGATATTTTGGCCTGTGTTATTTTGTTGTTTGTTTCATATTGTTGTTTCACGTGGTAGGTTTTTTGTTATTATTCATTGACTTAAAAAATTGAGAAGTAAAATTTTGATTGAAAGACAAATATTTTGTAGGCTCATCCCAAGATTAGCAGCATGTTTTGTGAAAAGGAGATACAAAATTCATCTCCAGGTTGGTCACATCTCTCTACCGTACTTCAAACTAAGAGATGTGAACATTTCAAAAAGTGGCTACACAGTTGTAAGTTCAATACTTATCAAAATCATTGAATTATAATACAAAAAAAAAATATTTTTGAAATGCCTAAAGTGGATGATTTTTTTATTATTTTGTTAGCAAATCGAAGAGATAAGTGCAAGGAGCAGTTTGTTCAGCAGCGAGGTGCCGAAATTGTTGGCTGTTGTGATGAAGGGAGTGAGGATAAATAAAGACGTTATAATAATCGAAAAGTACAAAAAGCACGGTGTCAAAAAGTCATTAGATTTTCGTAACAAGAAGATACCTCCAATAATCTTAACTTTTGTACAGGTGAAATATCAATGACAAAATTAATTATCCTTGTATCTAGTTGTATCGTACACCTAATTGTTCATTATGTTTATTTGTTTAATTTTGTTATAGTTTATGGCTGTGAATATTGAAAATTTAAGTCTACTAGCTCTGGGAAACGGTTGGCTTGTGAGCTGCAACGCTGAAAGTCTCGTTTTAGATGGTAGTATAGTGCATGGTGCTCACACACTTTTAGCATCAGCGACCGTTGCTGGAGGAGCCATGAAATTGTTGCGTCACGCTTCTGATGCTTGTTTAGCACAAATCAGTTTCGCTGGAACCATCGAAGCTACTGTTAAAGCACAAGAGGAAGTATCTGTGGAAGTAAGTCTTCAAAAACAACAAATAGATGAACAAACAGAAATCTTCGAAACAAAATTATATTTGAAGAATTATCAAATAATCTGCTAACAATTTTCATAAAAATTAATTGAAATTTATTTTTAGAAATTGTTTGTGGAAGTAACCCAGACGGAAGGTTCAGGTGGAGCAGATTTGCTGGAATTTTTAAAAGATAGAAAATCGCAATCGTCTAAGAATTCCGAATCAGCTCCCGAGATAACACAAGATCTGCTTCCTAGAATTGCTCCTATTTTACCAAAGGTAGAAATTTAGTAAGTTATAAATCTAAAAACGCAATGTTTGAAGCTATAACAAAATTTTTACAACTTCTCAGAACTTGACATTAAAGTTGGGAAGCTCTTCAGTAATCGTAGGCCGAGAAGATGGCTCGAAAACCGGACTGGAATGCATGATACGACAATTGCAGATCAATTCAACGTTCCAGTTGTTCGATCCCGAGTCGTACTTGGCTGTGAATGTTGATGGATTTTCAATCAGAGGCAAACATCCTATCCTGAGCCTCAAAAACTTGTCTCTCGAATCTGAGGTTTGATTTCTGAGTCATGCAATGTTGACCATTCAAATTGAAACACTTATTAATCAATTGATATTTTATGTTGAATTTTTCAGTTGAAAAAGAACGTTTTAAACGTGACGACTCAAATTAACAGCTTTTCAGCAACGTACGATTGTGCAGACTGGGAATTAATCCTTCCAAGTTTAAGTCAAGATCTGCCATCGTCCGATACCATCATCAATACCTCTGAATATCCGTTGTTCAATCTCAATCTGCATACTGTTAGCGAACTTTACGATGGTATTTTGATCATCAAACTTCCCGGAGTGGAAGAAGAAGCTGCCTGCAGAGTAACGCATATCAAATTTTCAACTGATAAGTGGATCGGTATTGAATTATTTTATAGTCTCAAACATAAAACTATGTTATTGTTCGTGTAAAAAAGACGATTCATTTACTGTTTTGTTCATTCATTTTTTACATTTACAGAAAGACAAGATCCTTTCAATGCCGAGTTGACTATCGAAGCATTGCACTGCGATCTGAACGGCACAGACATATACGTTTCTGAGAACGAACACAGCTGGGGAAATTCACTTTCCATGGGAGTATTTTTGGCGACAACTCGGAACAATGCGGTTGGAATAGTCGTAGATTCTCTAAAAACCGAATGGAGCTTGACGCTGTCAAAGTTTCTTGAACAAGCCATCAAGTATAAGCTTGTGACATTAATTTTTTTTTTACATTTTTATAAAATACTCATTTTTGTGTGTGCATCTTTAGGTACTGGAACGAACACAAACATATCATCGCAAAGAAAAAGACGAGACAACCCAACAAAACGAAATTGCAACTGAATCTTAAGATCTCGAATTCAAATTTGTTCTTCATAGCAGAAAACAATTGTAAGATGTCAAGCTCGAAATTGAGATTTGTTTATACCAATTTTATAACTCTTATTGAAAATATTATTAATTCGCTTTCATTTTTTTTTCAGTGGCGATAATGGTCCGACTAGACCTCGCAAATCTAGAGCAGAACACCAAAAGGTTCGTCGGCGTTGCGGAAGGAGTTTGCGCGATAACTCTGAACAAAAACGATGCGGTTGTTTGCGGCGAACATGCCCAGGCCTTAATTCGACCATTTTTAGCTATAAGGAAGTGTAAGATGGCTGTCACCTCGGATGCTATCAACGTCAGTTTGGACGGCACCACTCTCGCTTGGAGTCCGAACTTGCATCTTCGACTTTTACGACTCTGGCGCGAATCGAATGATTTCAGAAGACTCGTCTCGTCTGAGCCTAAAGATCCGTCAATAACTACATGTAAAAAATTTGTTTGATTCTACAAACAACAAATTATTCTAAAAAACTTCTCTTTGATCTCAATTAGTAACGAATAAACTGTATGTTCCAAGGTCAACCAACAGTTGGTCGAAAGTGGGATATTTTGGCATCAAACGGTATCAGCTTGGGGATTTACATCTCTGCAGAACATTATCTAGAACTCTCGTCGGACCATCTTCGTTGGTCCCAAAGCGAATGGAAGCTCAGTTACCTGCGAGCAAACCTCAACGACGCCGACATAATCATGATAGAGGGATTCCACGTGCATCGTGTGCTGGACGACGAGGACATCAGAATCGAGAGGCAGAACAACGAGGACTTTGTTCTCGAATGGAACAGAACTTGGGCCGTTGACATCGAAGCACTGAAGATTTGTTTCCCTTATGAGCACCAGTTCACTGAGGCGATACAGAACAAGCTGTTGAGTATCAGAAAATGGTTGCGCGAGATACACTCTACAAAAGGTCGGAAAAAGGATCACGTCCTTCCAAGTGATTTAATTATCAAGGTGCAATTATATAATATTGATTTTATTAATTTTCATTTAGTGTAACTGAATTACTAATTAAACTTCGTCCATTGCTGGGTTTGCAGATAAAAGATTGCGTGTTTGAAGTGAGCGACGATCCTTTCGAGATAAGACTGCGGGACAATTACGAGCTACTGGAGGACGAATATAAAGAAAGTTTGAAGCGTCAAGCAATGTTGGATACAAAAGTACAAAAGCTGTACAAGGAACGGTTCCTGTTGCCGCAGGACAAGGTCGAAGAATTGTACGAGAGCTTGAACAAGAAGAACGCCGAGATATACGTTCAGAGGTGGAAGCAGATGCAGAGGACGGGTCCACCAAGAACCACCCTGTTCGCCTGGACGATGCAAGATATCGAGATCCTGGCCCTCGCGGATCCTTCGATTGACGGTGTAGAAAAGGCCACGATAGCTCTGAGAGAGATGGACCCGGAGACTCCGTGGCCTGAGGATGGTCTAGAATTTAACACCCTTTGGGTCAGGGGCATCGCGGTGAAATGCGCCGAATGGAAATTGCAGCTTCGTGATTTTCCACAACCCTTGCTTTTGGTCCAGAAGTTGAGCATCTGGGGGAGGCTTGCGGGAGCTGAAGCTCTGGCACCTCCTCGAGCAAAACGAATTGTATCAATTGGTAAATTATCAAAGTGATAAAACCTCTAAGTAAATTGAAGAAAAAAGAAACAAAATAGAATTGTAATCAGTTTTAATTATTGTCTACGGGTTACCAATAGTGATTTTTTTTATTGAAAATTGTAGAAGTTGGAGCGCCTTGGGAAGACATCAAAGTAGAAAGAGGAATGACATCGATGAAGTACTACCATGACTTGAACTGGGACATTGACAAGTTCCGTTACGCCTTCGGTCCTTGCTGGGAGCCGGTCATAGCGCAGTGCAACCTGAGTTTCGAAAAGATCATACACCCGTCCAGAGATCCCAGCCCACCGTTACCGTTCTGGGATAAGATGCGACTTATGCTCCATGGTAGACTGACGCTCTGTGTCAAACGACTGACTGTGCTTTTGCACGCTTCCTTGGATCCTTACAACACAACCGAGGAGATGGAACTCACCTGGTCCGACTTGGAACTCGACTGGACTCAAGCCAAGATTAAAGTTACAGGCAATCTGGATGTCTTTGTGAGGACAGCTAGCAAATATGATGATTGCAGGTTGATTAAACATGCCGTCTAATTATAAATTCAGCAAGATTGAACAAATTTAAATATAACACAATTTTGTGAATTCTAGATTGCTGCATCTGCCGAACGTTCGTTTGACAATCAAACTCGACTGGGTGTGTTTAAGCGACACTTGCGATCACCATTCCGCCATCCCCTGTGCTCCGGACAAGCTTCCAGAATACTCGAGCAACCAGGAGCACGACTCGTTTCGAGCCTTTCGGTCGCAAAATCTTAACGTCCGACTTGACCTGGAGACTAAGAAGTCGTGCGCAGGTTCGCCCGACCTGACGAACCTGCCGACTGCTGTGTTATACGGCAGTACTCTGAGGTGGTTCGAGAACCTCAAGTTTATCTTGTCCGGGGCAACGAGACCTACAAGAAAAGGACGATTGTTCAAAAACACTCGTCCCAGAAAGAAACAGCTCAGCAGACACTACAAAAACGTGCGTCTGACTTTGGCTTTTCATAGGTTCCATGTGAGTTACTGGATGTCGTCAGCAATGCAGAGGGGTTTCGAGGTCACGGGCAACCGACCCGTCACCTGCAGCTCGGAACATAATTTCACCTTGCATCCGGTTGGGGACGGACTGATACGTCGAGCCAGGGCTGAATGGGCGATCAGTTATATGAACTGCCAGTTGAGCGATGCTGAGATCTGGCTTAAAAGTGCGCTGCAGGAGAAAATCGTGCCGCCTGATCATCAGCCGCAGGTAGAGAAATGTTACTGCCTGAGCGTGACTCGGGTCAGTTATGGAAGGGAGGTGATGATCAATGACATCAGAGGCGGCATGCCAACTCACAAACTTGTTGTTGATAATTTAAAAGGAGCCTGGACGAAAACTAACAGGTGCATTAAAAATCACAACTTTACATCATTAAACATTGCAATTACAATTGAAATTGAATCGAAATTAAAACTGAAAGTAAATCTGTTTTGTCTGTAAAAACTAGGGACGTCGTCTTTGCTCTGTTCGATTCTTTTATGAAGAGTCAGCAGCTGAAGAAGAACCTCTCGACAGCAGCCCTCAAAGGTTTCCATCGTGAGAACTCGACGCCGCACAAAAACCGTATACGACATATTGAGAACCAAAGCACACCAACGACAACCACAACCGCGTCTTCTTCGACGAGCAAACAGCACCAGGGCGAGGCTGCTGGGATGCTGCAGCGACTGATCGCCGAGGCTGCAAACAAGCCTGTTGCTTTTAGCGACGATTCTTCCGTCTCTCAGACTGGCGAGCAGTTGCTCCGAGGGGGACGCGATGCGTGCCCTGAGGATGATGTAGTACATAAAAATTGGGACAGTATGTTTGCTAAACAATTATTATTCTAGTTTAATTGTTATGAATGTATCATTTGTTGATTGCAGTTTTTTAATTGCAACGAAATGTTTGTCTTTAGTTACTCTGGTCAACAGTCAAGTTACATTAAAAGGCATCGAGACGAAAGGGTACGTTATTTTGTCAGCAGCAAAAGCTGAGATCCAGCAGCGAGTTCACAGACCCGTCTGGAGAGAAAGGACCCTCGTCTCAAAGACGTCCTGGTTTGGAGCCCTCGAGTGCATGCAATATTATGCGACCGTCAGTGCCAACACAGATGACAATATCGATGAGAATATCATGTGGCTGACGCTGGATAACATTCAAGTACAAATTTTTAGTTTGTTAAAAGGAAGATCTTTCGTTTGTTCAATGTAATTTTAATTTAAAACTTCGTCTGAACAGGAGAAGGATTCGAGAGTAATTGAAGGCCTGCCAGACGTTCCAGCACTGGTTGGATCTGGTCAGAGTGTCGGAGGGGTTGTGAGCGAAACCGTAGGCGGGGGCGAAGGTCCCCAGCACCAGCTGCAAAGGATCGTGTCGCGTTGTAACTGCGAATTTTATTACATCGGTTATAGTCAAGCTCTTGACAGTGCATTCTTAGATCAAGTTCCACCGCCACCTTGCGAAGAGGTTCGTTCAAAAAAAAAAAAAAAAAAACCCTAAAAGAGATTTCAACATTTTTTTTATTACAAATTTGTCATTATCTTTCTTAGGTCAGTCCTTGGGAACGGAAAGAATTTTTCGCCGCCGACTCTTTTACCTTGATGCACCACGATTTGGACGTCTGTACAAATTCCCTGCAGTATGCAATGCTCTTGGACATCGTGAACAATCTGCTTCTTTACGTAGAACCAAGGAGGAAGGAAATTTTAGAACAGCTGCAAAGGATGCGCTTTCAGTTGCAACTGCAGTCCGAGGAGGACCAGAAGAAACCAATCCAAGAGCTGCAGAACACAGTTCGAGGTTTAGCGGCGAGCTTGCGCAGCTTGGAACGAGAAACTTATCTGTTGCAAAAGGTGCTGGCGGAAGAACCGACCGAGGAGCTGCACATGGAGATCGAGAGCTTGGAGAAGCGAGTGTTTCAGTGCAAGGAGAAGCTGAGCGCGAAGGCGGAGGAGCTGGACGTGATGCTGAGCTGTTACAAAGAAACGACTGCTCCAACGGACGCCGCGGCCACGCTCAAGGACAAGTCGGCAACGATCGCTCGAACGGCAGAAATCTGCTTCAAGCATGCCCAGTGGCGTCTGACGGACGCCGACGGACAGCTTGGTATTGCTGATTTGGTGCTGACCAACTTCATGTACACGAAAACCAGCAAGACCGACGATTCGGTTGAGCACCTGCTCGAGCTCGGATATGTCAAGATGACCAATCTACTTCCAAACCAGATCTATACCGACGTCCTAACGCCAACCGAGCTGCAGAGCAACATGCCCGTTGATAGGCAACGTGCACTAAGAGTATTTTGCAGGGAGAAGGCTCCGGTCGCTGGGATCTCGGTTAAGGAGCATTTTGAAATCAATGTCGTGCCGCTAACCATAGGTACAGAAAATAACGCTTGAATTTGTTTTTTTTATTTGATGACATTTGATTTTGAACTTTGCTTTTGATTAAGGTTTGACGAAAAAATTCTTCAACACGATGCTCAAGTTCTGCTTCCCCGAGAGAGATCCTGAAGTTATCGAAGAGCCCTCACGGTCGGGTAAAGATGACTCGTCCCAAACAACCACGAGGGAGTCATCGTTTTATGTACCAATCGAAAGGAGAGACGACGTGGAGAAAATGAAACAGAGAGCTGATAAGAATAAATTGTTCATATACATTAAAATACCTGAAGTTCCTGTTCGTGTTTCATACAAGGTATAAATTTGATGGAAGAATTTTGTTATATCTAATTCTGATGAATGATTATTGTAATATTTGGTTGTATGTTTGCAGGGAAACAAAGAGAAAAATTTGGAGGACGTTCGTGATTTTGCTCTCGTGATTCCAACGTTGGAGTATCACAATGTCACTTGGACTTGGTTGGATCTTTTACTGGCGATGAAGAGTGATTCGCGAAGAGTGATTCTTAGTCAGGCGATCAAGCAGAAACTGCAGATCAAACCTCGCGGGCCGCAAGAAGAAACGACGCCGCAAGAAGAAGACAAGGCTCGACTTCTTTTTGGCACTCGCCATTTACCGGGGGAGGCCAAAAAGAAGAGTGTCTTCAAATTCAAATGACCGGCTCGATACTTTTCACTGGATAATCAATTATGATCCATTTTTATAACATAAACTTTATACCAAACTACTCTTTCCTATTGTAAAAATACTTTTTCTTAGCTCAGAGTTTATTTAATTCAAGTACTGTCACAGTAGCTTGTAAATAAATTTCATCAATTTGATTGTACAATGACATAGGCTTGAATAAAATTGTTAATTCACTTGTATCGTTTAAAATATCGTATATTTCATGATTCTTTCCAACTTAGGCGCTTTGAAAATTCGTACATTTTTTTTATCACAATGATTATTGTTAGTTTTTATTGATGATAATCAATGGGCAGCGATTGAGAAAAATGTTAAATAAACTATAATTAAAGCCTGTAAAAGTTAAATAATAACCCTCAATCTTCTTTTGAAATAAGTCATCGAAAAATATTACTGTTGATCCATTCAAGAGGGGATTATCTATTTAAGTTTAATTCAAAATCTTTAGTTTGTTGAACGTATGAAAAATTACTTTATTAAAATAATAGTTTCGTGGAAATGATTTTGTTTTTGTCTGACAGAACAACCATAGATAAAAAATTGTTTTTCATACCAAAATACCCCCTTAAAAGTCTCACAAATAAATGTACATATTCACCGGGTAAAGATTTGCAGCACCATTTGTGTAGTGAGCGTAAATATATTAAAATGATTCTCGATAATGAATGTAAAAAATCATCACTTCTCATCATAATTATAAAACGAGAAAAAACAAAAAGTAATCAGATAAAAAACTGCACGTTATTGAAAGTTTTCGACGTCATCCGCTGCGGTGTTTAAGACTCTCTTGTCTTCTTGCACAGGTGGTCGATGACGACAGATCCTGTACTGAAGTTTTTTCATCAACTGCGGAAACAGTATGTTATTGTAAGAACACATCCCGACTAGTAAAACCCCAAAACCGATGAGCTGGAAAATAATAATTTCAAAGAGTTAATATATTTGTTAAAGTTTTTTGTATTAATTTTTTTTTTATATTTTGTCAGTTGTGTTACTTGGATGTAATGAAATTGCTGCCAGTGAAGCATCAAAGAAAACAACCAGATGAATATCGTCCGAATGCTGTCCAGTATCGTTCTTGTTGTAGCACTTATTTCTTTGGTAACACTGATCCCAGCAAAATTGAAGAAAGCAATACTCAATACGATTCCTAAAGTAAATGTTCAAAATGATGTCTCATTTTTTTACAATAGAATAACTGACAAATGATAATATTACTAATCATAGATTTTGATTGGAATTTAGTTTTGATAATATATAGAAAAAAAAGTAAATGTATTTTTACACTGACCAACAATAGCCATGAGTAACCGCCCACTGTTTCCAATCTGGACGAAAGCGTCAAGACAGGCTTCCAGAGTTCCCCGGGAATTATTGGCAAACGGTGGATTTGCGTAGATAAAATTCAAGGGAATCATCAACAAACAAACTCCTGTGAATCCGAATACACCTAAAACATGATTTTACATTAAAATTTGTCACACTGACTTATATGCTTCACCATATTATTTTTCCTTGCATCATTATATCAAAAGTTTTTAATTTAAAAGATATTTCACCTTCCCATCCGACAGCTTGCAGTGCTGGAATATCTTGACCCGCAACAAATTTTTCCTCCACAACCATTTGCGTGGCAGTTATTACCTACAAAGAAATTTGTCTTTTATAATTTCCAATTAATGTTAGCAAATTACATATTAATTATTATTTCGTTTCTTAAATGATTTATAATGAAAATAAAATGTATAAAACTGTATACCTGAGCGCAAATAATCAAAAGATCTCCGGTCAAGATTGAATTGGTATTCATATCGTTACTATCCCTCGTCAGGAAATCGCTAACACCGACCAAAGCGAGTCCACAAATAACAAAAAAGATGCCCGACCATTCCTTTTTGCCAAACTTTCTGTCGAGGAAGCCCATAGATAAAACCCCAGTGAAGATGATCAGAGCGCCTCTCAACATCTGGAAACTGCTCGCGTACGTCATGTTCAATGCGACATACATCGTGGATGTTGCAGTCATGTCGAGCAACGCGGGTACCATCAATACGAGGGGGTTGAAATTACGGCTACCTTTGGTCAAGGGATGGTTGTCTACTGAACCATCCTGTAACATTGGTTTTTTTCATCAGTATCATTCTTCATCTCATTTTGTAACGACTCATTTGACGTATTATAAATTCATAACCATACAATTTTCATCGATTGAGGAACAAAAAGTGAATGAACATTTTTTACTTTTGAACTGATAAGAATTTCGTCACTGATTAACACATTTTTAGGACAACTCTATGCTCCAAAATTATAACGCATAACTCTTTTAACGAATTGGTACATTGGTTCGTATTTAATTACCATCCGTCTGGCGAAATAGAGATAAGCGATTTTAAAAACAACCAGACACAACATCTCCCCGAGGAACATGAAGGCCGCCTGCATAAAAGGGTGATTAAAATTTCGTAATACTCCATCCTGGCCAGGGATTACTTGTTTATCTGCGAACCTAAAATTAAAAACAAATCCATTGCAACAAAAATGAAGACAAGCAATTGATATAAACAAAGAAATAAAAAATTATAACATTAAAATTTGTTGTTTGCACTCACTTGACAGACAGGGTGTTGAACGAGCCTGTCACCACCATAAGACAGGCCAATATTTTTTGATAATTTGTCCAAGCCATCGTGGAAGGCAATTCTCAACACCGGACAATGTTGTTACTATAAACTATGCTCGTTCATCTCTGAAAAAAAAAAAAAATGAAACTGATTGAAACCCAATGACCCCTTATCTTTTTTTGTCTCTTTGTTTGCTGTTATATGTACCACTATTGAACTTTTGGCCCTAACATTAGTCAATCGCAGATTAGAATAATGAGTCACAGCAAAAGAAATTCTCTCTCGAAGGATTTCTGTCTACACGAAGTCTGGAATGTGTAGGTGTAGGAGAAAAAATAATATTGCAACGATGACAATCGGGAAAAATGATACACAAACAATTCACAAGAATATAAACAAAGACAATGACGCACTTATTTGTTTATTACCTTTCTGAACAACTTATTAGAACAAAAGGAAAGAAACTACTCACAAATGATCTTTGCAATGTCTTTGTTCAATTCAAAACTGTAGTTAACATTAACCCATCATGGCAAACAAAAAAACAAACACCGAGATCTGTCAAAATGTGAAAGCCCAGACACTTTAACAGATCAAAAAAAAAAAGATCCCCGTCGTATTCTTACCCATATTGTTGTCATAAGAGTTTCCTTATTGCAGACATATTTGTCCCCTAATTAACATACGAAGGTATCTCCGTCTCTCTCCATCATCCAACCTGAAAAGAGAACAACATAACCTAAGAAGAATTTAGGAACACCTCTAGATGTTTCGCCAAAACTGGTTCCCCCAGTTCTAGTAACATTTCGACTCGACGGCCTCATCGATAAAACAACCAAAGGAAGCTTCTCTCGGCATCGGTGTGTAGGAGAGAATCTCGTTTTTACGTGTACTTAATTATACAAAAAAAGAAGTGTAAAAATGTCGCGGTGTCAATTGTAGATGCTTCGTGTTGTTGATGTGAGATTGGAACCGAACCGATTGGTTGGGGTGTGTAAACACACCGGAGGGTTAACTGGCTAGGGTTCACTTGTATTTGGTCACCCACGGAGAGAGCAAAAAAAAAAGAACATGGAGGTTAGCAATGAGCAACCGGCCTCGGCTGTTGAAACGCCCAATAATAACGAACAGGAACACAATGACGAGAGTATGGAAGAATCTGACGAGTATAATTATGAGGCGGCCAGCGATGAGTATAGACATTTTATTCCCAGAGGACGAGGAGGTTACAGGTAAATTTTTGTTACTTTTTTTTTGTTTTTTATAAAAGAAAAAAAATGTAAAAAGATGTTCGAATAAGTGGTTTGTTTGTTGGGATAAGTGATGTAAACAAACGAATGTTCACAGGGGTCGAGGTCGAGGGTTTGACTTTTCAATGCGAGGAGGACCGCCACCCAGGTTTCGAGGTCGAGGTTTTGGACCTCGGGGGCCAATGTTTCGTGGGGCAAACAATGGTTACCCGCCTTTTGAATGTCCGCCACGGCCAAACTGTCCACATCCGAACCCTGCAGGACCGCGCTTCAGAGGACCTCCGCCGTTCGATCCAACTTGGGGTCACATGGGGCCTCCGAACATGATGGGACCGCCTGGCAACATGATGCCTCCACCGGGAATGGTTAGGGTTCAATCAACCTCTTAAAAAGTGAAATGTTGCAAGAAATCTGTGTTCTGAATCTACATCTGAATCGATAGACTGATTGAAAAGTAGAACGTTATAGCTTGGCTCGATCAAGTTTTTTTTATCTGTTAACTGTAACTATTAACTTGACTCTAACTTGTTCTGGTAACTTTTAACTAGATTGAAAGAAGAAACTCTTAATCTGTTTAATTGTTGGTTTGATCTTCTGAATCATGGTTTGATTTTTGTTCAGATCCCAGGACAACAGAATCAGGTGCAGACTTCGCAAACAAACATTCCAGGATTAGATCTAAACGGCGAGGTTTGGGTGGAGACCAAAACGCAAGACGGAAAGTCTTACTATTATAATATACGATCTCGAGAGACAACTTGGACCAAACCCGAAGGGCCTAATGTAAAGGTCATGGTTCAGGATCAGGTATCATATTTGGAGAAACCTTTTTATACTTTGATTTTATTCTAGAGGACGTTAATTCATGCCTGTGCAAAAACATTTTCAGTTGGAACAGTTGGTGCACGGAGCGTCGAAGCAGCAAGCTGTGACTGGCGCAGCTGCAGCGACGGTGCCTGTTACAACGCCAGCTCAAACGGGTATGAACGAAACGAGAGCTGCAGCTGCCCCGAGCACCGGCGAGCCTGCAATCACGAACGCAGAGTCGATAAACCAACTGAGCACAGCGCCACCAGGCACCGGACCTCCTCCAATTCTCAATGAGAGTTCGGTGGAAAACGCGAACACTTGTGAACCAAGTCAGACCAATGGTAAGAATTTGATAAATGAAGTAAAAAGAAATGAAGAAGAAGAAGAAGAAATGCAATTTTACGGTGATGCATTTTTTAGGAACAACTGCGGCTGTGACTAGTCCTCCGGCTGGCGTCACTAATACGACAATCAACTCCAATATCATGCAGCAGCCGCCTCCAAACATGATGCCGATGCAGCACAGAATGCCCACTCATCAGTACGGCGGACCCATGGGAGCTCCTCCGTTTGGAGCAGCTCCATTTGGTATGCCACCTCCTGGGTTCCAACCCTTCCCGGGATATGGTCCACCTCAAGCAGCATGGGGTAATTTATCAAACGGATGTTTATTTATCAAATTGAGAAGAAAACGAGCTGTTTAACTTTATTTTCTTATTTCTAATGTGCAGGGATGCCTCAGATGTCGCATGGAATGATGGCTGCACAAGCGCCAACCGAAGATCCAGCAATTCTGTCTCAGATAGACTCTGATATTGTGGCTGCTGCGATGTTGTGGTCGGAGCACCGGGCTCCTGATGGTAGATTGTATTATTACAATAGCAAAGCCGGGGAATCGGTTTGGGAGAAACCCCAGCCAATGAAAGATCTTGAGAGTATGTAGTTATTGGTAATCAGATGGAATCTACAATAGGTAGATATTGCAGGGATGAATAAATAAAATTTGGATTGATCGTTTATTTGCAGATGCTAAAGCAGCGTTGAAACTCAAACAAGAAGAGGGCAGCGCGACGGTGACTGCTGCAGTGAACGCACCTTCAAGTGTAAATGTCACGTCGAGTAACAACAGCAGTATGCTGGACGTCAAGTCCGAAAAGATGGATTGCCAAGATACCAAAGACACGTCAAAAGATGAGAACAAGGTGAAGAAGGAGGATGCTGGTGTCAAAGAAGCGGCAAAACCTCAGGACAAATCTCGACCGATCTCGAGTACGCCGGTTCCTGGAACTCCATGGTTTGTTCATCTTTCAAACTCACTTGTTAAGTTAACTCAACACGTTGACGCGAATTATTTTTTTGGTAGCTCCATTACCACTGTATTTGAGGTTGGATCGTTGATAAAATAATGGGAATGCGTTTTTCAGGTGCGTTGTGTGGACAGGTGACGGACGAGTTTTCTTTTATAACCCATCGTCGAGAATTTCCGTCTGGGAAAAGCCGGAGGACCTGATTGGACGCCAGGATGTGGACAAGATGATTGCGAATCCCCCCGACAGCTTGGTGACAACTAAGAATGCTCGGTCGTCCGACACGAGCGACAGCAGCGACGAGGAACGACCCACACCGTCGAAGAAACCTAAGATTGCTGAGGATAATAACAAAGGCACTTACTTTGTTTGATAATTTAAATTTTGTTTGTCATAAATTTGGAGGGAAAATTTGAACGATTGATTTTATTTTAGCACCGCCAGTGAAGGAAGAAGAGGAGAAGGAAACCAAAAAGACGATCGACATTGGAAAGGAAGCTGCGATCGAGGCTGAAGTGAGAGCTGCAAGAGAAAGAGCAATTGTTCCACTCGAGACGCGTATCAAATCGTTTAAAGATATGCTGGCTGAGAAAGATGTACGTTAGATTTGTAAATTACACTGCAATTTTTGTCCAAATTTAAATTCTCTATCTTCAGATCGAAAACGATTATCTAAACTTGTATTAATTTAATGTTTTTTTTTTATTTCAGGTTTCTGCATTTAGCACCTGGGAGAAAGAGCTGCATAAGATAGTTTTCGATCCTCGTTACTTGTTGCTTACAAGTAAAGAACGTAAACAAGTTTTTGAGAAGTACGTGAAGGAACGAGCGGAGGAAGAGCGTCGCGAAAAGAGAAACAAGATGAAGGAACGGAAGGACCAGTTCCAGAAGCTTCTCGAGGAAGCTGGGCTTCATGGAAAGTACGTATCTTTTGTCGCTTTAACTTTAAATTGAAAGATTCAACGATTGTTTAACGGTTCTTTTTATTTGTTTAATTTGCAGATCATCATTTAACGATTTTGCTCAGAAACACAGCAAGGATGAGCGTTTTAGAAACGTTGAAAAGACGCGCGAACGAGAGAGTCTTTTTAATGAATTTCTTCTAGAAGTGCGCAAGCGCGAAAAAGAGGAAAAAACAGCGAAGCGAGAACAGGTACGCATGTGTCTAGCAATGTTGTTATTAATGCAATCTCGTTTTCTTTGCAGCTCTAATTCAATCATGAGAAACCAATTTTTTTCAGCCGTTTTTCAATTGTCAAAACCCAGCTTTTGACTGCCAGACTAATCTTATATTATCAACTAAAATTAGACTCATTCAAATAATACTGATTTTGGAAAAACTTACTTTCATGAGAAGGAAATTCGTTTTTTCTTTACTTGTAAAACAAGTAATTTTTCACAACTATCTATTAATGCATGCCTTAAATATGAAAATGATTATTGTTATTACAAATTAAAAAAAAAAGAACGAAACTAAAATTAAATAAGAGAGAAAGAACAGTTCTATAATAAATTAACATTTCAGCGATAATAAATCATTTCTTTCAGGTTGTTATAGGTATGTTATCCTTTCGTTCCACTTGTATATATCGTTTTAAAAAAATGTTCTGTAAAATCAAAACTAAATTAAAAAAAAAAGTTATTCAAAAACTGACGAGGAACTCTCTTTTGAAGAAACATTTTAGGAGTCAGTTTTAAAAAAAGTATAGATCAAAATTTTTGGGAAAAAGTTTATTTAGGAAAAGAAAAAGTTAATTTTCATTGTTTTCAAAAAGCAAGAATGGAAAGTAAAGAAATTATTTTTTTTAAAGAAATAGTTCAAATGGAAAATAGCAAAAGAAGAGCAAAAATTGAAAATGAAAAAAAAAAAACATTTGATAGTTTGACGGTTCCTTGTGTGTACTTATGTGTTCTGAACTCTCTCCACTTCAGTCAGGAGGCAGACAGGACAGGTTCCGTATGTGGAGTGGCTTGGTTCTGAAACTTCTTGGTGGATTGGATGATGTCATCAACCATCCCCACCTACACACAGTTGGTGGCACAGTTGGCACACACCCTCGCGCGCCGCATTCTTTACTCCAAAGCAGAGTCATGAGAATGAACGAACTCGGTATTTGTATATTAATCGTAATCTCCTCGTTACTTGACAAGCAACTCTCACTTTCCCCCCATTAAAAAAAAACCAATATTTAAACACAGTCCAATTAATAAAACTAAAATTTGCAAAAAAGAAAGAAATCCTTCTTTGCGATTATATTTTTTGATTCGTCCGTGAGACACAGCTTTGTGAAATTTTTTTTTCCTGCGCTGGTTAGTTCATTAGGTCGAGAAATTGGAATAAAATTGTAACAGATTTTTTTTCATCGCGATTTATTTATACGTTTGTTTTCAAGAAGCCTTTTTTTGTCATCGTTCAAAAATTCGTACTTAGTTTTGTAGCACAGACAATAAGCAACTCGATGTGCTTCAAAAGTACACAGTTCTAGACAATAAAAAAGTCATGTTACTTGTGCTTTGATTCCTGCAGGTTTTGGGAATCCAATTTAAATATAAAAAAAGAACAATCAAGTAATTTGATGTTTAGATGTATACATGTGCCAAAAATCCGAGTTTGACCATATTTTACAATATCGATACAATGCCCATTAATTTGAAACTTTGATTAGTTTAAGTTTTACTGTTGAACCACTTTAAATTTGATCCAAGAGTGAAAAACTGAACAAAAAAAACTGAAACACTAAAAACTGGAAATGTAAAAAAAAAAAGATGAAAGAGACAAATCTGGACCGTTTCGAAGAGATTTAAAGTGGTTGATAGATTGAATGAATAATCTTTCTTTTTCAGCTGAGGACCGGGCAGTACACTTGATTTATTATTACACAGCAAAAAGAACGAAAAAAGAAAGACTCGAAAGAAAAAAGAACAGAAACCTGAATCGTTGTCGAAAGCCAAAAATTGCAGTCTCAACAAGGATTCGGTTTTGATCTTAATACCAGACCTTTTTTTCACAGTTTGCGACGTGTAATTGTGTTTCTTATTTCCAGCTCTTTTACTTTGACAATGAAATTTCAACGATGTTGAAACAAAAACAAAGATAAGAACAAAGAGGGGAGATTGGGGTTTTTGAAAAAAAGCGAACGAAAAATCCCCTCTCCATGATTTTTGTCGACCGAGTTTTGCTGAAAATTGATCAATCACCCGAGATTTGTCGCGACGTTGGAGATTAATCAGAAACGTTGCAATTTCAGGTGAAAAAGGATTTCATAGCGATGCTGCGGGAGAACAAGGAGATCGACAGGCACTCGCACTGGTCCGACTGTAAGAAGAAGCTGGAAGGCGACTGGCGCTACCGGCTGGTTGAATCTGCGACAGCGAGGGAGGACTGGTTCCGGGACTACATTCGCATCCTCAAGGACGAGCGCAAGAAGGAAAAGGAGCGCGACAAGGATCACCGTCACAAGGACCACCACAAGTCGGACAAGAAGGATAAAGACAAGAAGGAGGATAAGCACAAGGAAAAATCATCCAAGGATAAAAGCGACAAGGAATCGTCGTCTAAGGAGAAAAAGTCACGGAGGAGCGAGTCAGTTTCACGAGCTGAGTCTAAGGACAAACACTCGGCGACCGGTGAAAAAGAGGTCGGAGAGATTGACGACGATGAAAAGTCTGAGAAGAAAATTAATGATAATAGTGTAAGATTTATATTTCATTCGTAATTATTGTTCATGGTTTTTGTAATTGCGAATTAGATTGATGATTAATTGTTCGGTTCTTTTGGTGCTTAGAAAGAAGAAGTTGAGGCGGAGGAGCATTCAGATTCCGAGGAAGACCGAGAGAAGCAGAAACGCGAGCGTGAAAGAAGAGCAGAGGTGAGCATCCGAGAGAGGGAAAGAGAAGTTCAGAGAACTTTGGCTACACACCTGAGGGACAGGGATAAAGAGAGGCAGCATCACAGACACACCGAAGCTGTCCAGCATTTTAGCGCACTTTTAGCAGACTTGGTAAATGGCTCATTGAACATGTTGTATGCTATAAAATTTTACACTGGAGATACATTTTATTTGTCCATTCATCAGGTGAGAAACAGTGACCTTGCATGGAGAGAGGCAAAAAGACAGTTGAGAAAGGATCACAGATGGGAACTGGTGGACAGTCTCGACCGGGAAGAAAAAGAGCGACTGTTCAACGAGCACATCGAGCAACTGGGCCGTAAGAAACGCGACAAATTTCGCGAGCTCCTTGACGAGGTTGGTGCCTCTGCAGATCTCACGGCGTCTTGGAAAGACGTCAAAAAGTTACTAAAGGATGATCCGAGATATATCAAGTTTTCGTCCAGCGACCGGGTAAATAAAATATTTTTTATATTGAATGGACAAAGATAGTAATGATGACTAATTGGACACGAATTTTGTTGTTTGCAGAAATGCGAGAAAGAATTTAAGGAATACATCAAGGATAAATTGGTCGCTGCGAAGGCTGACTTTAGGGAACTTTTGCAAGAGACCAAGTTGATCACTGATAAAACTTATAAGAAAGTTCAGGACAACAAGGCCAGTCTAACGGAGATCGAAGAAATTTTGCGCAAGGATAAACGGTTTTTGGTCTTGGATGCCGCCGCTGGAGAGCGAACCCGCCTTCTCATGGGATATTTGGAGGAACTCGCCCGCAGAGGCCCGCCGCCACCTCCCACAGCATCCGAACCTTCTCGAAGACCAACGGCAAAGTAAATTATTTCTACAGTTATTGTTTAAACAATGCTGAAAATGTTCAGTGGAGAGATAATTGTTTGATTTAAATTTTATTTTTCAGTTGAAGCAGTCATTCCTTTGAAGAGACCAGCAGAGTTTCATAGAAGGAGTACTTTATCAAGTACATCACCGCCAGAATGTGTCTTTAAGAGAAAAAAAAAAAAACAATCTTTGCGAGCGACATGTGTTTTAAGTTTTTATTTTTTTGTTTCTTCTTTCTTTTTTCTTTTCGTGCTGCCAAAAAGTTGTAATAAGTTGTTGTGTTTTGGCAGGAATTGTAACAAGTTGAGTAACTTCATGTAGTACCATGAAAAAAAAAATGATTAAACAAGAAATCGAATATTGTAAATATGTGCAATGGCGCTTATTTTTAGCGTTCACAATGACGTGGGACATATTTCATCGAACGAAAGGATGCGAGATAAAAAATGATTGAGTTTTGCACGGAAAGGTTTTTTGACTTAAGAATCGTACGGTGTCATTTAATAACCATTCAGAACAATTGTACCTATCAAATCAAATTATTTACGGCCATTCATGTTTTTTATATGATAACAAAAAAATGTAATATTATTGATATTGTATGCAATTACATGAAATACAAGTGACGTATGCATTAAATTTGACGTTTGTTCTCTCGAAACAATTCCATCCCCCTTTCGATAGTTTTAAAATTAATTTATATTTCATAATGTCTCATAAATTCTATACAATAAATTACAAATATAAAACCAACTTGAACAATTGTCATTAAGCGAAATGGCTCAAAACATGTTCGTTGAATTTGGCAAAGGGTATCTGGTCAAAATGGTCCCCGCACAAGGGACATATACTCGATTCGCTACCTTCGTCCGACTTGTTGATAAACGCTTGCTCGTCAGGTTGAAAATGTGATAAACTCGTTTGTGTGAAATGGTTGTCTCGTAAAACTTCCTTCACCATTGCCTGTGTGCCCACTTGACACACTTTTGTCGAACGATTTTTCATACACCGATTGCAACATTTACCTAAAAAATCATTGAAGAATCAACAAATTCAATTAATCATTATAAACCATCTTCAATCAACAAATAAAATGTTCACCTTTTTTCATTCGTTCGAAACATTTTAATATTTTCTTCAGTTTTTCATGTTGAAGATACAGAGCCTCCTGGGATCTCGCAAGCCGTGATTCATAATGTTTCGAGTGACCCAAAGAGTCCAAATTATTTTCCGGATAAGTGAAACCAAATTCTGTATTAGTGTGGGACGTATTTTGCAGTTCCACCATCTATGAAAAAAAAAAAATCAATCAGTTGATTGAACAAATAAAAAACGAATATGTCAAATCAAATTTCTTACCTCAGCGTACTGCTGTTCCAATTCTGTTTTTTCATTAAATATACTATTTTTCAATTTCAAAGATATTTCTTCCAAACTTTGCTCTTTATTTCCTAGAGTTGCAAAATTTTTATTGCCCTGGGTTAACTGCGTCAGCCTATTCCAAAGTTGTCTATTCTCAGCAGCTACCATTATGAGTTGATGTGACAGCTGTGATTTTTGCTTCACCAGCTCGTCATTTTTGCCCTGAAATTAAAAGTATTTCAATTCATTTTTCAAAATTAAATAATTGAACAAAGTACATTTTCTAAAATGGTTTTTTGTCTCAGAGATTGGAATATCTTCTAACTTGTAATTTTTGTATAATCTCTTGTTCCACAGATTTGTTATCAGCCGAAGGGACCGAGAGGTGATTGTAACTTTTCAACCTCAAAGCTGAGTTTTCCTTTTCCACCGTCGCCAAACGATTTTGTAACTTTTGACAACGTTCCTTCATCGTTTGAAAGGCAACCTCCCATGCATAAATCGATTCAACCTTGTCGTTGTTTGTCACTTCCGTTAAAATTGTTGTGTTCATCGTTAAATAAACAAGGTTACGATAAACAAATCGTCCAAAAATATCAGTTTTTATTACTATCTCTTTTTTCTTGACTTATAAATCTCTGTTTGACAGTTTCATTATTTACAAACACATTTTTAGGTTACGTCTGGTTTGACGTTTGTATTTTTCAAACTGTTGCCAACTTCTCGACGTGTGACTTTCAACTAACTTCAGGCGAAATGTTTTCAAAAATGTGTTTCAAACAAAATGAAATCGATGATGGCAAATAAATTTCACTCGTGTGAGAATAACGTAAGATTCATTTATTGATCGTTAACCTCTGTCGCGCCTCGCTATACAAAAGCCAACGTGTGAGTTCGCGGAACTTTTTGTCTTTATCCTTATCGTTGGAGTTGTTGATGATTTTGTACAGAATTTCCTTTTCATTACTTTCCAATAGCTTTGCAGGGCTTAATGACTTCAGAGTCATGCTATTTAGTGTAACATCATAATATAAAAATACCTGAAATAAATCATTTGAAAAATCTCATAAATAAATTTTGTAATTTCGTCATTTCAATTTAATTGTAGTTTTTATTTCAAGTTCCCATACTTTGTTATTGAACGTTTTGTAAATAAAGCATGGCACAGCTGTTGACTGATTGGCATTATAAAAACCAGTGCAGAAGGCCATGACCGGTTCCTCGAATTGAAATCGAACACAGTTTCTGTTCTGGTCTAAGATGTAGGTCTGACCGTCCCATGCACAAGCTATGATCTCATCTGCTCCATCTCCGGTCACGTCCAATCGACACAGGGCAAATAAATGATGGTCAACTTGCATTGCCCTGTAGAGACAAACAGAGATCAATATTCAATTAATAACAATAGCAATCATTTAATGAATTATTTAACTCTTTCAGCTATTCGCGTACCAAGAAATGTTATCTTCTTTCA
The DNA here is from genome assembly GCA_030523145.1 of Trissolcus brochymenae. Lineage (NCBI taxonomy): Eukaryota > Metazoa > Arthropoda > Insecta > Hymenoptera > Scelionidae > Trissolcus > Trissolcus brochymenae. The sequence continues at coordinate 16,392 of JAQQRF010000305.1, read as the reverse complement.
TAAGTATGATAGTACCATCCAAAGTGGCCAAGGCATAAGGCTTGCTAGGCGACAATTTTGAATTCTCAGAACCGTTCTCCGACGACTCTGCGACAGAATCTTTTCTCAAACTCAGAGTCGATTCAAATTTCGCATGATCGATATTCGTATTGTTTTGCGGGTCAACAAAATCATTGATGTCACCGAGGAGGAATTTGTTTTTCAATCTTGTTTCTTCTTCGCCGAGAATGACGTTTCCTCTCATCAACAAATTGCCGTCCACTTGGTCAACTGTCTCTGTATCACTTGCTGAATGTTCTTCTTTCTCTTCTGTCTTCGGCATAATAAAATCCGGAATTTCTGTAAAAGATTTACGGAACACGAATGATAATCACAAATTCCATTTTTTGTACTAAATAAAATTTCCGGTCAAAAGAATATTTTTGTTACCATCATCAGATTTTTCTGATTCATCAACTGTTTTCAATTTCAAATCTCCTATGACTTCAGTCGAGATGTTTGGATTTCGCATCTGAGCATTTTGGAGCGTCTGATAATCAACGTAACTCGAAGCAACTTCGCTATTATCTGACGCTCCATCCCCGAAACAGTCGTCTGGATTGCACTTTATTTTCATCAATGTACCACCGGGTTGAGCTACCAAAAGTGTTGGAGTTCCATTAGCAGAGTGCTGTAAGAACAAAATTTGTTTTGTTAATGTATACTTTTTTATATGAAAAAATGGTAGGTAAATTTTGAAATATTGAAATTTCAATTTAAAAAAAAAGCAAATCAAGTTTTAAACTCACTTGCAAAGTGATTGTACCGATCTGATTAGCACATTCCCATTTGTTCAGTCCAACAAGTCTTCCAGTATCCAAATCTACACTGCTGGACCATCTGTAGGATCTGACTACTCGGTCAGTCAGTCCTATGACCATTTCATTAGCCCCATCTTGATCGACGTCAGCGACAAGTACAACTTTAGTATTCGGTGGGATCCGCTGCACGTAAACGCACTCAATTTTTCTGCACGACTCGCCGCAAAATTCGTCGTGCTGATTGTGCTGAGGATTGATAGCATTGCTGGTGTGAGTTGATGCCGAAAATGAACTAGACAAAATGTTCGAGTCCAAACTCAACTGGCCTAAACCGAAATTTGAAATTGATCATTTTCATTCCAAATTTAACTTTCTCTCATCAGCCAACTATTTTTTCTCACATCTTCGTGATTTTTGCAACTAAATTACTTTCTACCTGACTTTTTGCTACCGGAAAAACTGCTTCGACTAGGATTCACTGATTTGGGACTGTAATAAATATTGACCCAACCATCACCACCGATAACAACCAAAGCATTTCGACCGTAATTGAAAATATCCCCTATAGCAACGCAAGTGATGAATCCCAAGTTGGTTATTTTTTGCCAAAGCTCTTCTCCCTAGAAAAAAATGGAACATTTACTAAAAACCAAAACAATCTATCTTCAGTGAAGTGTAAATAATTTACTTTGAAGATGAACAGCTCTCCGTTTGTGTTCCCAATGACCAATTCGTTTTCCATGTCATTATCAACATCACCGATCGCAATTGCGTGTCGACAAACGGTCCCTGGGACGTCCCACTCCAGTCGTTTGACAAAACAAACAGCTCTCATTTTGTATTCTCAATTAGACCTGCACTCGGTGGACGTTTATCGGGGTTCTATTGTGAGGGACGAAATTGTCTAACAACTGCCAACGACTCGGTGGCCAAACTATGCACGTTGCCTTGGCTCGTATTAGACCTAAGGATATTGGTCCAAATGAGTTGGAGTCTCTTGAATTTGTTGTGTTGTCTCCTTCAACCCAACAGTGACCGTCAGGAACCTAAAAACAATATCCTTATCTTTACCAATATACAAAAACCCGTATAATTTTTAATTTACTCTTTGATATATCATTAATCTCAAAATAATATAATTTGTACTGTAATGAATAAACAACCTCTAATATCTTATGAGTGTAACCTAACGTCGTGATATAATCTCCCTCAAGTCCGATGACCCTTTTGATCAGTGTTTCGTCAGGTCTTTTTGGCGAGACGAAGGCAACAATGTCACCTCGTTGGATGTCATAATTTTTAACAGCCCACGAGCTCATGAACACGTAATCGCTCTTGCGTACATTTGGATTCAAAACTGGTTGCATCGACACACCTTCCACACGAGCTATCGTCCCGACAGTGTCGATAAAAGTTATCCCAATTGGGACTCCAGTTATAACGTATTTTACAAACGTTGAAAATCCCATCAATCTGAAAAAACAAAAACAGCAAATTGTTTGTTTTCTTTGTACTCAGCCTGTTTGTTAAGTTGTTATTTTTAATAAATTTTGAGCAAAATTGAAAGAGGTTATGTCGTACCTTTTTAACGGGAGATTATTTGTTTTGAAAATCAGTCGAGGTTTTTACAGCAGCCTTTCATCTGGTTTGCGATTGTTGGGATCAATTGCGATGTCTATCAGCCTTTGATATGTATTTCGGGGGCAAAAAATGTCTCGCGAAAAGTCTCGTTGTTTATTAGGTGGCACTGATGTCGAGGGGAGAGTAGTCAGAAGGTGGCGCCCTCTGCACACACTGAAATCCCTGTTGGAAAATAGACCACTCGTTTTTTCGTTACGATGAAACAATTCTGCAGGATAAATGGAAGACACTCAATTTACCATCGACTTTTTCAGACGACTCATAAAAAACAATGTAGAATATAAAATAAAAAAAAAATGTTTCATGAGAAATAATGAAAAACAAAAATTAGATGAATACATTTAATAAAAGGAATAGACAAATGAGAAATGTTTACATTTGATTGTTTATAATAAGTATAATTGTTTCGTTTTCTGCGATTCTCATAAACGTTTTTATTTTTTTTTTGTAGTTACCCTTCAGTCTGAGTGAAAAACAAAAAAACCAGGTTGGGATTCGGTATAACTCAGTGATTTGGGTAAAAGTTTTTGATAATTTGTTCATGCAAAAATGACGTTTCGAAAGATGGGAGGTATTTTGGAATGATTGACGTAATCTTTTGAGTATCGAGCGAGTCTTTCCCTTCGTATACGCTGGTTGGTCCAAAAGATGCTATCGCAGATGGGATATTCGAGTGAGTCAAACACCAGAGTCACGAGGGAAATGTGTTTTTGAAATAAAAAGGCATGTTCTGAGGCAACATTCCTCTGGGTCGTTTTATGTGATTGGGCTCTGAAAGGTGTCAAATGTAGGATACAAGCAAAAGCGTCAGGCCACTTTTTCATCTGCAACGTCTCTCAATTCTGTATACCTATATATTATTTCAGGAGTTGACGCGTCTTTGACACCTCCTTTCTGACAAGGTGTCAAATGACACTAATCATATATTTCTTGATATGTTTGCGTTCATTATGTATATGTTTTAGAAACTACCACACACAAAGCTTATATTTTATTCATACTTTGGTTTTTTTTTCTTTTCAGGTCCAAGAATATCTCGAGACTTTTTTTTCCAATCATTGATTTTTTTATGTTTTTTTTTTTTTATTTATAAAAAAGGTTGTTACTGAAATTGTCTACTTTTATATATATACATATATATATGTACTTTTATATTGGAGGCTATATCAAAAGGTGTATGAGGCTCGAAAACACACAATGGCGTGTTGTGGGATATGGCTTATTGGCAACAATGCGAGAGGTCCACGGCCTTATAAAGGTGCATAATAATCTTCACTAACGTGAAAATTGTTCTGTCAAACATTCAACAGTCGGATTAGCTTTCGTCATGCCGATGTTTTTTGATGTGTGCGTACACACAGATGTTTCGATATTTATATTCCGAATGTCAATTCCGCTGGCTAATGGTCACAGCGCGCGTTTCATATTTGAACACACCAACCGTATGGGGAATAATAAAAATGGTATTTATACACTACGCATATATACGGTAGCTGCTTCTCTTCCCTTTTTTTTCTTCTTCTCATTAACATCTGACTTATCATAATCACCGACGAAACATTATCATAATCGCGGCATTACCGAAATTGAATTATCATAAAATTTTTTTATAATTTCTCATATCTTTGTTATTTACTTCGTCGTAATCTTTGCAAACAAGTTTATTTTACGGTTGGTTTATGATGTAGTTTATATTTTACAACTTTTATTGTTACAATTTTGTTGATTGTGTAATTGTAACTTTTCATTCTCTTTTGCCATTGAGTGATTCTTTTTCTCTTTTTTTTTCTTTTTGTTACAGATTTCGTTTTCGGCGCAACACAATTTTCCAGAACTGACGCTGAGAGAGGACCTTTGAATGTTGACCGGAAATGTCCATTCAGCGATCGGAAAAATGTATCAAAAAGAACTTAACTCTTTTCATTTAACAGCAAGCAGCGGTAACGTTACAGCGAAACAAACCAGAAATACCTCCAAAGCTGTCACTCGTGATTCTATTATGAAGATATACATGGGTCTGTATAGATTCGATGACAAGTTCGAGAGAAGAATAAAGTATTCGGCTAACACGGGCACGTTCCACGAATGACAATATATTTATAAACGAGGATGCATATTTAAATCGATATTTAATTTGACGATCCACAAACTTTGTATAAGATTTCGTTGTTTCATTTTTATTTTTCTTCCGTTCACAAGAACCTGTCGTCGAAGAAACAAGGGATGCATGAACAGTCATTGTTATGGTTTATTATAGCAGCAATTGCTGGCAAAGCTTTCTAACATTAGTCAATCTTATTAAAAGGCTCAACTGAAAACATATTTGGGAATCAAACACTGCAAACAATACAACCATAAATGTGCGTACCTAAAATAGCAATAATAATAATAGTTAAATTGTAATAAGTAAATTATCTGCAGGATAAGAGGGTATGGATATCCTAAGCCTTTTCCAAGTCATAAATTATACACACCGAATTCAAAATTTCTATTGTTATATTCAATCGACTTTATGACACATATAATATTCGTTCTGATACAGCAAACAACTCTCACCTGTTTGTGTAATTTTTGTTTCTAAAATAATATGCAAATGAACAAAACATGAAATTGTCCTTTAGGTGAAATGTCATGTAACCTGTCTATCTCTCTCGCACATTTTAGTTACTTTTTAAGTTATTATTGTCTGACAATAAAATTTATAAAAAAAAGCTTTTTTATACAAATAATTTTTAAATGAACAAAACATGAAATTGTCTCATAAAACACAAAATTGTCCTTCAGGTGAAATTTCATGTAACCTGTCTATCTCTCTCGCACATTTTAGTTACTTTTTAAGTTATTATTGTCTGACAATAAAATTTTTAAAAATAGCTTTTTTATACAATTAATTATTTTATACAAATAATTTTGTATACAAATACATTGAGAAAACAGTGGTGTACACCAAGCACCACCATGTGTTCGTCAGATTACGCCAACGAGTTGGCGTTTGTCGTACACCAAATCGTGTGTCACGCACCACAGTGGAGTGGTCTCTCCACCAAATATTTGGCGTCTCGATTTCTCGAGACGCCATTTTGGAGTACAGGGCGTACAAACATCAAAATAAAACATTAACCGCTCAGTTTTTATTTTGATGTTTAGAGCGTCCTGTATTTCACTTGGAAAAATCGAGACGCCAAATATTTGGTGGAGAGAGCACTCCACTGTGGCGCGCGACACACGCCGATTTGGTGTACGACAAACGCCAACTCGTTGGCGTAATATGACGAACACATGGTGGTGCTTGGTGTACACCACTGTTTTCTCAGTGTATTTTGTCAACAATATGCAATGAAAATTGATTCTGTTGCAGTCAAACGATTCTCCAAAGATATCCGAAGGGCAGTAAAGAACTGTTTTTCAAAATTTTGTTGTCAAACAATAATAACTTAAAAAGTAACTAAAATGTGTGAGAGAGATAGACAAGTTACATGAAATTTCATCTTCAGAATGTACAGATCAAAACTGCGCACATAATTATAATATCAGTAAACTCTACAAGATGTTATTCTTCAAAATGTATCAAATGTTTAGCTTGAACAAACAAAACAGACAGAACTAAGTTTTTGTTAATTTCGTTAGTTTTGTATGACCCTCTGACCCCAAACTAAATACATCTGTCACTGTTATTATTAAATCAATAACAATTGAAAAACCAACTCCCAGGATGAATTCACAACATCTTTAAAAGAATGAGGCAACCTTGACGCTATTCCAGCACCCCATATAATTAACCTCGAAAAAGTGTGTGCAATTGAGTATATCCTATATCGTCCAGAGCGAGATGACGTCGATCGTTGTGGACGCAAAAAAACGCAGAGGCGAGTTTGCAGAGCGCCTCACCCATCTATATCAATGCGCGAAAACATTTGGCGATACAGCCGTCTGCGAGCCCGTCATCCACACACACACACAGTCACACATTCAAGATAAGAAAAAAAAAGTGGTATGTGTGTGTTCCACCCCGCGACAGGGGAGAGCGGCAAAAAACTTGCCGAGGGGGAGGGGCGTACCGGGCGCTCGACCAATGGGCGATAGCGGCACCGGCCATTTTGGTCCAGCGGAGGCTGCGCTCGACGAAGAAGCGGGGCCGCTGCAGCCGCCCGTGCCCTGCCCCTCCCCTTCATTTTGGCTCGCTCGAGTGAGACACCATCTCGAAAATGTCACGGGTGCGACAAGGACAACAGGAACGCCGCGCAGGGTGGGAGGTTCTCTTCGAAAAGCGAGGGCAGCGCTCGCCGCGGCGCTACCAGGAACCATTCGAGAGCACTCCGCGAGATCGCAGCGGAGAGAGGACGCGTTCGGCTGTTTTGTGCCTGGGATCAGTGAGTCGCGATAATTCCGTCATCAGCACAGCGCTCGCGGAGTTTTGCTCTCGTTTTCATCGTTTCGGCGTTGCCTTACATGTGCGCCGGACAGGACGAACTGTTGCGGATTTGGTGTGGCTAAAAGTGCGCCGGCTGCGTGTGCTTGTTTTCAACGCTTCCACCATCCCAAGTTGGACCCCGCGCTCGATTTTGAGATTGTGATTTACTTTTGCTGCCGACTTTGACAATAAGGTGAGAGAGGCTTTTTTCTCCCGTTGAGATGAAGATTGTAGGCCAAAACAATGGCCCTTGTTTATTGAAACAAATCCTTGTCAAAAAGGAACTTGAGTTGAAGTTTTGAGATGATTTTTTTTGATGGTTAAGTTCTTGTGGGTTGGAGTACAGAGTTGCAACTTTTTGGGACTGCATTTGACGGAGACAAAAAAGGGAACTAAATTTTTAGGTTGGGAAAAAAATAGGGGCTATTGGTTGTATTTTTGAGAGGGTTGGACAACTGGAAATTGGTGTGAATTGGAGTGAAAAAAGTAAAATTTTTGTTGGTTGTGGTTTTACTGATTCTGTTGGTTGATGAACAATTCAAAATCATAAAAATTTTGTTCAATTATAAGACTTTATTTTCTTGCTTGATAATTCATAAATTAATTACATTTTTTGTTATGATATATAGGGGGAAAAAGGGATGAAAGAAGAAAAAGACATTTATTTGTTGCATCGCCGTCGCCAAAATCCAAAATGTTTGGTGGCATGAAAATCCAAATTGAACAATGATAATTTTGAAAGGATTATAATAAAAAATGTATAAGTCACAACTGTAATTAAAAATGTTTCAACACTGTTGCCGCTTAGTGACAAAATTGTCACCTCTCTTTGTCTCCATCGTCACTTAAACGGTCGATTATCTCTTGAAAATGATCAACCATTTTCCTTATCTTTTCTTTTTTCGGATTTGTACACCGCAGGCTCTCTTGCTCGACCAGTATTTTTTTTTATCTTACTTTTTTTCTACATTTTCCATCATGTTTGTTACCTCTTTTTCCTTTACCGACGCTATCCCCAGTCTGGCTTGAGTTGTTCTCGAACATCAGGGAAAACCCATAAACTTTTAGGTCCAAATCTATCCTCAGATGTTCAATTTTGCTAACTCACTAATCAAACCACCTTTTTGTCCCTTAAAAAATGCATCTGGACAATTAAATTTCGAAGAAGATCCGCAAATTTATTGCAAAATACAGTTTTTGAACTACATTTCATCATGAATTTATAAAACCATTCTGAAAATGGTAACATTTTGAATCGTCATAAAATTCGGTTTCAAATTTATAAGTCGACTTTTATTTGGAATTTAAATAATGGTATTTTACGGTACCGAAAACAAGTTATAACAAAATATCTTTATTCACAAACTCCGTAGATGTAATTTTATATCACGAGCAAAAAAAAAAAAAAAAAAAAAAAATAGGACAAAACTATTGCTCGTTTTCTCTCACGCAAGGCAGAAAACTCGTCGTTTTTATTGTCACACTGGAGATGATTCACAAGCGTGTAGATGAAAAGCAAGATGTCCATTCATATGTAATATAGTAAAGGGCCCAGAGAGGATCGGTTTCAAAACACTCGTGTTTTTATAGACTTTCAAACCGAGATCTCCAAACAAAAATAAAGTCCATTCTATTCCCAGGCGAATACTTTTAATCTGGCCCCATATCTGCTACACCATATATGTCCCGACATGTGATCTATTTCCGTTGCACAATCTTGTGTGCAACATATCTGGTACCACATAACACATATTCATTTATGCATTTATCCAAGTAAAAATCGATCAACCATGCCACATATACAGTCATATATAACACACCTGAATCATGCATTATATATGTCATGATGTGTGTAACATATGTCAACATATGTGTGACACTTGTGGCATCTCTGATGCAGCTATACTTTTTCTCAGATCATCTTTCTTCCTAGGCCCGAATTTTCGGTTTCAATAATCCAATGCGAATTTGGGATAGATAAAAATTGTGTGTTCCTCGCAACGGATGTTTCGCGCAGACGTGAAAAAGTAAACAACGGGCGGTCTCGCGCGATACCAACGTCACAACCTGACTGACGGACAGCGAGAAGAGCGAACAATGCGCTCGACGTGGAATACCCCGTGGTGCTAGACATGAAGACGTCACTCAGTCAGAAATGGAACAGCTTGAGCAAGAGGTCAGCGCATCGCGTCCGGACCTACAGCCACCTGGGCCCGACGTGAGTCAGCGAACGGACTCATCCATACAGTCCCTCTCGCTCCTCTTTTTTATTTTTATTTTTATTTTTTTTCATTCTTTTTTATCCTCTGCGCCTTTTCGGCTCGGCATATTTTTTTTTCTTCCACCTCAAATTTTTAAGTGTCGGATCCTTTCATTAAATTTATGCGACGATACTACTGAAAAAATCGTACGCCATTTTTTCCTCTTTTTGTTCATTCTTCTTATTTTTCATTCTTTTTGGCCACAAAAGTGTTTACGGCAAAGTTTTAGATTTTATGGATTGTATGAAAAAAAAAAAAAAAAAGAAAGAAAGAAAGAAAGAAGAAGAAAGGTTTAATGGGATTGCATTATAAATACGATCTCAATTATTTTGCAATATCAAAAAATCAAGAGAAGAACTTGAGAGAGAGAGAGAGAGGAATGTAAAAAGATGATTTTCATTTGTTACTTTTCTGGCCCATTTTTTTTTTTGGGCTTGAAAAGGTGCTTTTTATTGCAGCCCCATCATCATCGCGGTTGATTTTCACGCAACTCTTCCACAATGTCCCGTCTGAGAAACTTTTCATTTTGCTCCTCCGACGAACTTTCCTTTTTTTATGACGTGAAAAGTTTGGACGTGTTTTTGTGCGACCGAGATGCATTTACTCCTTCGACAATACACCCTTCAGGGGAAAACAAATTTCACAACGTTCTAAAAATGTGGAAACATTTCTTTTTTTTCTTCTTTTTCTTCTTTCACCTTCTTCAATTTAATTTATAAGACTATTTTCTGGTAAGAAAAAACGAGAGGCAAAAATTGCACGCAACACAGGTGTAGAAGTCGACAAAAATTTAGTGGTATATTTCATCTAATGTCGCGCCCCGGCCGGCGGCACTTTTAAACTTTTTATATAGATTTATATATATAGCTATATCTGTATCGGCGCATCATTCTGCCAGCTTCTTAACGCTCATTCGGCCCTTTTTTTTCTTCTTTTAACGAGATAGACCTGGGTGTGTGGATATGAATATGAATATAATAATAAGAACAAGTTCCTCTCTCAGATGCTTTTGCCATTCGCCTCATCTCTACCGCGCAGTAGCAGTCGATGATGTTACCTTGTTTGTATTATCTACAACCTTTTAACTATATATTCTCTTGAAATCTGGTAGCTCTACATTTTTTTCTCATTAACTACAAATCAAAAATGACTCATCCAAAATTTGTAACCACCGACGTTATCACCTGCATCCATACATGCAGGCCAAATATAAATCGTCATATGAAATTGAAAGACCTGCAAAATTGTAAAGAAACATCATCTTACAAGGTCGGATGGAAATGTTGGACCAACATTTCACACCAAATTTCTTTTCTACTGGAGGTATTTTTTGATTAGAGAAATTGTGTATGCGAATGGATATGTAAATAATAAAAGAGATTTGAAGATGAAACGATTCAAATATATATCATAAAAAAAAGAAAGAAAAAGAAATGTTTGAATCACCGGACAAAACTCTGGTATTTCGCTATTTCGGTGTGAATTCGTGAAAGGTTTCGTGTATCCCTCGCCACTTGTATTTACATAATTTCAGCCCGAGACCGATAAATTATATAGAGATGTAGATGTTAATAAATCATATGCATTAATGTATTTATAGTTTCGTCAATGGCTCAGTGACCCTTAGCTTTTGAAAATGTGCTCTGTCCTGTGCATGCAAAATGGACACTCCAAATGGATTGGATTATTATACAATCACTCGTTCCATTGCACATTACAAATAACTAAAATCTCATTCAAACAAAATCTGCAAACAATTCTTTTTTTTTTTTTTTGTTCAAATTCATCCTGGTCCAATACCATTGCCACTGGTTTGTCAAAAATTGTAAAAAAAAAATTTAAGTTTGTTTTTCAATTTATACACCAAAAATGGTCATGCAAAAAAAAAAGGAACGAAAAGTTCAAAAATTAGATTCCTCGCTGGAATGACGAATAATACAATTTGTGAGTTTTGTTTGTATTTTTCATGTTGTTTTACCAGAGTAAGGAATGTCGTACACAAAGGTGTTGAGCAGAAGTCCTTGGTGTGTGCGCGCGGGTTATTCGTTTATATATATGTTACCGATATATTACAGCGCGGAGTATTTTCATTTGGCTTTTTTTCGTGCGGCTGTGTGCGTGAGAAAGGGTGAAAGGAGGGACATATTTTATATTTATGAATATTTGCCGCTACTGTGCTCTCTAGAGAGGCGGCATCGTTTTGCTTAGACTGTGCAAGAAGAAACGACACCGCGTGCGACGCAGACGGCGATACACTAACCGGCCAAACGACCTGAGACGCGACCGAGCCTGCCCATGTGTCATCTACCAAGCCGCATATGCTATTTCATTTCATTTTCTGATCTGCGCGCACACACCGATCTATAGGATACCCATTGCAAATTCATATTGGAACAAAAAAAAAACAAAAAAAAAACAAACAAAATTTAAACATTTTTTTGGCCTTCTTTTTTCTTCTTTGCAAAAATTGTTCGCCAGTTCTAATCCATTGGTTTTGTTCAAATGAAACATTAAATTGTTGTTCATTTGTTTGTTCGAGTTGCAAATTTGAATTGAAAGTCAATGAAAAGTGCAGTTCCATTTTAGTATCACTGTTCAAAATCAGACAAGGATCGTTGTTTTCTGTCCGATTGATATCAAAGAATGACGAACGAGTTGATTGGGTTGAATTAGAGGTGAAAAAAAAAATAGAATTAACAAAAACTCACTTAAAATGGCAGAGAAGTACTTTTCGGAGCGCATTTGATCACGGTTCAGAATTTGTCAACGAGGCGTTTTAATGTATAGCGACTACGAGCGACGAACCGTGAGCTCGACTAATGCCTTCTAAAAGCTTGTGTCGAGTCGAAAAGTGGCAGTATATGTTTGATATTAACCTCAAGCCCCATGATCTGAATAAAAAAAAAAACAACAACACACCTCTTATTTCTCAGTCAACAGCCAATATTTTTACTGCGGTTGAACAAATAAATTCTTAAATAACCAACAGAACTGAAAAATGCAAAGGAGATTAAAACTCCCCCCCCCCCCCAAATAATAAATTGACGTATTTTCAGATGTTAAGTTTTTGGATTTTTTTTTATTTCCACATTGCTGATTGGTTTTTGACGAATTGTTTGCACTGGAGCTGATCGACATAATGATTTCCATGAATAAATCATAAAACCCGAAGGTTCCACCATTCTGTTGGTTGCGGTATTTTTTTGAAATTCTTTTCTTGTTGCGGTAACCTGGTGGGTCGAAAATTTTAAAAAGGTCGGTCGCTACTGAAAACGCTCGTTGGAGCGTTAAGTGATGTAAAAATACAAAAAGGTACATTCACTTTTACAGATAAAGCAAATCGAGGGTCTCCACGACTAAGTAGTATCCTCGCACCGCAGGCGTCGCTCGTCAAACCTTACGGGACAGCGCAGATACCGATCTCAGAGATCCAGAAGAGTTTACAAGGTTTCCCACTAAAAGCCGCAAAAACGTTTGTAATCTGTCGAACATTGCTTTTCTTGGGTCTCTCTCTCTCTCTCGCTCTCTCTCTCCAGGCCACCCTTTTCTCTCCTCGCGTCTCATTCATTTTCATTCATCTCCAAAATGTTTTCTTGTCCCTTTATCTTCCTAGTAATCACATTAGTCTTTCCATGCGTCGCTCCACTTTAGTCGCATTTTTAATTATCTTGTTTTCAGAAATAAAACTAATTTTGAGGAAAAACATTTTTCAACTTATTATATTTCCTTTTCTTTTTCTTTTTTCTATCATTTCTTTCTCGTTTCCTTTTTCGTCTTCCTTGCTGTTGCTTCTTTTTTGAACGAGAATGATGAGAATTCCTTGTACCAAGAGTTGGGAGACAAAAATTGAAACCCGCAAAAGGTGGTAGCGATTTTCGAGTTAACGAAACTTCGCGTCGCTTCGTTGGCGTGCAGATTTACGATGGAATAATTGAGCACAAACGTTTGCACACGGCAGCACCAAGATTTAAATCAAACCGGTTTCCAAACGTTGATCAGTGCTCATTTATCTTTATGAAATCGGGTGCGAATGCACACGTTTTATGCTGCGATCTTTAATCAAACTTCACCTTTTCATGTGTACGTGTTTATTTTTCTTCTCATCCCGCGACAATACTGCCCAGTGTTGTTTTGTTTCTCTTGGTATTTTTCATCGGGTCACACTCTTAAAAATAACCCAGCCAAACGCCTCCATATATGCTTCCATATATGCCCTGACATGCAGTATATACAATAACCACAAATACCTCAACTTACAACTGAAAGTCAAGCTTGTATGGATAGTTCTAGAAAGAAAATATTAAAGCAAGCAACACTGTACGTCGAGAAAGGCAAACAGATAAATTTTCGTACACGTGTTAAATTTTTACGATCGTTAAGTAATTGGGAATCCCAAACGAGATGATCTTGGAGTACACGATTAGTTCTGGTGCCCCTAATAAGGTGATACCAGGAAGGGCAAAAATATGACGACAAAACATTTGTGGATGCCTGACAATTTTCCACAGACTTTATAGTTAAAGACGACAAAAATGCAAGAGTTTGAATTGAAAATATCTATTGAGATACAAATAATTGTGATATCAGTTGAATTAAAAATTATTATTGAATAAAAAAAAAAAAAAAGGAAGAAGAAAAAAAAAGAAAACCAAACAAAACAAACTTTTGATGAAATGTATGCATGAGTAATTAATTAAAGATGTTATAAAAAGTAGTAAATGAAATGACCAATCGAAAAAGTGAGATCTAATAAATAAGCAATCAATCATAACATTCTGATGACCATTGCGAAATCACAATTTTCGTAATGTGTGTCGCGTACTATATCATTCCGTTCCTTTTCAAATTCAAAATCACGCATGCCGGTGTGTCCATGCACCTACGGCTGTGTGTGTTGTATAGGTATATGTATACCTGCGCGATCGATGCGATCGCGCTGCCTTATACATATAAAAGAACCGAAGGCACAAAGATTTTTTTGATAGGACCCCGAATCGTTTCGTGATGCCTTTCGAGAGCGATTATATATATGTATATGCCATCCCATTATCGAATATATCGTGTAGCCCTCTGCCACTTATTGTTATTATTATACGCTGATTTCGTCATACGAGGTAGGAAATATAAATTCGGTGGGCAGGATGGATGTATGCTGATGTTAAATCGAGCTGTACCATTATGCGCGGTCCACGTAAATTAGGACCATCGCTGAATTTAATATACGCTTCAAAATAAAAGAAAAAAAAAAAAACAGGATCCAATATAAAAAAAAAATACCACAAAGAACTGTAAGAACTCGTCGGATAATTGAATCCTTGAATTATTTTGTACAAACTTTGTTACATCCAACTAATTGAAAACAAATTTTATATCTGCATTGTAGGCTTTATATATGAGACGTATATGTATATCTTGTATCTGTGCTTGTATGTATATTTTACGGGTGGTCATGGCCAAGCATTGTTTGATTCCGGGGCATTTATAAGGATATAACAGGGTGGGGTGGGTACGCGCGAAAAGATTAGCACTTCGAATGGGATTAGTTGGCCCTCGCCACTACTGGGTAGCATGCGTGTGTGCAACTGTGCTGCCCCAACGTGTATCCCACACAATTTTATATTCGCATATCAGCCTTTTCGTTAACTTCCATACACATTCACGACAGTCTCGGCAGCATGCCAAGGTCAACATGGGGCTTCTAAGCTCATGGGGTTGCCTCGCTATCTATCTATTTATAATCACTGACAAACGACTTGTTTATTGGCTCCCTGATAACAGCTATAATAGTCAAAATTCCGTGCTAATAGAATCCTTACAGATTTTATCTGTGAGATTTTTGTACGGGGATTGGGGTGCAACGATTCAATCGTACGACTTTATATTCAAACGGAATATTGATCATTAATGGTCGGCTTTCTTTTTTTTCGAAGTTTTTAAATTGAAAACAATTGATTAAACGAATGAAAAGTGTAATTTGATTGATGAACAAATTGAAATTGGTCAATTGAAAATAAAATAAAATAAAAAAAAAAGGTAGAAATTTATATGTTTGATCTTGTAAAATGTGTGAAGTAAAAATTGGAGAAAAGGTGTTGAGAAAGTTGGGTCATAATTTATAGGAGGAGGAGTTTTTTTTTCTCCCCTTGTATTGGTACAAATTTGTCGAGAAAAATATTGATGCGTATCACTGCGTCGGAAGTCGGAAATCTATCAATTAGGTTGGGGGTGGGTTTTCACGAAGAGAATACAAATATTTTTTCGAGCACAATGAGAGGTGTCAGCGCCTTTTCTTGACCCGCGACGTGGGTCCTGTTTATCGACTCTGCCCTCAATCGTGTGTCAGCAGTGTCATACAAAAAAAAAAAAGAAGAGAGGCAACTTACAGGAAATCAGTTCCAATAAAAGGCCTCGATTCTGTTCTATTTTTCATCTTCCAAATAACAAGTGCACTTTTTTATAGATATTTTTTCATTGTTCTTCCATTTGATCATTTTTAATTTCAGTTTCCAACTGAATCTAACGTAATAATTGTTTAATTTGGATTCAAGAAATGTAACAAAAATTCAACTAACAAAACGACAACCGCAATTTGTTAAAAGATGTTAAAAGATGTATCAAAAATGTTGAAAAGAAATTGATGAGAAATAGCATGAACCCGGAAACGCGCAATTCGTCGAACAAAAAGAGAACTGAGATTCGAATCGGTACGTGTATAGAAAAAAAAAGGCCCCGGGTTCACAATAACTCGCATGTGTTTATATAGCTGCCGACGCGACAATCGAGCGTGTAATTTAGTTATAGATCAGTTTGTTACAATTTGGCATAGCCGATTGTAGTTCAACTCATATTTGTTCAGTATTGTAAATGATTCATGAAAAAAAAAAAAAGAAAAAAAACTCGAGAGTTTACTTAGGACACGCGAGGGCCCTCCGTTTTTCCCTACAGTTTCTTTTCTCTCAGCCTCTGTCCTGCATGTTTACTACAATGTTGTTCATTTGAAAAAACATTCTCTTCCCCTCTCATTCCTACACAAAATGATCCAGAGACAGATTTTAAAAGATGTAAAACACATTTTAAAATGTGTATTTACAGATCATACATTTTGGTCACCAAGAATTATATTCCTTGGTCAGAAGAATTAATCACAAACATTAATCGATAAACTATTTCTGTTTACACAAATGGACATCTCAATCAATAAAAAGGAACCTCTTTTTTATAATAAAATTAATCAACTTGTGAAAAAAAGCTTGTTGTTTTTTTTTTTTTTTTTTTTTTT